>CM045735.1:59987248-60202248 GCA_024760905.1 Plotosus lineatus | reverse complement strand
ATAATTGGGGGTTTCTTTCCATCAAACAGCTGTCACTTTTGTTTGTCTCACTCTGTCTTTTCATCCGTGCGTCTTGCTTCCTCACTTGGCAGCGGGGCACACAAACTAAACAAAACAATGCTTTGATGAACTCCACATCCTGACTAGTCAGCTGACTGGTTGGTCACTTCTCTCTAACCGCAGCTCTGACCGCTTCAGATCTCAGGTTTATATTAACCCACGTATTCTGCTAATGCTACGTTAGCATTTTTAAGTCAGCGGCTCTTGTTATAGGAGAAGCAATGCTGGTGTGCTAGCATAAATTCTGTCTCGTCACACCACTCTGTTGTTGATTATTTTCCTATAACAGCACCAGACACAGCACTGTATCTTCTTTAATTAATAAAGGATAAATGTACTGTATGGTTAAGTTCCCGCAAAATTATTTCTCGTTCGTTTTTTTTTGCGGTGAGTGCCATCATTGCTAGCTTTAATGAGAATCCTGAGGCCCTGGAGGATTGTAATAAAAATCTGCTGGTGAGCCGAGTCAGGATGGGAGGATGAGAGGAAGTTCCTTCCTCACTGCATTCAGTGATGTTCGTGCTGACTCTGTCAAGAAAAGGAGAGAGGGGGAGAGAGGGGAGGAGAGAAAGAGAGGGAGAGAGAGTTCTCCTGAGGGGGATTGGTTCGCAGACTTATTGTGATATAACTAAAATGTGTGTGTGTGTGTGTGAGAGAGAGAGAGAGAGAGCGAGAGAGAGAGAGAGAGCGAGAGAGAGAGAGAGAGAGAGAGAGAGAGAGAGAGAGAGAGAGAGAGAGAGAGAGAATAAACTGCTGCTTTTGTTCTGCTGGGTCTCAAGTATGAGTTCCAAGTTCAGTAGTGACATCCTCTAGAAAAAAAACATCTGTTTGTCAAAGCTTAGATGCATATGAGAGCTGCACACACACACACACACACACACACACACACACACACACACACACACATGGATGTGGTAAGATTTTGCCTGAACATTGAACTAAAAAAAAAATCAACCTCTGCCTCACAGCAGGAAGGTCATGTGTTCGAGTCCTGGGCTCGTTGACAGCGTTTCTCTAAAGGGTTCCCTCACTTTCCGCGGTTAATTGGGACCGAGATCCCCACGCGACCATCAAAATCCACGAAGTAGAATCACCCCACTACCACCACCACCACTGCCACACCCCCGACTTACGTATACATACATGTAAATGTGTATATAATATCAATAAATACATATCCAATGCACGGGGCAGTGGTGGTCTAGTGGTATAGGGCACTGGATCACAGATCCAAAGGTTGGGGGTTCGAGTCCCACTCTCCACAAGGTTGTCACTGTCCTCCCCAGTGCAGCTAACTGGGTTACCAAAGGCCAGCCATGTCTGTCACTGTCTATGGTGTGAGGCATGTACAAGAACCATTGCTGACTTTCGACAAGAGTAGGCTGCAAAGCCGTCGGCGTGTTTCCGCCCTGCGATGGCTTGGCGAGCTGTCCAGGGTGTACTCTGCCCTCGCCTGAAGTTGGCTGGGATGGGCGTCAGCCTCCCCGCGACCCTAATTAGGATTAAGCGGTTACAGAAAATGAACTGAATGATGAACATATCCAATGCTATAAATGCTTATAATAACAATTAAACATTGAAAAAATAACATAAGATGTAAATAAAATATAAATACAGACGCTCTCCAACTTACCAACATTCATTATGCAAACATCTGGAGACACCAAGCTGTCCAAGATTGAAAGTGAAAGTGAAATAATATTGAAGAACAAGTAGAAATAGAAATGGAATAAAATCAACAGAAAGATAGATTATTATAAATATAAGTATGAATTATGATTGGTAGTAGAATTACCTACTAAGTAAACATTATCCTGAGGTGCACTTAATACTACGCTTCGGCAGAGTGGGGCGTGGCTGCGATGCAACAATGTATGGGGATGGGAGATTTTGGGTTGTTTTTTGTTTTGTGTTGATTTAAGTTTTTTTTTCTGTTGGTTGACAGCACTGATGGCGGCGGTTGTTAGCCCGGGCCTCGACCAATCCAGTATGAAATTTGTATTGATGGTTCGCATTCTGTATCCTCTGTGAGGACGGACACTTGTTTGTGCTTCCCCTCACGGGTGCATTGTGTTTTATGCTAATCTGGTAAATAAATTAGTGACCTAGTGATGTAATGAAGCAGAGTTATTGTTATTGCATAATGTAGATGATTGGTTATCAGCGGTAATGTACAGTGAGCTGGTTATCATAAAATAATCCTGGTCAAACTTATCAGGATCCCAAAACACTATATCGGGGTTATTTTGTGATAATGGCCAGCCTTCTCACTGTACTATACATTGTACAGATTTGGCGTCGCTACAACAGAATATACTGACGAAAGTAGGTTTGGGTGATGAGGGTTTTAAAGCTATGTGGTTTTGTTCACATATAAAATATATTTGTCATTGTGAATGTCGGTTCTATCAAGCAAATCATACAATATTCATATCAATACGAGTGCTGCAAAATGTTATAAATGACCTTTTATTCCTGTGATATTTCATTGATATACAACCACTGTATGGCACAAACTCATGCTGTTGTCAAAAAATATAACCTCATAATGGAGTTTCCCAGGTTTAATGGAGCACAGTCATGAAAAACTGTGATTTACTGATCACTTCACGTGGTCCAGAAAGCATATGATATGCAAACATCTATCATAACACCGCCATAGAAGATGCTAGAGCATCACACAACAGATCCAGAAAAAACGAGCTGATGTTGAACGGATTAATCCCATTAGGGTCGAGGTGGGAGCCTATCTCACCCTGAAGAGCTCACAGTCCATTGCAGGGCCAACATAAACACACAAAACCATTCACACTTGCACATAGGGGAATTTGGAACATCCGGTTCGTCCAATGTGCATGTCTATCGATTGTGGGAGGAAACCATAGTATAGAAGGCCCTCGTTACTTGCCGGCGGTTCGGTTCCGGCCCCTCCTGCAAATCAAGATAATCCGTGAGTTCTGTACCCGGAAGTAAAACCCCATGTGTCATATTACATGTGCGAATGTCAAAGCTGACCGAAGCGCGGCGGCCGGTCGTCCCTGAAGGCCGTGTAGCCGGCTGGTGAACTCTCCTCGAGCCATGTTTCACAGAATCAGCATGGAGCAGACCTGTAGATCCCTCTGCATTGCAATCCGAGAATGAAGTTAGTCCAACATGGCAAGTCTTACTGAGCCTTATAAGTTAATGGATGGCCCAAAAGTCTGCAGCGGAGATGCAAAAGCCTTTCACCTGCTTGCTCGCCAGGTATGTTCACTGGAGGCCATACTTAAACAGCTGAGGAAGGAACGGTGTGGGTGTGGTTTCTGAAGTTCAGCCTATTTAACAGTGACTTACAAAATGACATCATCACCAGATTGAACAGATTCCTGTACCCCATGAAAGGAGGTGTACCCACACTCATTAACTTTGCTCAGTGGCTGCAGGATGAGCACAGAGTGCTAGAAAATAGTTTGAACTACAGCAGAGAGGAGTTGCCATTGAGCCACTGCCATTCCCCTGAGCGCAGGGAAGGCTGCAGAGACAAGTAACCTGGCAACCTCATCTGTATGGGCGCTCCCAGTTAGCAAGTCAGATGGAAAATGGAAGTCTCCTGACCGTGTTGTGACAAGGATAACCACTTTCTGAATGTCTATGTTAATTTCTAAAGTTTAACCAGAGAAATGAGGGTGTTATGGATCAAAGCTAATACGTTTTGGCGTTGTGGCTGCAGTCACATCAATCAGCCAAGTGTACGCTGAAGCCTCACTGCAAGATGTGCAACAGGAGACATCTGCTTGTGCAACACAAGGTGAATGACATAACAGTGGATGAGACAACCATGACAGAGAGCAGTCACATAAATACAGTCAGCAACTATACATTTTCCACCCAGACGGATTGGCCAATCACTGTCTAACAGCATGTTAGTGATTTCCACACAGGAAGCAATGAATGAAAAGCAACCATGTAAAGTCTCCTGAACGGCTGAGAAACAAGCAATGAAAGGCGAAATCTTCTCAAATGATGTGAAGTGGGCAGCTATAGTGCCCGACTGAGCTGAACTTTCATGTAAGATGAAACCAATCAAAGCTAAAAAAAAAAATACAGTTGCTTAATGATTGACACATGCCACCAAACACTGACTTCCCCATTGCATTTTCTGCAGGAAAACAATGAACACGAGATTATTAATTCATCCTGCATCAGCATGGAAGGGTTTATTTTATTTTATTTTATTTTATTTTATTTTATTTTATTTTATTAGGACGGGTCTAAATTTTGTATCCCTTACGATTGCACAAAGAAATTTCACAAGGCTGATGTTCATAACCAAGCAACAGTCAATGTCTTTGAAATGGTCGACATTTCCTGTGAGTTTATAGATATACATACTGTATATGTTTAACTCTTCCCTATTCACGATGCAGCCGAGTCTCCATTCTATACTCATCAAATGATAATAATAATAATAATGATCAAAACAAGCTACAGGGATCCCTCACTTTCCGCAGTTAATTGGGACCGAGATCCCAATGCGAGCGCCATATTCCGCGAAGTAGGATCAACCCACCTTGACTGACGTATACGTAAATGTATATGTGTATATCTTCTTCTTTTCCTTTCGGCTTTTCCCTTCAGGGGTCGCCACAGCGAATCATCTGCCTCCATCTCACCCTATCCTTTGCATCTACTTCTCTTACACCAACGACCTTCATGTCCTCCTTCACCACATCCATGTGTATATAATACTAATAAATACATATTCAATGCTATAAATGCTTATAATAATAATTAAACATTAAAAAAATAATGCTTAAGATGTAAATAAAATAGAAATACACACACATACAGATGTGTGTGCACACAGATACGTGCGCACGCACTCAGATATGCGTTTCACATAAAAATGTACAGTAAGTAGTTTTGATGGGGGGTTTTGGTTTGCTTTTTTTTTTTTTTTTTTTTTTCCATATTTGGCCTTGTTTTGTGGCATTTTCCTTATTTTTTTAATTTGATGAATATTTAAAAAAAAAAAAAACGCAATGCACTGAAGCCACATGAATTGAAGTGCGAAGTAGCGAGGGATCCCTGTATTTATTTTGATATTAGTTAATGATGAATGAGTATAGGGTGGAACAGTGGTGTAGTGTTTAGCACGTCCACTTCACAGCAAGAAGGTCTCGAGTTCAAGTCCATAGCTTTGTGAGGGTGTATCTGTGTGGAGTTTGCATGTTCTTCCCGTGTGCTTGCATGAGTTTCCTCTGGGTACTCTGGTTTCCTCCCAGATACATGATATGACATAATAGAGACATCTACATTAGGCTAACTGGTCATGCCTAAATGCCACTAGGTTTGAGTGTGAGTGTGGATCCTTGTGTATGTGTTGACCCTGCAATCTATTGGCAAGCTGTTCAGGGTGTACCCTGCCCTCATTCACAGGCTGAGATAGGGTCAAGCCTCCCCATCACCCCAAAAGGATTAAGCAGTTTGGCAAATGATTGAATTAATTAAAAATGGTAATATAAGGTCTATTTCATGAACTTGCGAGATACTGCTCACGGATCTATTTTTTATGTAGGGAACAGCTGAGTTGCAAGATTTGGAAGTCGAGAAACATGGGAAAGGGTTACCTAGGCAACCAGAGCTAGTCATGAGTGAGATTCACTTGTATGACGGGGCAATATGCATTCCACTCTAATTGCTTATTGTTCAACGCTTCCTGGATGCTGCCTTATTGTGACCTTGCAGTGACTTTCTACATACCCTATTGCATCATTAATTAACCCTTTAATACATATCTTGGTGATGGAACCTCTTGTATTCCTCACTATGTTATCAGAGTTCGACCCAGACTCCCCTCAGTGATGTGTTCTGCTCAATCAGCACAAACTTACGAATTTTTAATGTGTGTGTGTGTGTGTGTGTGTGTGTGTGTGTGTGTGGGTGTGCATGTATATGTGTGTGTGTGTGTGTGTGTGTCTGATATGTGGTTTTACTGGACAGACTGGTTTACTTGCATTCTAGTTTGTTGGGTTATCGTTGTGCAGTGCTTTCATACTGATGTCTCTACAGGTGGAGGCTGTAATATCCCACATCACTTTACTCAGAAAGTTTCAACTGAACGTTTGTTATAATACACAGCCTCCAGGGACACTCACTGGGCAGCTGTTGTGCCACAGCTCTGCGCCTTTATCCCGTAGTTTTGGGTTCATTTCAAGCGTAACTGCCTTTGTAAACTAATCAGTAAAAGCTCCTGATTAAATTAAAGAGAGAACAATTAATGCACAAACATTCTGTTCTGAGAGTCTTTTGTGTGGAGCTGAGCGTTATCACCTTCATTTCATTTTGTTTGCATCAGATGATGGTATTTTATTACACTTTTTGTCATGCTGTTATATATATACATATATATATATATATATATATATATATATATAAGTATAATATAAATATAAATATAATATAAATATATATATATATTTTATATATCTATAATTATATATAATATATATATTTACATATATATAAATATAAATATAAATATAATATAAAATAAAAGATGATTCGCTGTGGCGACCCCTGAAGGGAAAAGCCGAAAGGAAAAGAAGAAGAAGATATATATATAAAAAAATCATGTCTGCATATTTTTTATACATCCATTTATTTATAAAGCATCAATTGTGTTTTTATTATCTTAAAGGCTCCTATTGTTATTGTCAATTTACTACTAATATTCTTCTGCCATTTTTTTCCCTTTCATGGAAAAAGTCATTTCCAAGAAGAGCACACCATAGAGCGATTTATTCCCCTTGTACCATCGTCATTACCAACTTCTCAAGTTTTTATCCTTCAAAAGTTACATTTAATGCTCATTGAACACATTAGTTCCTGTTCTCACTTATGTTACAGTAACCATAAACAGTCTTTTACTCACCGGCTCGCTTTTTTCCCAGAATTCAGCTTGCCTGATCCATGACACTGGTTCAGCCATGAATAAGCATCGCAAAGCCCGCTGGGATAGCTAACGGCCAGCCAGTGCCTAGGGATAAGTAACTCTAATTTAATTCTCTCCAGTTTGGAGCATTAGATGTTTTCACGGGCTTACAGTTTAATTGGAAAGAAAGAGAATCACAAACTAATAGACAAAAAATGATGTTAGTGTAACTGCACCTGTTTATGTCCAGCTCACTATCAGCTGTCATTTTTCAGATTACTTTCCACACCAGTGTAGGTCACTGCTGTGTACTAAAACCGTGTGCTATTACCAGGATATTAGCATTTTATTATAAAATATTTCATATAAGTTCTGCATGAAAACTGCATGTATGAAAGTATGATGAGGTGATATATACCGTCATGAAATTTTCCATTTATTACTGTAAAATTAAATCAGAATAGCGTATAAAAACTGAGGACGTGTACATAACTTTGTGGCTGGGATGTCCCAGGGTAGTAGCCCCACCGAATGTGTATCATTACAGAGTGTGTAGGTTGAACAGTAGGTGCGACAACACCATTCTGACAGAGAGACGTAGAGAGGCAGAGGGGAGGCACTGCAGATCATCCTTCTTTATTTTGCTGGTCCTCCAGATTCCTCTCCGTAACACCGATCACCTGCAGTTACCTCACCACGGCCATATAGATCTCCTCATTGGCTTTTCTCTTCTCTTACGCAGCGGTTCCAGAGAACTTGGACATTCTTGAACCTGATTGAACTTGGGGCTTATACTGGGATCCCTCGCTACTTCGCGTTTCAATTCATGCGACTTCAGTGCATCACTTTTTTTTTTTTAAATATTCATCAAATTAAAAAAATAAGAAAATTAAGGAAGAATAGGGGGAAAAGTTAAGGAAAATGCTACAAAAACAAGGCCAATTATGCAAAAAAAAAAAACCTAAACAAACACAAAACAAAAAACAACCCAAAACCTCCAATCAAAACTACAGTAGTTACATTTTTGTGTGTGCACATCTGTGTGCGTGCGTGTCTGTATGTGTTGTGTATTTATATTTTATTTACATATTATGCATTTTTTTAATGTTTAATTGTTATTATAAGCATTTATAGCATTGAATGTGTATTTATTGATATTATTATTTCTTTCTTTCGGCTTTTTCCCTTTTCTTGGGAATCGCCACAGCGAATCATCTGATTCGCACATTTGATTTGGCGTAGGTTTTTTGTTTACGTCGGATGCCCTTCCTGTCAAAACCAAGGGACAGAAACACGATGACGGCTTTGCAGCCTACTCCTTACAAAAGTCAGCAATGGTTCTTTTACATGAATCTCTCACCACAGACAGTGAGAGACATGGCCCGCCTTTGATAACCCAGTTAGCTGCACTGGCGGGACAGTGACAACCTTTGTGGGGACTCGAACCCCCAACCTTAGGATCAGTGATCCTGCACCCTATCCACTAGACCACCACTGCCCCCTATATATTGATATTATATACACACGTATATACATGTATGTATATCTCAGTCGGGGTGGGGGGTGGGGGGTTGATCCTACTTCGCAAAATTTGGTGCTCGTGGGGGATCACAGTCCCAATTAACCGCGGAAAGTGAGGGATCCCTGTACCTGCTTTTATGAAAATCTTGAAACAAAAAAACCCCGAAATTAAGCAAGCACTTAATACACGATATAAGTATTTGTTTACATAATAGTAACAGTACAAACTTTATGTCGTGTTAGATTGATTACAATGACACTTACATCACGAAACGTCACACATTTCCTATTACGCCTCGATTAAATGTCGTTTCAGTCGTTATAAAACCTCAGCTCTTTGCAGGAAGTCATTCTTGGTGGACATACCAATACCAAGTTATTTATTTGTCCAGCAGCACCTCCCCCATAGTCGAATAGTGCTCAGCCGCCAAACATACACAAAGTGTGCATGTAGTCTACAGTATTACAAGATTTCATACTAGGGCCAAAGTAGCATTTTTGACGTTTCATTGAGAGGCTTTCATTCTATAAATCCCAATTCACGTTTTTTTTTTTTTTAATTAAGATTTTTTTTAAACCGGTATTAAGGATCGAAAGGCTGACCGGTATCGTGCATCCTTCATGTGAATCAGGTACAGTACAGCTTATGGTAGACTCCTGTAATGCAGTCGAGCAGGTGCGCCGCGTCAGCCAATCAGAAAAGTCGAGAAGATCACGTGATCTGAGCAGTGGCCGAAATGTATGTAGGCAGCAGTCGGGACGAGACAGAGGTAGAGAGAGGTAGGGAGACACAGAGACCGAGCCGAAGAGAAAGAAAAGCGAGGACTTGGATGATTTATCCGCGCTCAGGGAAGAAAAACAACTCGCTCGAGGTAAGTGTTGTTGTTTACAAACGTTTATGAAGGATTTTTAGTCGGTGCTACTTGGTGTGACAGTGATCAATGATTCATTTTTGTACGATATACCGGACCGGCTCGGACATCGTCATCATCATCACCATCATCATCGCTATGTAGATTGCGGTTGGTGTTTATATCTGTGCTGTTCTCAGTACATTTCCTCTCAGGCTTCCACACCGAGCTGCTTTTACTGTCGAACATTAAAAACTGTGCTGTGCTATTTCTACGGCAGTGTGTTCGCCCCCCCCCCTTCCCCCTCTTCCCCCCTTCCCCCCATCCCCCCCCCCCGAATCTCCGCTGGATCCCGCAGCCTAATTGATTAATTTATTACTCACTGAGTTCGTTTATGAAAACAGCACCCACTATTCAAACAAGCACTTAATACGCGATATAAACATTTGGTTACATAATAGTAACAGTTCAAACTTTAGATTATGTCGCGAAAGATTGATTAAAATGACCTGAATTAAACATAGAATTTCATAAATTTCACCTGAATTAAACATAGTTTCAGTCGTTATAAAACCTCTGCTCTTTGCAGGAAGTCATTTTTGGAGGACATACCAATACCAATTTATTATTATTATTATTATTATTTTTTTGTCCAGCAGTACTCCCCCCCCCCTTCCATAGTTGAATGGCGCTAATCCGCGCATGCGCACTATCCCACATTCGGGTCTCGTGCGTGCGGGTTTTTAAATCCACACGAAGTGTGCGCGTGCCAGGAAATACGCTCTGTCAGTCAGCGCCACAGTTTTTAGTACAACACTAATTATTCATCTTTACACTCTTTGAATAAAACGTAAGTCTGTATTTTCTAATTTTTACACACTTGACGCTTGTTATCTGTTCATAAATCATAATAATCGCCGTGAGTTTCTGTTAGCTTGTTAATTAGCTGTTACATTTCTGATGTAAATTAATTTTCACAGTGAGACTGCATATGTCCGGTGTGTTTTGATCTGTGGCTTTTGGTTTCGGTTTAACTTGTTTTATCTACAAAACAAACGTGGTGTCGTGCAAAAGTTTGTTTTCCATTGTCGCTTCATAGCAGCCGTTGGGTTTCATTTGTTTGTGGGTGGTCCCAGTCACTCGACAGTTTTGCCTGTTGTGACGTCACGACTCCATGGTTCCACTCTGTAAACAAAGCCTCAATTGCAGTTATTTGTTGATCTGTTTGTTGGTCTTGTTACTCCTTGCTGCAGGTGTGCTTTTTGAAAGCAATCAGTATGTAGCGCTTGGTTTTATTTTTACTTCTGTGTGTAATGTTTATATCCTGTTTCAATGCGGAACTGATCATGTGTCTGTCTGTAATTAATCCCTTGTGTGTCTTTGTTTTGGTTTCACCTGTCTTTTATTGGACTCATTGACTCGGGTTGTTGCGAGATTTTGTCTTTATTTCCTCAAAGTAAAATGATTCATGTTTTATTTTTGGAAAGTTCAGGTGTCCAAAGTATTTCTATAAGTTTTTCATTAATATTTACTTGTGTAACTTGTAAAATTAAAAAAACCTTTAGTCAAGTGTAAATTGGTCATGACAGAGAATTGTATTATTATTATTATTATTATTATTATTATTAGGCACAAGTTAATTCATTCAGGCAGTGGTAGTGATTGGGTCACTGACCCCAAGGTTGGGGTTCAAGCCCCATGCTCAACAGGTTGCCACTGTCCTCCCAGTGTGGCCATGCCTCTCACTGTCTGTCTATGGTGTGAGGTTCATGTAAAAGAACCATTGCTGACTTTTGTAAAGAGTAGGCTGCATAGCCTTGGCGTGTTTCTGCCCTGTGATGGCCTGTCAGGCTGTCCAGGTTGTACTCTGCCCTTGCCCAGAGTTGGTTGAGATGGGTGCCTCCCCATGACCCTAATTAGGAGTAAGCGGTTCAGAAAATGAATAATTCATTCATTCATTTTTTTTCAATCGCTTAATCCTAATTAGGGTTGATAATTGTAAAAAAAAAAATTCCTTTTTTGTCTCTTTGTTGGTTTTGGATTTGCTGCATTGTTCAGAATTATAAAATTATGTGGATTTGGATGTATTTTTCTCTTTCTCTTTATGACTCTTTGTTTCTTTGTGTGTTTGAACAGTTTAAGACTTTATTAGGCATGTGGACTGAAAATAGCCTGTGGGCAGATTGTGTACCCTAAGGTTGAAATTTTAAGGACGTCACTGTTTGCACTGAATGAATTCCAGAGAGAGTGGTTAAAAAATAAAAATGTGTAAGAAAGGGAAGACAGAGTGAGAAGTACATCCATGCTGGTCCAACATCAGCTTGAAAACATTTCTGTAGCTGTCTACATCACAAGATGGTATAATTAGCTTTTTTCCCCCACAGCTTTTGCTTCAGCATATCTAGTGTTCTGTGGTCAGTTTGAAGGACAAAAATCACTAATCAAAAGTCCTGTATTCCATTATGATGATATGGGAAGGACGGACAGATCCTAGGTCAGCAGAGTGTGAACTGCCTAGGTCAAAGGGCAGTGGTTCATGGTCCAAAGTCATGTTCTTCCAGTTTCTTGCCCATTTGAGGGCTTTTTGGTGGCTTGCAGGCCATCATGTCAAGTAATGATTAAGGCAATGATAAAGCTCCAGATGAACCTCATCCTCACATCATCGCTAGCTGATAACGGTACGAAACATCACCAGTATTCCAACGCCTCTCTAGGCATGCGCTTGTGCATGAAGTAATTTGATAAACACATCATTTGTAGCAATTAAATGATAATGATTTCTAGAATTAGCACATTTTTGCAGCTTCAATAGTCCAATTACAAATCCAATTTTAACAAGCGTTTCTAAATGCACTCACATCGCCTTAATTATTTTTAGTGCTACTTATGGATTCTGTTTCAGAGCAATTTTCTGATGTTTCACACACACAGACAGGCGTGTGTACACACAGAGTGAGAGAGAGAGAGAGAGGGGTGTTCAGATTAAGGATGTACTTCTTGATGGTATGACAGGACAAATTAAATTTTTTTTTTTATTTGTTTGCGTGTTAGAAATCTCTATCCCTGTATGCAGCTCGCCATCAGTGCTATCTCTGGCCCTCTCCTGGAGCTGATCAAGAAAGTCAAGGCAGCAACAGGAGCAGGTTTTCAGCCTCAATTCCTGCTGCAGTGTTTGGAATCCTTCATTGTTTTCTCACACTCCAATTATCACTTTTTATATTTATCATGCAATATATTACAAACAATAATACATGCATAACTATATTTCCATTGTGAAGATGTGTCATGCTCCAGGGTTTGTAAAGTTCTCTTTAAATGGGCTGTGCTGGTCTGATCAGCACAGAAGGGAAACCGACTATAATTTCATGTGTCCTATGTTAATGCATTGTGTGTTTTTGGAGGTTACAGAATGGCAAACACATAAATTCCAACGTGCTGTTGTCGAGAATGTGCCATATAACTATTGATTTATCTAGGTTTTGGAATAAAAGTGGATTAACAGCTTGCTTGTTTTTAATCTTGTGTATCAGTAACCCTCCTTCAGATCATCGTCAGATGAAAAGTAGCTGTTTTAGAATTTCAAGTCGGTGCTGTAACTTTGGATCATGTCAAAACTTCATTGCAAGTGTCTCTTCTTACTACTACAGCCCCGTTGTGCAGCCAGCCTCTATACTGCTTATAAAGACGCAGTGTAGCAGAAGCATTATGAACAAAATACACACAGACACTATGGTGAACAAGTAACTGTGGCAAGCGAAATATAATGAGCCTAGTCAAGTAGCTAGAGGAACTGAGAACCGTCTGGTCGTGTTTGTATTGGGTCCATTTACTCTGATGACAAGGGCAGCTTTGTTCTTGGGAAAGGAAGCGACCTCCAGGAGACCCTTCTATACCGATCAGCACTGCCACCTTGTTCTAGCGGAGAGAGCCAGGGTACATATACACTCTCAGATAAGCCTGAGTTTTGCATCAGTCCATGCCTCAAGGTTAAAGAGACATGCGGGTCTTGGAATGCAACGGAAAGTGTGCTGTTCTGTTCTGTTCTGTATCAGCTCTGTTCTGTGTGTGTGTGTGTGTGTGTGTGTGTGTGTGTGTGTGTGTGTGTGTGTGCGAAGCAGCATGACAGCAAAGCAGCAGCGGAAATGCATCCAGAGATGAGAAACTGGATCTAGAGCAAGCATATGGCATGAATGACCTTGTAAGGTAGCCTAGACTCAGCAAAGACAGGGACATGCACAAACAGTAGCATGGCTAAACATCAGGAATAACAAATTGCCTCGTTAGTGAATGGATGAAAGAGAAGTAATCATGCATAGAGGACATGGTACACTCACATGCTTGGCTGTTACATAGAATTGGAACAGAAAGAAAAATCTGTTTGACTTTTTTTTCCTTCTTTAAGTGATGTTGTATGATAAAATATTCCCTTAAGTAAAAAAAGACCCTGCTGTTATTTAAGACTAGAAATATTTGCTTTAACACAAAGCTTATTTTCAACACTTTGACTAGTTCAGGTGGTGAGGATTTGTTTTTTGTTGTTGTTTTTTTTATTTGTTTTTGACGTGAGATACAATTTGCATTCAATTTATTTACCCTAACATGTTTACACCATTCAGCACTGAGCGTTCAAGAAACACACATAAAATTAAATGGAGCACAATATTCTAGTGCTGAGTCTTTGTCTGACTCAACAGTTTTTCACGTTTAACCTGAATGAAACAGAATGGTTGAACATGGCCTGAGATGAGATCTTAAAGGGAAAATTGTGATTGGGGGGGGGGATTATACTCAAACTTTCCTGATGGTGTTTTTTAGTTGAACATTAGTGACACATTATGAAGAAAAATATTAGACGTAAATGTTCATTCATCCTGTAATCTGAAGTCCTGGATCTTAGAAGAGCATGAATATGTTGCTGGTCCAAATATCCAAGATCAGATATTAGGCTGAATCTACTGCCTTTTATATTTATATATACATATATATATATATACATATATAATATAAAAAACACTTTGTCGCTTATTAAATTGGTTGTGAATTTGCACTTTGGGTGTCACTGAGGCTGACACTCGCTAATGAAACGGCACGCTTGAAATACTAAGTGCTTTCAAGTCTTCCTCCCAGAGCTGTTTTACACTCCTTAACAACCCAAATACACCAAAACATTCCTCCACCTGTGTCAAAGTCATACGCGTGTTTATTAAAATTCATCAATTCTCTTCACAGCTTTGATAACCTGACTTTATTGGTGGTTATACTGGAAGCAGCAAACGATCAATGCTTCTATTTTTTTTTTTTTTTTTTTAATTTATGGGATGTACACAGAACCCCGTTTATAAAACTCCAGTATGGGCAAAAGAGAGCTGTGCAATAAATCTCTTCCGAAAAATCTCTTCATAAAAAAATATCAGAAAAATGAAGTTGTTTTGCAGCTCTGAGAAGTGTGCTTTAAAAAGAATCACGGATTGGGTTTCAAGTGTGATAATTGCTTTTCAAGCCTGTAGCAGCAGTAAACTCAACTGACTGCTCCCTCCGTCCTTCACTTCCACCCTGTGTATAGTTTTGAAACGATGCCACCGAGTACCTCAGAAATAAAAATCACTGTGTGTGACTGTTGCCTGTATGGATATCTGTATTCCATAGATAAAGTTGTAGCGATTTTTCTGATTCCAGTTAATGCAGAGATTGAAATGAACCATTAATAATTCACATTTTTAAAACTGAAATGTCGATAATTCAATAGATGATTTACACATAACTCTGTTACTTTTATAATTCTCTAGGGAATAATCTGTCCCAAATTAATACTTGCCCGAATAGAATAATAGAAGAAAGCCAGGCATGTATTGATTAGAGACTGTTCAGTCGTATGTATTGTTCTATCATAGCAAATTCAGTTGCATCATCAAAAGTACTGAAACATTGCCTTGAGAATTGGAATACATTTTTTTTTTAGATTGTTAAATAGTCTGTTGAACCCCATCAAATTTAGAATCAAGCCATAGCCTACTGAGTGAAAGCCTGAATTTCTGCTATCCACTTGTTTCCTTCAGCGAAAGAGGTGTAGAAATGCGGTCCATCCTTCTGTCTGTGTGATTTCTTCGTGAGATAAATGTCTTTTTTTTGTGCGTGTGTGGGAATGTGTTCCCCACAGGAATGTTTCAGTTGGTGCTGTATACAGTTGACATTGTTTCAAGGTCACAAGAGTCAAGTCAGTGAATTTTTACATGTTGCTCATGTCAAGGCTTCTAGTGGGGCCGATGGCGTAGTGGGTAGAGTGCTGTGTTCATGATCGGGAGGTTGTGTATTCGAATCCCAGTGAGACCCCCACTGTGCTAAGACCCCTGGGCAAGGTCTTAACCACAAGTGTGCCTCTAGTTCACCCAGCAGTATAAATGGGTACCAGTAAAGATATACTGGGAAGGTAACCTGCGATGGACTAGCATCCCATCCAGGGGGAGTTGATCTCCTGGTCGCTTCACGCTACAGAAACCTGGAATAAGCACCGCTTATGAGCCACTATGGCTCGGGTGTAAAAAGCCCAACAGACTTTATCCTTACATGTCAAGGCTTGTTGGTGTGACAACCTTGGAAGGAAGTGACCTAGGATAACCGGATTTTTCATATGGATCATCCTCAGCAGCACATAGGCAGGTATTGTATATGGGTCAACTTTACCTTGTTTCAAGGCCGCTTTTTGTTTATTGAACATGTTAAATGGTCCTTCCAGTAGGAGTGTCTGGACCATTGTGGTCTATTTTTATTTTACACCTTATTATGTTGAAAACAAAAATGCACACAAATCCTGATACACAAGTTTTTGCATCCTCGTAGAAGCTGTTGCTTGTTTGTCATCTATCTCTAGGAGCAGTTTCTTAGCTCTGTATAGCTTTCTGTTTGTAGAGTGGTTCATGTTTTATTTATTTATTCGTTAACTTTCTCTCTTTTTTTTCCAAAAAAAAAAAAAAAACACCTGCTGAAGCTTCCTCATTTCTGTCACAGTGTTCATGACCAAGTCTGTTGGAAGGTTTAAATCTAGCTTCCTGTTTTTAAAAAGTATAACACACATACCGTTAAATGGTAACACTCGACAAACTTTTTGTCACATGGTTGACACTTTATAAATATTGAGTAATATGCAGTTAGTAATAGTGCTATGATGGGTTAAACTCATTCTCATATTCCTGTCAACTGTTTAGAGATCTTTAGACTAGGTACCGGCACTGACGCGTGATTTACTCTGGAATTGTGACACAGCTAAGCCTGACGTCTGAAAATAGTCAAAGTTCAACCTGTAAATGCAGCCCTTGTAATTAAATAATGCTGAAAAAATGTGTTGAAAATTCATTTCATTCCTGTTCCAGTGGTACCAAATTCAGACATGTTCATACAAAAAGAATATTTCAATTTTAGACTGAGTTTGTGTTGATTTTTCCACCAACCTTGATTAGAGCACCTTTGTTGTGATGAGATCTTAAGTGCACTGCTCCCTGGTTGCATTGTCCATGAAATCAGCTCACACATCGCGCTGATATAATGCATGTGGTCTAAACCATTACCGTATTCAGTTGGCATCTCCAGCTTTCCAGCCATACCTGGTTTGTCAGGGGTATATTTCGCCATTTTTAAAAAAAACTTCATATTTACAAATATCCCCAAGAAGATTTCGCTTCTGCTAAAAAGTTGGTAGAATATAACCTCCAAAAAGTAGGTACCAAAACTTAGAGCTATTTCTCTAGTTTAAAATTAAATTTGAATCGAAGCTCAAGAATAAGCTCGTCCGACACACCAGGCAATTTAATTGCGAGTCCCCTCCTCAAAATAAAGTGGTTTTGACCATCACACGGCGAGATGGCTGCCACCATGATGGACGCGTGTGAGCAGGATACCGTCATTTTTTTTAAATCTATTTATTCCATACCTGAGTGAGTATTATACAGTGCTGTGCCAAAGTTTTTGTCCCATCACTGATTTTTTTTTACTTTTTTGCACCTTTGCCACACTTAACTCGTTCAGATCATCAAACAAATTTAAACATTACACAAAGATAACCCCAAGGATTCAAAAAATACAGTTTTCCATTTGTGATTTCATTTAAGAGAAAAATCCTATACAAGCCTACATGAACCTCTGTGAAAAAGTAATTGCTTTCTTGCTAAAAGATGAGGTAATTGTGATTAATCCTATTATTGGGGAAAACTGAGTTGAATTTCATGGCCACACCCAGGCCTGATTGCTGCCAGACATTTCCAATCAGGAGATCCCTAACATAAAACCTGTCTGACAAGGTGAGGTAGGCCATACTGAACACACATCATCATGCCATGATCCAATGAGCGTCAAACAAGAAAGAAGATTATTGTGGACCACTGCCAGAGAAATTATCCATAAATGGAGAAGGCATGGCACAGTAGTGACCCTTCCCAGGAGTGGCCGACCTACGAAAATTACTCCAAGAGCATGATGCAGACTAACCAGAACAGTCACAAAGGATCCAAAAACCGCTTCTGAACAGCTACAAGCCTCACTTGCCTCAATTAATGTCAATGTTTATGACTCCACCATCAGAAAGACACGAGGCAAAAATGGCATCCATGGAAGAGTCCCGAGGTGAAAGCCACTGTAAAAAAAAAAAAAAAAAAAGAATATGAAGGCATGAGTCAATTTTGCCAAGAATAATCTTGATCATCCCCAAAGCTTTTGGGATAATGTCCTCTGGACTGATAAAACTAAAGTTGAACTTTTTGGGAGAAACGAATCCCGTTACTTCTGGTACAAAAGCAACACTGCATTTGATAAAAAGAATATTGTGCCAACAGTGAAACATGGTGGTGGAAGTGTGGTGATCTGGGCCTGCTTTGCTGCTTCAGTACCTGGGCTCCTTGTCACGATTGATGGAACCATGAATTCTGCTCGCTACCAAGAAATCCTGGCGAAGAATGTTCATCCATCAGTTCGAGACCTCAAGCTAAAGCGCACCTGGGTTCTGCAGCAAGTCAGTGATCCAAAGCACGCTGGCAAGTCCACTTCTGAATGGCGAATAAATAACAAAATGATGGTTTTGGAGTGGCCTAGTCAAAGTCCCGACCTGAACCCTATTGAGATGCTGAGGCATGACCTTAAGAAGGCTGTTTATGCCTGAAAACTGTCCAGTCTGGTTGATCTTAAACAATTCTGCAGAGAAGAGTGGGCCAAAATCCCATCACAGTGATGTGAAAGACTCATCGCCTCTTATTGCAAACACTTGACTGCAGTTATTGCTGCAAAAGGGGGGGGGGGGGGAATTACTTATTCACACGGGCTCTTGTAGGTTCAGATGTTTTTTCCCCTTAAATGCAATTGGCACTGAAAACTGCATTTTGTGTTTGTGTTTTATCTTTGTATAATATTTAGGTTTGCTTGATTCGAAATGGATGACAGTGACAAACATGCAAAAGATGTCAGAAATTGGTCAGGGGCAAAAAATTTTGCACAGCACTGTATATTTCTATGATCGGAATATAACTTTTATTGTGCATAGAATTTTCTAGTGTGTCTGTTTTGTTGAAATCTTGCGATTAAACTGTGACTCTGAATTGATCAGGCCATTTGGCTCGCTGGTTAAACATGAACGGAAATGGCACTTCTGACTTTCGGCAGATTTTTATTTAATTTATGGGTTCAAATTTCAAAATCAACAGATCGGACATGTTCTTCAGATGTAAATTGAGACTTCTATTTAGTCTGAGGATTTTTAAGATTTTGATGGAGAAATCTTAACCTACATTATATGATAATGCATACATTCTTGTCTAAAATCAGCTGCTGCATGTGTACTCGAGGCCACTGTCCCAGCCACTCTTGGAAACAAAAGTGTCAAGGTATTGACTTGGTTGATTAAATTTGAATGAATTTTCAAAGATTGGTCATTTTAGTCATTTTCAGTCAATTTTTTCCATGGCGTAAATTGCAGTTTGAGGCATTTTTGAGGGACAATACCTTCAAAAGTGAGAAGAACTGGCCTCCACAAAAAATTTGTGGTTTAGTCTCTCCCATTATCTTGGAAAATAGCATAATTTGGGACTACCATAATTTGAAAAAAAGATGCATTTTGAAATGGCTTTTACTAGAAAATCTATTACCTGAGAGGCCTGAAACTCCATAATGCAGAACTAGGTTGTATAAATGACTGAGAAATGGAATTAAGTCTTTGTAGAAAGTAATAATTCTTGTTTCATAGTCTCCTGAAAAGTGTTCCAAATGACGTCGGAGCCAGGGTCCTGAAGCGGGGGTAACGGAACAGGCTCTATCTTGGAAACTGTTCAAGATAATTGCATGAAATTTGGACTGGTGATTTGTAATGGTTAACCCAACCAATAGAATCTAAAACCATCCATTTATTTCATTTTACTTTCATTTTTTCGGTGCCTGTACCTGTTTAGACACAACCTGTTTTTCATGTTACCTGCTACCTTATTCAATGTTTTTAACATTCTATACATGTTGACTTTTTTGTTTTTGTCTTGATGTTATAAACTAAAGAATTAGAAAATACACCAGGCCTTAAATATGCTTGTTTGGGTTCTGCTCGGAGTGAATCACTGAGGAGTTCAGATCTTTCACTGATTATGCTGATAGCAGTAGGAAACGTCTCATTGTTCTTTTCCTTCCATGGCTGTGATCTGTTTTCTGCATGGTAGTTCTCATTGTCGGTGTATCATATCCACACACTGCTCATCGAGACGTGATATTTCTCTGGAGACTGGAAAGGTAGATTTGCTTATGCAAAATCACAAACAGGGCAAAACCAGTGTGGCTGTGGAAAGTCCATCCACTGATGCTTTCACACAGTCTGCTTAAAAATACCAGACACTCGTATTTGCCTTTATTCATCTTATACCGAAAGATGAGTCAGTTTTTTTATTTGTCTATATAAGTTACTCATATTAACTTATGTAAAAATTATTTAAACATACATTGTCTTTTGTCTTTTTATCTAATTATCCATTGTCTCAGAGAAAGGGTATTCTGTAGATGAATAAGGCCTATTGTCAGTCTCTGCATTGCCACACCCCAAACGCTACTGAACAGTGTCATAGTAAATAGAGAGGATGTTTCATATAGTGATGTCATGATCATTGTTTCTGATGCTAAGTCTAGCGAAACACTAGCAGGTTTTGTGGTGGAGCTTGATGAACACATGCAGGCACAGACACACCTTACCTAGTGCACCGTGAAAGGCCTGATAAGATCTATGGAGGTGTCCATGTCTTTCTGTGCAGACTCATTAATATGACCTTGTGTGTTGGTTTCCAGTGACTTCACTAGTATTGTGTGTGTGTGTGTGTGTGTGTGTGTGTGTGTGTGTGTGTGTGTGTGTGTGTCAATTAAGCCTTATTTCCCTTTCATGTTGAAAGTGTCTGTAATTGCTGATATAGATGTTCAATTAAAGAGTGCAAGACCGAACGCCTGCCTGTCAGACTGAGTTCGTAATTTAATAAAGCAGGTTTTCCCCCACGCTGCACTGCAATGCGTCGCACCATTGCCGTGTGCTGAGAGAAAGAGATGTAGAGAACATGAGCAAGAGAGAAATAAACAAATGGAAGAAGAGAAGACAGTTTTCTTTGTTCTCATTCTGCTGCTTGTCACCTCATTATCCTCCAGGGAATTAACTAATTACAGCAGGTTCCCCCCATTGTTCTTATTTTGAAAGTAGGAAGCGTAGTTTTTGCACTGTAAACAAGTGCTGGGGAATATTATTAAAGACTAGTGAGGTTTTGCGTTCATCCCGTGTCTCACAGGTTATTCCGTTCAGTGTCCTTGGATTCTGGTGTTCCACAGTCCTATCGATGTTAAAGTTAAGCGCATGAGCCTGTAAAGAAAGTTTTAGTCTTTCCCCCTTTCCACCCCCCCCCCCCCCCAATGTAGTGTCAGTTTTAGACATGGAGTTCTGAGATATTGGTAATGTCATGCACTTTTTCCATAAAGTGAAGGAATCTTCCATTTTGACAAATATCGCAGAATCATTTACTAATTATTATTATTATACAAAAAAAAATAACAAAAATATTAAAATATTATCTCCATATGTTAAATTGGCTATGAACTTGCATGTCTGGAGAAGCTAAGGCAGACAGTTGCTAATGAAACCATGCACTGGAAATGTTTCTCACCCCAGAGATGTTTGAGTCATATGACTTTCTATTGTCTTTAACTCTGTTTAGAGGCTGTTAAGGTGGCTGTACACTGCAGAAGTATACATTGTACAGCATTGGATTACACAGAATGGATATAGATACTTTAATGAAAAAAGCATGAACAAGAGCGTGAGAGAGAGAGAGAGAGAGAATATTTCTATAAAATCTCATTATGCTCCTATCACAGCAAGATGAAAAAGGATGCAGGATGAAAAACCTAATAAAGGATGAATTACAGATTTCAGGAATGTACCTAGCTAATTAGCATAAAGTTTATTTATCATTATGACAATGTGTAACTATTATATTTTCCAGTTGAAGTGCTACAAAGACGTGATGTCATTGCATATATAGCACCCAGAGTTCTGCCAAAATTTTGTTCAAAACATATACAGCATGACAAATATTGATACCCAAAGAGGGTTAATCGTACTTGCTTTGATCCATCATTTTATTTCAGCCCTGATCTGCAAAGTCCGCTTCTTCTTGATTTGAAGGTTTTTTTCTAGGTTTAACCACTAAAGTATTTTCCGGTCATAATATTCATACAGTTATTGTAAGGAACACTCTCTACTGGCTCTTGAGGAAAATGTATTTGAGTTTCTTTTGACGGAGAAAAAGGCGCTTGATTTTTAGCGAACTGCAGCAGCATGGAGTGCTGCCCTTTCAGGTGAAGAAAAGCATTGCAGCATGATGGCATTCAATGACATGTTTCAGGCGACATCGCGGGTGAGTTAGTGTGGCGGCACTCATTAGTTTCATGTTTCCAAACATGCTGCCACTTATGAGGGGAAACCATCCAAAAAGCCAACTGGTCTGATGTGAGGAAACTTGATTTTATACTTTTCCTAAATAAAGAAAAATGAAGACCACAAGATTTAGCATACTTTCAAAAGCTTCAGGCTCAACTTGGCTTGTCTTCTCTCATCTCATTCAAAAATCGGTGTTGTTTTCTTGCTTGTCTCGCTCCAAATGAACTTAAGGATACTGATGTGACAGTGTAACAGAACATTCCGATTAAAGAGAATTTCATCAACCATACAAAATATACTTTGCAATTTAAAACATATTAAGCTTGACCACACAATATTATTTTGCAAATAATAAACCATGAATTTTACATAAATTGCTGACGATACTGGATTACAAGATTAAACCTACTAATACTACTTTATCAAAAATCAACTTTTCCAGTTAGCATCTGTTTGTGGACACAGCGGGGCTAATAAAGTCCTGTGAAGTTGTGTTTGGAATTATGTCGTTATTTAAAAACCCTTTTTCTGAACGTTCGACGGGACAAATAGGCCACTTTTACCTACAACAATTGTAAGTCTGAGAGTAAACACACATCTTAAATCTTTTTTGTTTTGTTTTGTTTTTTTGTTTTTTTGTTTAAAGTGATAGTCTTGGTTTGGGGAAGTTATCTACCTGAGGTCCTGGTTGTGTTTTTTGTAACATTCAGAGTTTTTAAACAGTCAAGAAATAACGACAAGAGGGACATGAAGCAAAATAAATAGTGATTGGGAACAAATATATGGTGAGGTGAGTGAAGCTGCTCGAGCTGCCATCGTACACTGTCCTCGCTGCTGTCTTTGTGGTGTCCTCTGTCTCCATCACGCTGAGCATAACAGATGGGCTTGTGCAGGGTGGTCTGAGATCTTGCACTCATACACTAATCCCAAGAGAGGGAGGACAAAAGGAGAGGAAGGTGTTGAGGGGAAAAAATGGGCCAAGTTAGATCTAGGAAAGAGAATGAGAAGACAGATGGAGAGGTTACAGTGGCGCGCGTGCATGTGTGTGTGTGTGTGTGTGTGTGTGTGTGTGTGTGTGTGTGTGTGTGTGTGTGTGTGTGTGTGTGTGTGTGTGTCAGACAGGACTAAACCTAGTCTAATAAAGTACTTCCTCCGGTTCTCTTCACATTTACACCTCCAAATATCTGTGGCTATAAAGTAGGTGGAAGAACGCACCATACATTTCATGTCTAAATTATCAATTAAATTCTTGGTACAACAGATGGGGTGTGGCGTTGAGGTTGAGGACCAGCACTAGAGCAGGAGAAATGAGGACAACAACCTGATTATTAAACATTACACCATTATTACATAACAACTTTGGAGTCAGGGAGGTGTGTGAGGATGAGAGAGAGAGAGGGATGCAGAAGGCAATGGACATGCAGTGAGAGAGACACATAGGATGAAGAAAGATATAGTCAAACACAGAATGAAAAGACAGATTGAAGTGGGAGGATGGTTAGACAGAGTGAATGAGAAATAGAGAATAGAATAGAGAGTGGGGTAAGACTGATGAGAGATGTAAAAGGAGAGCAAGTGAGCGACCGGCAAATCAGAGAAACACTGAGATGGAGACAAAGATATTGTGATGAGAGTGAGAGAGGCAGGACGGGTGTGTGTCCAAGAATCACTTCTTAACTGTGACCATCTCAGCAATATGTCCACACCACGAATCAAGCACCAGATAAAACGAGGCAGACACCATTGTTTCAGTGATGCCGCTGCTCAGGTTTTTTTTTTTTTTTTTTTTTTTACCTGCTTCTGTTGCTGGTGTTAAAGATAAACGTGATACATATTTATTACCATTACAAGCTAATTTGTTTTGGCATGTGAAGCTTGCAGAAGATAAATCAGGTTGGGGTGTGTTGAGGAGTATGTAGAGCACCTGTCCAACTTGTCCAGACCGGATTCCAGTCTTCCCTGCTCAAGTGTCTATAAAGCGCTGACTCTCGCCTCACCTACTCAAGTCTCACTCCTGTGACTCGGCTTAACCGCATTGGCTTAAAAACATGCACACCCACACGTCCACACACACCTCTTACTGTAATGTGTAGCTTGGCTTTCTGCCCTCCTCTTTGTCTGTCCCCAGGGCAGGGCATTGCTAAGCTCTTGTGGCACACCTGGTAATTGGAAATCTCCCCCATGTTGCTAGAGAGCAGGTCATTCCTCTCATTTTTATTTATTTATTTATTTATTTAAATCGAGATCTCTCTCTCTCTCTCTCTCTCTCTCTCTCTCTCTCTCTCACACACACACACACACACACATACACTGGTTTTGGGCCAAGGTGAAAAGGGACACTAGATTACAGAACAGGTGCCTAGAGCTGGAGAAGACTCCTGACTGATGATGTGTGTGAAGGAGGGAGAGGGGGAGAGAGAGAGAGATAGAGAGTACTTTCAGAACAGGTTTCCCAGTTGAACAGTACTTGAATATTTTTAAAGTGTATAAAGACAAATACTACCCACATTTCCCTTCACACCTGATTATTTCTGATATTTTTATTCTTTTTTTGTGTTGTTTTTCTTCTCTCTGTGTTTAAATATTTTATCTATTTTGCTTTTGCGTTCCCCAAATCCAACTGTCCTTACAGTTTTAACCCATCTCTCTCTCTCTCTCTCTCTCTCTGTGTGTGTGTGTGTGTGTGTGTGTGTGTGTGTGTGTGTGTGTGTGGGTGTGTGTGTGAAATCTCCCATGTGAGTGTCTTTGAGATGATGAGGAGAAGATATCTCCTGGATAGGTTGCAGCGCTGTTGATATTAATGGTTGTAGTTCACTGTGTTGTGTAGCTGAATACATGGGGAAGGAAGAAGGCATTTCAACTCCTCCATGTTCTGAGTGTAGTTACGTCATGTTAACTGGTTAGCTGTTACTATTTCTGCTCTCTCTATCCCTGTCTGCATTTCCTATTTACAGAATGAGGCCAAAGCCTTGAACTGCACTTCAGCCTCTGGAGAAATAAACAATCCATTTGCTCCTCTAGACCTTCAGCTGTCCTGATTAGGGACCTGCCAATCCGTTCCAAGAGGTGGACACTTAATTAATTCATTAGCACAGCACACTGATAATAGAAAAGCAGCATTGTGCTCACTAAACTTATGGTCCTGTCCTCTGTAAACCCTTAACAGTTAAACAGCGAGTTGACCAGTTATGTCTATGACAGATTTGATCATGCGTCCCATGGTGTTTCAACTTGTGATGAACGATACGACTATCATCTCACTCACACACTCATTTGCCAAACCGTCGCTGGGCGAAGGTGGAGTACACTCTGAACAGCTTGCTAGGTCATCGCGGGGCAAGATGCACACACTCATTCACACTCTCATTCACACTTAGGGGCAATTTGTGGAGGAAAACTGACTAACTGGTGAAAATCCACGCAAGAATGAGTAGAGCGTGCAAACTTCATACAGAAATGCCTGAGCCTGGACTCGAACTGAGTCGGAAGGGTTTTCTTTTACGTCCCAAGGTTGGGAAAGTTGTGATGCGATTTGATAGTCTGACAGTGGTATGGTAGTTGTCCATGTCAGCCGAGATGATCTGTAGCCTCCCTGCGGCCATAGTACTATTAAGCAATTTGGCAGGTAAATGAGTAAAAAGGAACACGGTACTGTTCAAATAATTATTTAGAAAATATGATGAATTACAAGTTAGCAATCTAAAAAATTCACAGTGTGACATTATTTGTGATTGTTTTGAAGATGTGGCATTTAATTGCCCTGACTTTACTTGTTTTCTTTTAAAGAAAATATAACTATTCTGGGGGCAGTGCTGGTCTAGTGGTATAGGGCGCTGGATCACTGATCCAAAGAATGGGGGTTCGAACCCCCCCCCAGTGCAGCTAACTGGGTTATCAAAGGCGGGCCATGTCTCTCACTGTCTTATGGTGTGAGGCATGTAAAAGAACCATTGCTGACTTTCGACAAGAGTAGGCTGCAAAGCCGTCTGCGTGTTTCCGCCCTGCGATGGCCTGGCGAGCTGTCCAGGGTGTACTCTGCCCTCACCTGAAGTTGGCTGGGATAGGCACCAGCCTCCCCGCGACCCAAGTTAGGATGAAGCGAGTACAGAAAATGAACTGAACTGAACTGATAACTATTCTGTGGTGGTGTGTTTATTCTGAAGGAAAATATCAATTGGTGAAGCGCTTGGTGTTGTGGCTTGTACCACCATGTCAATGTACCAATAATACATACACCCCTGAGCATGTAACAAGTGAAGCTGGTGAAATATTATATCAAGCCTCGACAATTCACGTGACGTGACCAGATGGTCGGTCTTGCGACCGGTCAGCGGTCTTTTGGAACCCACGAATGACGAAACGGTCCCATACATATTTCACTTCCGTAATGCAATGTGTGATACCACGCACTACCGAAAACGAGTTCGTATGTAGTAAAAACAAAAACTAAAATGTCTGACACGGCTTGGGTACACGCCAAACCATTCAGAAAATATTTGTTTAAAGACGACTTTGAAATACTAAACATTAATGATGATGCTACGTTAGAAAAATAAGATGCAAGACTTGCTACAAGTCTTCTTCTTTTCCTTCTTTTCCTTTCGGCTGTTTCATTTCAGCGTATCATCTGCCTCCAGCTTCATGGAAATCATATTAATGATTCATATGTTTATTTTGCATTGGTTTTTACATTGGATGCCCTTCCTGACACAACCCTTAGCAAGGGGCGGAAACACTCTGATGGCTATGCAGCCTACTCTTGTCGAAAGTCAGCAATGGTTCTTTTACATGAACCTCTCACCATAGACAGTGAGAGATATGGCCGGCGTTTGATAACCCAGTTTGCTGTACTGGGGGTGAAAGTGACAACCTTCTGGAGAGTGGGACTCGAACCCCCATCCTTAGGATCAGCGATCCAGCGCCTTTTACCACCAGGCCCACCACTGCCCTCGAAGATTTGCGACAAGTTAGGGAAGAAGCTGTTCTACATTTATTAATTAATACCTTGTGAATTATCAAAATACAGTTGGCCCTCTACTTACGAAATTAATCCGAGCCAGAGCCTTTAATTCCAGAGCCTAATAATTATGTGTTAAAAGTAAAAGAAAATTATTTATTAAACCATTTAAACATTTTATTAACACATTAAACCATTTTATTAACATATTTATTAACGCATCCACAACACTGTCTCTCTCTCTTGAAGGCCTTCTCTAAACATGCAAAACACATGTGGATAGATTGGGCAAACTCACGTGACTCAAATGACCTTTAACTCCCTCACAATCAAAAGAGAACCTACGTATTTGTTTTGTGTGTGCACACCTGTGCAGTGGAACAATAGATTTCTGTTTGTGCATGGTTAATATCTGTGTATTAATAAAGAACTACAGCATGTATCCACAAATACTGTTAACAGGAAGTGGAGAGCTGCTCAGCTCGACTGGGGATGTTGCCAGGAGGAAGAAGGAATACTTCGAGAACCTCCTCAATCACACCAACATGCCCTCCATGGAGGAAGAAGATCCTGGGGTGGGGGGGTTTACATCCCTCACTGGGAGCTGAAGTCACCAAGGTAAGTAAAAAAAGATGAGCCATATCAACCAAGACAGTCCTACAACATCCAGAGCCCTGAGATATTCAGGGTAGATCTCATCTTTTTTTACTTACCTTGGTGACTTCAGCTCCCAGTGAGGGATGTAAACCCCCCCACCCCAGGATCTTCTTCCTCCATGGAGGGCATGTTGGTGTGATTGAGGAGGTTCTCGAAGTATTCCTTCTTCCTCCTGGCAACATCCCCAGTCGAGCTGAGCAGCTCTCCACTTCCTGTTAACAGTATTTGTGGATACATGCTGTAGTTCTTTATTAATACACAGATATTAACCATGCACAAACAGAAATCTATTGTTCCACTGCACAGGTGTGCACACACAAAACAAACACGTAGGTTCTCTTTTGATTGTGAGGGAGTTAAAGGTCATTTGGGGTTTTTATGTACTTGTTCATGATCAGTATGGATTCATTGGGAGTGGAAAAAAGAGAAAAAGAAAGCAGGAAAGGTGTGTGTGTGTGTGTGTGTGTGTGTGTGTGTGTGTGTGGGAAGTATCCTCTAGCGGAGATGAGCTGTGTTCTGCTCTGTTGCTGCACTGAGATGACTGGCTGCCTCTCACTGCCGCTCTGGGGGATTGGCTGACCCACTTTGCTTTTAGCTGAAGTTATTTTTGCATATTAGTGCAACGACGAGACTGCGGGTGGTTGTGAGCTCGTCTACCACCTCTGGAGGACTTCCTCTTAAAGGGGATATGGCTGTCTTGACGGGCTTGAGCAGAAACATCTATTCATGTATCTACAGTGGCATAACATTTTACAGTGGATATACTCAATATCCAACTCCTATCTCACACATACTTCTACTCGTGTGTGTCTGTGTGTGTGTGTGTGTGTGTGTGTGTGTGTGTGTGTGTGTGTGTGTGTTTGTTGGTTTAGCAGTGTTTATAAAGGATGCTGCAGTCTCCTGAGACGTGAATGAGCCAGACTGCAGGAGCTGACCTGCTTACATTTGCCACTTTCTCCACCGCAATAAACACTCTGTATCCATCTTGTAGACTTCAGTCCAGGCACTGCGGCAGATTTCACTTCAGCTATTTGTGTAACAAGTAGTTAGTTATTCATAAAATAATAATTTATATGGCAGTTTGCAATGAGTGATGGATCACCCTGTTGTACGAAAATCATGTGTGCATATACAACACACAGTGGAGTGCACCGACCCTCCTGAAGTGGCTTATAATTGTATAACCAGAGGGTCTGGAGAGGGGTAATCCTCTTAACACCACGGCAATTTGCAAACAGTGACCTTATTTTACAGAGTATACTTCGCTCCGGAGTACAAGTCGCACTGGCCAAAAAAAGTCTAATAAAAATAAAAAAAAAACATATATAAGTCACACTGGACTATAAGTCCTGGAAACTGTCTACCTTGGCTTGGAAATCTGCTGGCAGTTTTTGTGACATTGTGGTCCTCGCTCTGATAGAGAGGCGGTTGCATTGCATGAAGCGGCAACACCAAGAAAGTCCTCATGCAAAGTCATTTCTATTCAACTCCTTCACAACTACCTGGACACGGAGAGGCAACTGCACTGTTGACAAGCCTCTCTCTGAGGCATGTTGCTCAAACCACTATTTGCAAACTCGTTCCTCTAGCTGTGGTCATCTAGCTTTTAGCACACGATTTGCTTTTTTATTTTCTTCATTGCAGTAATAATAATCCCCACTTATCTGCCCTCTTGTTGCCTTCTTGCGGTTGTGAGTGTAAAAATAAACATGTAAAATTATGTCCGTTCTTATTATGACGAATAGAATTATATATAATAATTTTCACTACCTGGGCGTGAAGACGCAACTGCACTGTTGACAAGCCTCTCCCTGCACCATGTTGCTCAAGTGCCCATGTGCAAGCTCATTTCTCTAGCTGTGGCCATCTAGCTTTTAGCCCCCGATTAGCTTTTTTTGTTTTCTTTTCATTGCAGTAATAGTAATCTCCACTTTTCTTCAGTCCCTCACAAGTTTCTCGTTCACTCCAAACTTTTTTCTGCTGCTTGATTACCATTTTCCGCTGCATATTTCACTACAGTCGGCCCTCTACTTACGAAATTAATCTGTTCCAGAGCCTTTTTCGTAGCCTGGAGTTTTCGTAAGTAGAGGCGCATTTGACATGTGTAACGCGTGATTCATTCCAAGGCTCCCAAGACTACCCCATAAACCCTTTAAAAAATGATAAAAGTACACCAATTTTGTATGAAATATGTATGAAATATGTGTTAAAAGTAAAGAAAATTATTTATTAAACCATTTGAACATTTTTTTAACATATCAAACCATTTTATTCTTGTTGGACTTCTTTGTTCAGCACTTCCCACAGATACTAGGTTGAATTAAGAGCTGAAGAGTTTATAGGTGGAGTAAGCACTTTTTGTCATGTTTCTCAAACCAGTCCTGCTGAAAGAGGACACTGATATCACAGAACCCCATTGCCATGAAAAGGTGTACTCGGTTTGCTATATCTGTTCAGCATTTATGGTGATGTTATGTAGATGATATTTGTCAAAGTAACATTTACATCTATACCAGAATCAAGTTTCTGGGTCAGTATTGGCAGAGCATCAACCTGACTTCGGCCACAGAGAGCATCACTGGACCACTGTTGGCCAGAATTTGCTATAATAGGTTCACTGCTGCCTCACTGTTTTACACACACACACACACACACACACACACACACATACACACACACACAGAGCTATCCTTGGTGTGGTTATCTGTTTAGTCAGTGTCGTGCTTTTGATGGTCGGAATAGATCGAAGTCTGTACAGTATAAACAGCTGGACTGCAGTGAGTAATTGTAGACCTATGACTGAACCTGGGCACTGGGAGAACCTGACAAACTGTGCTGGGTGCTTGATACATCCTTTATTCTTAGCTTTTTCTCCACAGTCCACACTGACAGTGTAGAAGTGAGAAGGTGTGTCTGTGTGTGTGTGTGTGTGTGTGTGTGTGTGTGTGTGTGTGCGTGTGTGTGTGTGTGTGTGTGTGTGTTTTTTAAACATGTATCTTGCAGCAGTTTATTTGACATGTAATTTTTATCTTCTTTTTTTATCTTCTTTTGGGACTATCCTGTGACCGTGTGCGCACACATTGAAAGAGCCACTATGCTGCTTTTCAGTGCTGTTTCTAATCTCACTGTTCTCTTAAGACCCGTTTCCATGGTGACCGCAGGAGCGCAAGTGAGGGGGAATGGGCCATGGCCCAGATTGAGGTACGAGTGACAGTTTGAGAAACAGAATCCGGTTGTGTTTCTCTCTTTTGGCCTCTCTCTCACTGTGAGGAGGTTCTGGCACTGTGTCTTTGAATAAGGTGAAGAATTCTGATTTTTATATTTTGTTTATGTTCACACTATCCTGAGTCACCAAACAAAAATTTAACTTAAAAATCAGATATCTGTTTCAAAAAAAGGCTCTATCCTAACATTGGAAGGATTCAGTGTTCATGATTACATGCTGTAAGAATTAGAGGTAAGTAGTTATGTGATGTGTGATTCATTAACATTTTCTGGAAATCTACAGGTAGTATGTTCCTTCTCACAGATATTGACAGAACATTGTTTTTGTTTGTTTGATGTATTTGGAAGACTCCCTTATCCCGAGTAACTGAGATTTATCTTTTTATTTATACTCATGTATTTCATGAAAAAATGGTGCACTTTTATCATTTTTAAAGGGTTTATGGGGGTAGTCTTGGTAGCCTTGGAACGAATCAGGCGTTTTACATGTAAAATGTGCCTCTACTTACGAAACTTCCACGTTACGAAAAGGGCTCTGGAACAGATTAGTTTCGTAAGTAGGGGGTCGACTATATATATATATATATATATATATATATATATATATATATATATATATATATATTTTTTTTTTTTTTTTTTTTTTACAGGGATCCCTCACTTTCCGCGGTTAATTGGGACTGAGATTCCTACGCGGCCATCGAAATCCATGAAGTAGGATCCCCCCCCAACTGACGTATATATGTATATAATATCAATAAGTACATAAATGCTGATAATAACAAACATTCAAAAATAATGCGCAAGATGTAAATAAAATATAAATACACACATACAGACGCGCACACTTGCACGCATGCACGCAGGTGCGTGTGCACGAACTCAGATGCGCACCGCTCAACAATGTAACTAGTTTTGATAGGAGATTTTGGGTTGTTTTTTGTTTTGTGTTGGTTTAGGTTTTTTTTGTATTATTGGCCTTGTTTTTGTGGCATTTTCCTTAACTTTTTACCCTATTCTTCCTTAATTTCCTTATTTTTTAATCCCTTTAATCCCTTTATCTTTAATATGTGAGGTCAAATATACGAGTTTGTATCCGGTTATATGAGTTTGGGAGGAGGTTGGAACAAATTAAGTGTTTTTTGTTATTTCCAGTGTGAATTTTTGTTTTATCTAACGAACATTTTGACTTACGAGCTTGACCTCGGAACAGATTAAATTTGTAAGACAAGGTGTGTGTGTGTGTGCGTGTGTGGGTGTGTGTGTGTGTGTGTGTGTGTGTGTGTGTGTGTGTGTGTGTGTGTGTGTGGACAGATGATGAATTTAGTTACATGTGCCACCAAAAATGAGTTGGAGGACTGGATTTGGCCTCTCGATCTTGCATTCGACACCTGCAATGTAGGTTGGGTGGATGTATTTTGTATGTAGTTGATAAGGAATAGCTAAGATCATTTTAAGACCAAGCATGAAAGACTCTGAATTTGAAGAAGTATTAAATATTGAAATGTCCACTGCAGATCGCAAGACCCATGCTTTCGCATGAATTTGTCAAAACAACAGACCTCTGTTTCTTTGAATAAAAACAGCATGCTGGGTGTTCCTGCGTAAACTGGTCGTGTGCGTCTGCTTCATGGCGTAAAGTCTAATTGAGGTTGAGATTGAAAATGGACAAGCACTGTTCAAGACCAAGTTTTATTGAGTAGAGTCCATAACAGTGACAAAACAACTTTATAAAAATGTACTATGTATAATGTACAGCCATGTTTTACATCTGTCAGTTTATATGTTTATCCTTCCTGTACGTCCTCAATGAGGAACCAGCAGCATCAACATCACCGAGTGCATCGATTCAGCTGTTTTCTGGAACATTAAACTGCTTATTATCAAATTCTGTTTGTGAAAAACCTGAGTGTATATATTTTTTCCTGCAGTGGTTTTACCAAACTGAGAGATTTCCTTTCGGCTTTCTCCCTTTATCAGAGGTCGCTCCAGCGAATGATTCGCACGTTTGATTTGGCATAGGTTTTTACATCGGATGCCCTTCCTGACACAGCCCTTTAGCAAGGGACAGAAACACGCAAACTAACCTCCTTTAATTCACAAATTTTTTGAAGATACTTTCTCAGCTGTGGATAGATCTTGTTATGGGCTTTCATGCAAGGAAAAAAAAAACATGTTCAAGATAAATATTTAGATCTAACGCAAGATATTCAGAGGAGAAGGCGGCGCTTGTGGTGGTGGAGATGGCGGCGGATTGGCGAGGCAGCAGGTGGCGTCAGGGATTTTATGCCGATCTGGAGGCCGTGCTTGTGAGAGATTAACAGAAGGTTCTTTGTGAAAAAGCAGCTGGAAGCCTCTCTTCCTGATCTGCTGTGATTGGTTAACTGTGGTAGCTTTTAGCTCAGTTCATGAGGAGTTGAGCAGAAGTTAAGCTTTTGTTTAATCACACGAGGGCAAAGCAAACACTTCATCTACCCTTTCAATGGCGCTGCTGGGCTGTGCGGTGTTTATTGGTTTATAATAAATAAGTGACGGATAAGTGAACACTCAGACTGTATTCAAAACCTCACACACAGGAAGAAAATCTCAAATATCAGTATCTTATTTATATCACCGTACAATTGAATAACTTGTGTGTACTCAAGGGTATCTTTGATTGGACGCTTTGTTGTGAATCGAAGGTGATCATATGTGCGATGTGACACAAGCGTTGGGGTTTGTGGGAAATGTGCCCTACTAGAAACATTCTGTGGTAGTTTTGTGTTTTGTGTGTTGAATGTTTTACATGCCTACTGCAGCTAAATTAACCCGACCAGAGTCGTCTGCTATGTTGTATGACTGAGAGAAACCGTTCCTTCCCTTCAGGCTCCTGATGTCTGAGATAGTTAAATTCCATAGGTCTCCGAATAATTGTGAGTGAAGATGAGGTGACTGCTGGGATATTGACGTATTTAGCAGCGTAAATGGTTTTACTGGATGTGCCAGACACCCCCTCCCCCACTTCAGATTAGAACAGCTTCACTTCAGCACTTGAAAGCCGTCATTGAGTCTATTTACTCCAATTACTCTGAGCACAAAGACACCCAGTGAACAGCGAGACAAAGTCAGGCTGGAAAGCTCTGATAACAGGGATCAGACCCGAATACACGAAATGTCCCCCTGCTCCTCAGTTACACTTTCAGCATGTAGTCGGAGATGTTCTTTCCTTGCACAGAGAGGCCTGTGTCCATCGTGAAAGCGCCACGCGGGTCCATCACATCTCAAAGGGACAGAAATGTTTTGCTCATTAGTAACGCAGTAAGTGTTGACCCGCTCCGAATATTTTGCTCATTCGAATAAAGAATAGCACTTGCCTTTGCACAGCACTTTAAATCCTGTATGTGCAAAAATAGAAACATCTTCCTCAGGATCGCAGCTTTATTTAATACCGAGCGAATGGAGCACAAGGAAACAGTGTTAAAAACGCCTCACACCCTTCAGTTTACACTTTTAAATGGTACTGTGTTAAAGATGTTTTGAAGTAAAACAGAAACTCAGGTTAGTAAATGAAGGCAGTTAAAGTTCTTGTGAAAGGTGTCGGTGTGCAGTTTTATTTAAGATAATTATGTACCCCTGGTAAAGACAGAACGCTACGGAGTGACTTTTTGTGGCTGTCGATTGGCGTTTACTGCAGCCAATGGTGTGGAATATGGGTTAACTCCCCTAATGGAAAGGAGCCGAACACATCAGACAGGCCACGATAAGGCCAGAGTGGTTTGTCATGTAACATGTTACCTCGCTGACTTTATAGTCATTGGGGACGGGCATAAACATTCAGTTTAATTATTTAAATAATTGGACAGATAATTATTAAATGCCCTAAGTGTAGAATGAATCCTCAAGCTTTAACAGAAAGATTAAAGACTGGTATAAAACAAAATTAATGTTAAATAAATAAATACACATGAATAAATACAATTAATACAGGAACATGGGATTAAAACAAAGAGGGTTTTTTGGTGGGGGGTTTGTTCCTTTGGGTTAATTCAGGGATTTGAATAAATACCTTATTTGCATTGTCATGTTTGAGAGAAAATAAAGGCCATCATTTTATTCCTTCAATATCCCTTTGATATGACTGCATTGTTGCACATCATTTATATTTTCTTGTTTAATTTTTTCTATTGTTCTTTCAATTCTTGCACCGTTCTTGTTTCTGTGTTTGCTCGCCGCATGTCGTCAAACACATCTGGTGGTGAAACTGCTGATGCTGAGCAGTCCGCCTGTTTCAGCTCGATATTTTGTTAGCGCCATCATCACTGAAATCTCTTTAATCACATTCTGACTTTTAAAAGGATAAATGAGTGATACAGTCCAGAGTACGTTTTAGTTTAGAGAGGGGGAGAGAGGGGAGAGGGGAGGTGGAGAGAGGGGGGAAGAGGGAGGGAATGAGCGAATAGTGATGCTTGTTGTTGGGTCACAGTTAATTGTGTTAGGTCAGTTCTCTTTTTTTTCGACGTTTGAATCCTCACAGATGCACTTGTAATCACGCTCGTCGTTCTGGTTTTCTTGTTTACTTTTTTTCTGCCTGATTTCTTTTTGACACCCCCCCCCTCAATTCTTCCTTACCTTTTTTTTATTTCCTTTTATTCCGTATTTATCTATTTTGTCCTGCTCATAGGTAGGAATCAAAATGCACGACTGTAATAATAGGATAATATTAATATTATCAGTGGCGATGTGAAAATAGTGTTGACGGAAGGGTGGTGATGATGGCATGTGTGTTGCCGTTGCTGAGGATGATGATAATGGTTTTGGTGCCTCTCTGTTCTCTTCTGTAGAACAGCAGGAAAGTATATTTGGGCAGCAGATTGGCTCAATGATTTGATGGATGGATGAAGCAGTAGAATATAACAGAAATGGCCGCACGCCTCCTCTCAGCTGGACTGAACGTGATCTCCATTTTGTTTTCATTCTAACAATGTATTGTTGGTACTGATTCCTCTCTGCTCAGTGACTGCTGTGTTACATGTGGATAAAAACCTGAGTGTTTCTGCTGAGTGAGCGTTTTCCATATGTGAAAATCGGACACTTGGACTCGTTTACAATCAATCAAAGATCAGAACCTGTGTGTATGCACATGTGAGGTCTTTGTCCTGGTGCTAAATGAATTTCACCTTCCCTGACAGTTCTGCAATTTAACTGAGGCGCCTCCTGCAGAGTATAATCACTCCATCCTTCCATCATTCAGACCTCATCCACATCTGACCAGAGTTCTCAGTTTTATCTCTTTATTTTGTAATTACAACTGTAGCAATATATTACACAAATACCTCATATTTTAAGTAGTATTAGACCAGAATGTATAATCAAGTTGTTGAGAACACATAATATGTGTTCTGTAGCGGTTGTAGCTCTGAAGTAGAATATTGATGACGATGCTATAGAACGCTTTAGTGCTGTGATTGAGATGTAGAGTCAGATCAATAACACAGTGCACCCTTAACATCCCTCAGCACTTTTGTCTCTATTGTCCAGCTCTTGGTCCTGTCTTGGTTCAGGTTGTGTCTTTTAAACCAGACAGAGATGCAGATTTCTCACTTCTTTTACCCTTCTTTCCTTATTTATCCCACACATTTTCCTCCCTGAAGGATAAAACGAGGCTCAAGTTCGCAGGTGCGGCAATGCAAATTCATTTCCATGTTGCATAGATTAAAGACGCAGCCTGCAGAAATTCATTTTCACAGTCTTCTTTATTTACCATCAGTCACGAGCTCATCTGAACCCCACCGCTGAATCTTTAGTATCCTGCCATCCTGGTCAATTCAATCACTTAGGAGGATAACTAGATGAGAAATTAATTTCAGTGAAACCTGTTCAGAACTGTGATAGATCCACAATAATGAGTCGAGCTGTGGCTGACCTGTGTAGTGTCGTCAGGTCTGATTTGGGATGGAGAGACAGACAGCTCCCCCCCATATCAGTTCTGCTGTTGAGACCTAGAACGTTTGTGTGTGTACAACTTTACTAAGAAGTCATTGTATAATGGGCCGTAAGGTCAATGTTCTCTTCAAAAGAAGCTTAAATTTTCCACCACATGAATGTTACAATTATTCTAATTTATACAAACACAATTATTAGCTATTTTTACTTGTTTGTTAGCTTAAACATAACTTGTCTATGACTGTGGTATCTAGAGGACCACAAGGTACCACCGCCATGCAGCATGGATCATGTAGCAAATAGGCCCGATATGGGTACTGGATTTAATTACCTGTGTGCTTATTTAACAATATCTATGTCCTTATATAGTTTCCTCATAGTGTTGCATATTAACTGCATGACTATCAGCACTCATTTCAAAATTCCTCTAACCTTCATGTTGACATTTCAAGGTCAAAGGGGATTGTTCACTTTAAAAGCATGCACTAACCACGATGGTTGACATTTAAAAATCATCAATAGGACTCAGGTAGGATTGGGTCATTAGCAGATTTGGTAAAAATTTGGCCAGGATTTTATTCCCAGACAAACAAACACCAGTAATTACGATGCTGTCACCAAAACCTAAAAATGCTAAAATGTATTGCATACCACCCAGACTGACAGGTTAAATTTTCCTGAGTCATTTTGAATCTTTCCACTAATGAGAACAGAGTTAATAACTGATATTTTACTACTGGAGTTCATGCTTTGAGTAGCTCTGGCTATAACTGACAAGTGACCTCAGCACAGTCATGCTGAGACGCTTTGTTAACCACACGAGTTACCACACGACTGAGTATAAAAAGAGCTTCTCAGAGTGGCAGTGTCTCTCAGAAGTGAAGATGATCACCAATTCCCCCCAATGTTGCACAGAAAGATAGTGGAGCAATATCAGAAAGCTGTTTCCCAGTGAAAAATTACAAAGAGTTTGAAGTTACTGTATCATCATCTACAGTGCAGAACATTATCCAAAGATTCAGAGAATCTGGAACAATCTCTGTGCGTATGGGTCAAGGCCGAAAAATCATACTGGATGCCCATGATCTTCAGGCCCTTAAACGGCACTGCACCACAAACAGGAAATTACTGTAAGGGAAATCACAGAATGGGGCCAGACTTAAAAATATCTTTGTTGGTGGTAACACAGCCGGTTGGGTCGAAATTGTACATAAAAGCATTCACAGACACAAAAAATAAAAATATACCGACTGGTTGTGCTGAAAAAAACCACAGGAAAATATTTGTATAATCAATGTGTCCCCTATCATACACTGTACTAAAAAGTGACCAAAGCGAAATCAGTATCAACCGTCAATCAATACTGTAACAATGTGCAGCGTGACTCACAGAGACTCTGTATCGTGTGTGCACGCGTGCCTTGTCTCTGTACCTTGTGTGTGTGTGTGTGTGTGTGTGTGTGTGTGTGTGTGTGTGTGTGTGTGTGTGCGCGTGCACGCCTCATCTCTGTACCGTGTTTGTGTGTGTGTCCTCTCCTCGTCTCACACACACACACACACACACACAGACACATTACAATGTATACAATACACATGTTTATTCTAGTGTTGTGGGCCACGCCCACAAGACGTGGAATTCAAAGCGCATTCTCTGCTTGACAAAGGAGGTCCAAACTCAACTTTAACTCTTGATTCCTTGAGGGATCGGAATTCCAGATGAGCTCAAATGCGCACACATTTATTAAACATCTTAAAAAACTAAACTAAAAACTAAGGAGTTAAGCTTCTCTCTCTCTCTCTCTTTCTCTCTCTCTCTCTCACGCACACACATACACACACACACACACACACACACACACACACACACATGGATGGGATGTTTTATTTAAAGCAGAATTACAGTAGCTTTTGAAAGATCAGAGGTCCTCACTGTATTTCCACTTTAAGGTCTCCTTCTGGTTCTGCGTCATCCTTCCTAGCCAATGGGAGGCCAGCGGGGAGGGATGTTGAAAGACAGCCAATGAGAGAGCAACTCACGCATCGTGTGAAATTTTGATTGGTGCGTTTGAATTTTGAATTTCTTTTCATAAAAGGGAGGTTGTTTTCGTTCCCCGGGGACGGAAACTTGGGAAAATGTTCTTCGTAACCCGGGGATTTCATACCCAGGGGGCTTTGTAAGGCGGGGGCCGACTGTATTTTTGTTTAAATGTCATGAATTATGTGTTAGCTATCCTTACAAACGTCTTGTTGTAATAATATTGCATAAGTTGATGAAAGTGGTCCTTGAAAATGCAATAGTTGTCATTGAAAAGTCCTTAAAAAGTGCTTGAATTTTTATCAAGCCTTGGCTGTATGAACCCTGTTCAAGAGTTTTCGAGTCTTGTAAAATTTCCAAGGGATATGGCTGACTCCGATATGATATTTATGTTGAAGAAACCTTGACACTCTTTTGATTACAATATTAAAAGAATATACTTTGATATTCAGTATGTTGATTTCAAATATAAGATATTAATTTCAATCTACTTTCTAACAACATCACATACATAATATAGCATGATGTATGAAAAAAAAATTCCCCGCGAATCCTGGGTGGCCTGCACAGGTCAAAAAAAAAAGAAAGAAATCTTCCCGGGTGAATCTTTTTTATCATGTTATTGTCAACAAATAATTTTTTAAGCCTGGCCTGGGCTCATCAATACTTTCAGAAACCATTATTGGTGAACACAATCCACCGTCCCATCCGTCGTTGCCAGCTGAAACTCAACAGTACAAAGATGAAGCCATTTCTAAACAGGACCCAGAAGCGCAGGCATTTTCTCTGGGCCAGGGGGTTATTTAAAATGGAGCGTGGCAAAGTGTAAAACTGTTCTGTGGTCAGACGAATCATGATTCAAAGTTCTTTATGGAAAACCGGGACGCCATGTCATCTGAACTAAAGCAGACAAGGACAACGCAAGTTGTTATCAGCACTCAGTTCAGAAGCCTGCATCTGTGACGGTATGGGGTTGCATGAGTGCGTGTGGCCTGGGCAGCTTGCACATCTGGAAAGGCACCGTCAATGCAGAAAGATATATTCAGGTTTAGAACAACATTTGGTCCCATCCAGACGTCGTCTCTTTCAGAGAAGACCTGGCATTTTTCAACATGATAATGCCAGACCTCATGCAGCATTAATTGCAACATCATGGCTGCGTAGGAAAAGGATCCAGGTATTGAAATGGCCAGCCAGCCTGCAGTCCAGATCTTTCACCTATAGAGAGAGCAGTTGGTGCATCATAAAGAGGAAGGTTTAACAAAGAAGGCCCAAGACTGTTGAACATTTCAAGGCCTGTATTAGACAAGAATGGAACAGCATTCCTATTTCTAAACTTAAGAAACTTGTCTCCTCACTCCCCAAATATTTTCTGACTGTTGTAAGAAGAAGAAGGGACATCTTCTTTTCACAGTGGTGAAATGGCCTTGTCCCAACTTTTTGACACCATGAAATTTAAAATCAACATATTTTCCCCTTAAAATTATACATTTTCTTAGTTTAAACTTTTGACCCTGTCATCTATGTTCTATTCGAAACAAAATATTGAAATTTGGCACATCCACATCATTGCATTCAGTTTGTATTCACAATTTGTATAATGTCCCAACTTTTTGGAATCCTGTTTGTACTTGATAGATGAGCAGTGCACTATGGCTGTGGTTGACACTATTAGATACACCCTACTTCTGGTACTTGTAGAGGGAGAGAATTGAGATTTGGAAGTCTCCCGAAAAAAGCTAATCAAGCTGAACTATCTGCCTCAAAGTCTGTTAAGGTTCTTCACACTTGATGAAACACGGTTGTAGTTTGCAAATAAATTTATTTACATGTGTTTAGAAACATGTGCAGTGGGCTATTTTTCTGTTTGTAAAGAAGTGTGTGTAAGTGTTGACCAAAAGTCTGAGTTTGATGAAGCCTGTTAGTGAAGTGCTGGTGTATATGCAGGTTTTCATTCTATCCAAGCGGAACCCACACATCAGAGTTGACTTAAAAGTGAATCTCGATGATTTCAACATGTGGGAGCTGTGGCTCCTGTTTGACTGGAATAAAATCCTGCTCCCACACCAGCCGTTTGGGGATGGAATTTTTTTTTCTCTTCTCATTTTCTTGTCTCATAATGAAAAAATTCTCTGCATTTAACCCATCCAAAATGAGTACTCGCACCGGAGCGGTGGGCGCCGGCCCCGCTGTGCCTGAGTACAGTTAGGGGTTCGGTGCTTTGCTCATGTGCACTTCGGCTATTAAGGTGGAGGAACTAGCATCAGGCAGTGTGTTTTGATTGAGACTTTTTCTTCAAGAAGTCACTCTGTAAAACAGCATCTGCTAAACACTGTAAATTTAATAATTAAAATAACCTGTGTGTGTTGTGAAATGGGAATAAGTGGCCGAACAGCAGTGGAGCGGTGCATATGTGCCATTTATATTGTTAGTGTTTCATTAACCTACAGTCTTAAATTCAGTTGAAACAAATCTCTCTCTCTCTCTCTCTCACATGCACGGCAACTGTCTCTAGCACACCACTGACTTGCACATACTATAGGAAGTGTATTTATTCCACTCTGCGCATCTCCACTGACCTCCTGTTTACACTTGGTACTTTCTGGACGTCCTTGATCCGAGTCATTTCCTGATCCGGTCCTCAGGCCTTCCCTTCCAGGCTATGTGCCAGTACGGAATTGGTGTTTAATTTGCTTAACCTGATCTGCACCAATTCAAGTATATGTATTCACATTTTATTCGATATTTTACGAGAAATAAATTATTTTGCATATTGTTTTGAAACTTGTGTGCTAAATATTAAAGCATTGATGAGCAAGTATCGTGATCACCAGCTCTATTGGATCATTTCGTAATAATGAAAATGGCAGGGATTTTCATAGTTCTCCAAGGTATACGTACAAGCATGCTGTACATTTTCAGGCACAATTACATGGAACAGGGGATTTATTTATTTGTTTATTTATTTTTAAAATTAATTACATTTAACCCCAAAACCAATAAAAAAAAACAAAGGTCACAGCACTGAAATGATGAGTGAATGGCAATAAAAATAATTTTCCATCAGTAGAAGTGTCAGAATTACCCGAATGCTACGGCGTTATTATTAAATGATTTGTTAATAAACCTGTTTGTACTGAAGATGATAAATGAGGTTCATTATATTCATGTGTTCTTGTTTGTTTGTTTGTTTTTTCCAGATTTTGTTCTTCTGTAAGGAAACAGAAAAGGAAACACGGACAAAAAGTAGGTCTTGATCTGTCTCTCTCTTTCTGTCCCTCTCTGTGTCTCTCTGTCTCTTTCTTTATTTCTGTCCCTTGGTCTCTGTCTTGCTCACTTGCACTATCTTTCTCTCTCGCCTTTTGTCTCCCTCACTCCCACCCCTTCCCACTGTCTGAGATATTTATTTACTTGTCATCTAAACTCTCCTCAGAGAAACGTGTAGAAATAATAGTTAAATATATTGTTTGGTTACAGACGTCAATGATATGTTTATTTTTTTATGGGCTGTTCAGTGAAGTTGATAATATTATTTACTCTAAACTGAGATGGATTGTGATCAATGGCGTTTGTGAATCTGTCTATTGCTACGATTGTCTCTGAACAAAATCCTGACCACACCCATGCACAGATTTCACACAAAACTTGGCAGGGACATTACCCTATTGTTTTTATTTGTTTATTTATTTATTTTTAGAGTACATTGTTACCTTCAGGCAGTACAATCACTGCATTTTATTTTTGACTGGCATCATCTCTAAGAATAGTTGAATCATAGCAGCAGCAGCAGGTGTAGTCGTAGAGCTGCTGAGGATCTTTTCTGGTTTAAAGTGGCCGACGATGTGGTGGTGGTTATGATGTATGAAAGTGTAATGTTGGAGCAGGAGTGTGTGAGATAAGACGGATCAGGAAGGTCCGGGGAGAAATTATTATATCCGCTTGAATTCTGCAAAATCCATTAAACGCTGCTGCTCAGCTGTTTTCGTGCCAACTGCTGCGGGGGTGGAGGAGACGGAATGCAGGAGACGGCATGGATCCCGCTTTACACAGAGACTGCGATGGCTATCGGCTCACTGGAGGGCGTGAAACGCTTTCACAAAGCTGTCATGATAACCCAGAGAGGGTGAGGATGAGGGATAATTTCAGTATGGTGTGTGTGTGTGTGTGTGTGTGTGTGTGTGTGCGCGCGCGCGCGTGCGCGTGCGCATGTGGATCTCATCTGTTGCATCTTTATTTGACTTAAACCTCGCCATCCCAGATTTCACTTTACTCTTTTCGATAGATTACATTCTGAGGATTCAGGTCAGGATTAGGATTAGTTGCAGATGCCGGTTTTCACATGAATGTAGTTTTATTTTCCATCCTGGAGCATAACATGTATTTAACGCTGACACGTCTTATGATGTTCTTCTACACTGATGGACTGCACATGCTAAAGCCGTGTTGTAATATACAACCGATCACCACCATGATCTACACCTCCTCAGAGACACGGTCCAATTCTCTCTCTCTCGCGCTCTCTCTCTCTCTCTCTCTCTCTCTCTCTCTCTCTCTCTCTCTCTCTCTCACACATACACACACAGTGGAGCCTCATTCTTGAGCTGCTAATTCACAAGTACTCTTTTTGTTTTTTTAAACAAAGGCTTGATCTGTTTTTTAAATGTTTGAATGAATGTGTTATTTTTAAAAATATATTTTTCACAGAAATCCTTTCATGGAAAATGTGGCAGTGTGTGGGCATCTTTTCAGGAAGCTTGAACTTGTGATTTGTGTGTGTGTGTGTATAATGTGTGGAATGAGGTACAGTAAGGTAGCAAGAACCCAGTGCATTCTGACTCCCTCCCCAAATATGGCATGTGTGAGACAGGGGACGAGACAGTGGACTCGTCCCTGGTGGTTTGAATTACAAGGAATTAGGCCAGTCGACCATCTCGTGTCTGCTCCAGAGTTTTATTCAGCACTGGGGATGGAGAAGTCTGTGCTCTATGATTGAAAATACACTCACACTCTCTCACTCACACACACACACACACACACACACACACACACACACACACACACACACACACACACACACACACACACACACACACACACATACACACACTACAGCTCATCCACGTGAGTGTATTCCAGTTTGCTCCTCATATTATTGCTTGCGTATCTCTCCGTAGCTCACACTCGCCGCAGTGTCCTTGAAAATGCAGTGACTTTGGTGTTCACTCTTTTCGTTCTCATCTTCCTGCTCCATCTTTCTTTCGCTCTCTCTCTCTCTCTCTCTCTCTCTCTCTCTCTCTCTCTCTCTCTTTTGTACATACAGCAATCATGGTTCAGCTTGAGCAGGCATTAATCATGCATGTGTGCTCGATTAGTTTAGTTGAGAAGGTTTAGTGCACCGTGCACACGAGTGCTCGGAGTTCCTGTTCTGTGCTGCTGTGTGAAATATTCATGCCGATGATGTCACTCAGCGATTGTGTAAGCGCCTCTCCGAGTTGTGTCTTATTCTATCTCCATTCACCCATCATCCTTTCTTGTAATTGTCTTCCATCCTTATTTCTCATGGTATTTTTTTTTATTCCTTGTGCCTGCTTTCTGCTGCTCATGGTTTGGGCAGAGTGCCCTGCTGTCCTGTTCAGGCACAATGTCCCCTATAAGGAAAGTTTGACAGAAAGCATCTATAAATACAGGGAGGCTGAGCAGCAGGTGGCTGAGGTGGGTGGTGTCTCAGACCAAGTGCAGCTTTCTATCCGACCTCAGTCAGACATCAAGTCCTCTGCAGGCTCATAAATACACTTTTAAACCCACTTTGTGCTTTTACTGCGGTATGTGCTCTGACTTGTGTATAAATCTTGAGTTATGCTGTTTATAACTTGCACACACAAGTCATAACATTCACAAATACAGTCCAGAACAGGGGTCACCGACCTTTTTGAAACCGAGAGCTACTTCTTGGGTACCAATTAATGCGAAGGGCTACCAGGTCAAAACACACCTCTGAAATTACAAATTTGCTCAATTTACCTTTAATTATATGTTATCATTAATAATTAATGATATTTATCTATGTGAAGATATTGATTTGATTTAAAATATATTCAAAAAAATTAGATGCAGCTCAATGGAGAGTGGCGCTATGGAGCTGTGGGCCTGTCCTAAAACTAGCAGTGAACAGGTCCGCGGGCAACTTATAGTGTCCTTGCGGGCTACCTGGTGCCCACGGGCACCACGTTGGTGATCCCTGGTCCAGAACAACAGTTTTAGTCAAACATGTTTATATTTAATATATAATACATATTTAAATATATTGCATCTATGAAGGTGTTGATTTTTTTATATACACTGTCTTAGTCTCACAAGGAAAATTTGGCTCTGCATTTAACCCAATCAAGTGAACTGATGATGATGATATGAGTCATACTCAAGAATGATGGCCATCAAAAAAAAAAAAAAATCGCAACGGATTTTTTCAATCCCTAATTGCACTGCCACCACTACGCAACCACCAGCAACGAGAGAGGGACATTAACAAACACGTATCTGTGCACAGCATGTGGTGATATACCACATCTTTACGAACTGCAGCACATGCGTATTCGGTGGCGACCTGTGGCCTGTCACACTCATTGGGAAGGGATATCCGCTCCATTTACCGCATGACACCAATGATTGGCTGGTGCTCACTAAAGGTGACAGGAAGGAGAGTGTATGTCTTCCCTTCCTCCTGTGAGACCTTGTTCAATTAGCTCTCTTCCACTCCTGACTGTGACATCCAGGTTAATAATCACGCAGCTTGTTGATGCAGCACACGGGCGGCCCGGTGAAAGAAAACTAATCAGTTTTTTTGTTAGAATTCTATAACAGGTCAGTTCTCTGATGTGGTGATTTATTTCTCTGCTCATTTCACTCTGTGTTTTAAAGGAAAGCGCAAAAAAACACTTATTTGAATCAAACTAAATTTTTATTATTATTGGATTTTTTTATTAGTACAAATACAATCTGTGTAAACTGAATTAAATCATTTCAATTATTTATAGAAAAATTGAAATGCTTAACAGAACATTTTTGCACAGAGATAGTGGAGAAACAGATGCTGGTTGGTTCGTGTGTGTGTTCAAATTTTAGTGGATGATTTTTTTTTTTTTTTTTTTTTTTTTTTTTACAAATTCAGAAAATGCTCTCCTGAGTCCATTCGTACTTGTGCATATCTCCCTGCTCTGACAGCATTGATCTCTCTCTCCGTTTGCCCTTCCATTCCAGTTCTATTTTTTTCTTGCTGTCTCTCTCTTATTTGTTCCCATCTTCTTTCCTCCACTGCTGGGTTTCTGGGTGCTGCTGCACCGATGTATCCATGACTACAATTCCCAGGGGCCGCCCCGACACTGAAACACCATCTCTTTATTTCTCTTTTTCTCTTCAGGACGAAGTGTGGCAAAAACAAGGGTGAGAATGTGATCTATATGGGAGACATTTGACACTGGTTATCATCACTAACACATTTTAATATAAAAATATTCTCTCTCTCGCTCGCTCTCTCGCTCTCTCAGACTCTTTGTCATGATATTATCACCTCTTGTTTTGCAGAAATGTAGGCCAAGCCAATGTCTGAGTATAATTATTACAATAGCATTGTCCTTGTTGAAAGATGAGGGTGTGGCCAGTCATGCTGTCTTGTAAGTAGGTAGGTTATGCAATTAAAAAAAAGAAAAAAAAAACCAACAAAGTTATAGATATGCTGTAGATGCTACTCAATAACGAGTTAGCAACTGTCATTATTTAATAAATAACATAATTGAAGTGGTAAGGGGCTCCTCGTGGATCCGCCCTGGTTCAGTCATCTCGATTTCTTTTGAAGACATTTATGAGCTTAAGATACAAAAGATATTCATTTTTGTAAACATAACCATGAAATGTATTAAAGTTTTGGACACCTGGTTTATTCTTCTACCTAGCAGAGGTATTTCGAAAGGAAATCTCTCTCTCTCTCTCTCTCGGAGAGTCTTTTTTCTAAAATATAAAGAAATTAATAGTTGGATCAATCTGTGTGTGTGTGTGTGTGTGTGTGTGTGTGTGTGTGTGTGTGTGTGTGTGTGTGTGTGTGTGCTGTAAATGAACAGTGTGTTTTTGAAGGTAAACAGAACATGTGCTCACATCCGCTTCCATCGGAAGGTAGAATGGTATAGAATCGAGCACCTCCTTTTGTTTTACATCTTATTAGAAAGCTTAATGTTATTCTGAATCATTATTATTAAGGAACATGTGACCGACAGTGTCTAACCAATCAGGATGAGATAGCAGCAGACATGTTAATTCCAAAAATTAAATCTGCAAAGTACGCACACACACACACACACACACACCCACACACACACACACACACACACCTTTACCACAGCAGTACACTGTTTTCCTTTTCAGGGTAAGCAATGTCACAGAGCAAAAGCCAGACACTTCTGACAAACACACACACACACACACACACACACACACACACACACCGATCAGAGGTCACTTGGGATCTCATTATGGATTCTGATCTCTCTCATGCTCTTTATGCAGCATCAATGTATTTATCTCTGCAGCAAATTTTTATGAGGAAAAAAGGCAATGATGTGCATTGACATTCAGCTCAAATTTATTTGCACTCGTTCGACTTCCTGTTTATTCTTGCAGCCTACACACACATACACACACAGTCTGAAATTCTATGTCCTGGATATCTTCACAATATAATGTCACCAGGTGTGTCTTTTTTTTTCTGTAGTTTATAGTGTGTGTGGCTATAGGCTTGTTCCTTAGGGATTTTATAGGGAAATATTTAAATTCTTTACCAGATTTATTTTACTGTATGAAGTTACTTTGCAACAGTGTTACCTATAAAAAGAGCTGTACAAATGCAAGTAAATTGGTGTGTGTGTGTGTGTGTGTGTGTGTGTGTGTGTGCGCGCATAAGACATTTTGACCCCTTAGGATGTCTCCCCACATGTAAACTTTTTTTTTTTTGCTCCTTTTTTCCCCTTCTGTCACTTAATTGCATGGCATCTCAGGTCATCACTCATTCCAAGCGTTCTTTCACTGTTCTTTTATTGCTTTGCATCATCAAATAAGCTAGATCTTAAACTCGCACAGACATTTATGCTAACAAGTGACAAAGTGACTGATCATGTATTTTCTCCATTTGTATCTGATGATGACATTTAAACTATCGTCTTCCATCTTAAGTGAAAAAAAAAAAGACATTCAGAAGGTCGTCTGGGATGATTCTTCAGACCAGTCCTCTGCTGTGTGTGATTCCTTCCTGCAAATACTTCACTGAAAAATTAACAATCTGCGGTTTGGTTTTAAGTTTTCTACAGCTTTAGCGGTGCCTTTTGACAATGTTAGATTAAAATCTTGAGGCGTCTGTGAAAACAAAGAGAAACCCCACATTTCACCATAACAGCGACACAAAGCATCTTCACATGGAGATGATGGTTTTAGAAGAGCCCGGCCAGAACCCAGGCTTGAATCCTATTGAAAAATTGAGGGGTGACCCGAAGAGGGCGGTGCACACGGGGTATCCATGCAGTTTGACTTTTGAGTGGAAGAGTGGGCAAATATTGTGAATCCAATATATGGCATGTTAATAGACTCCTGCCTATAGAAACCGAATGATGCCATAAAATCAAAGATATTTCATTATTCATGAGGGGCACAATGACGAGGTTATCACAAACTCAGATTCAGGTTAATGCTTGTGGCCACACAGCCAAGAGATCATCAGTTGGCGCTAGCTGGCCGAGGTCTCCCACGAGTAAGAGATGTGACATCTTCATCTTCCTGTAGCTTAGAGCGATCACCAGCCAGTCATGAGCGTCTGTGAGCTCATGTATGCAAGGGACAAAGAGTGCTCCTGCTCCGAGTGTGTGAGGTCGCCCCCAAATGCGCGTGCATAACGGTTGGAAAAGAGGCGGGTGGCTAGCATTTCATAACACAGAGGGGGCATGTGCATGCTTTTGCCCTTCCCTGGTCAGTGGTGGTTGAGTGAAGGGCGAAATGGGGAAGGTAGTACTCAGTGGGTGGGAACTGGATACGACTAAAATTTGGGAGAAAATAAGAGGGTGAGGAGGATGTGAGTGGCAGCATCACATGTCATGAAGGGGGCACATGACCTGAGGGCAGGTGGGAACTGTCTATGACTAAATTAATGGCGAACAACCTTCAAAAAAGTGCTTTAACAAATGGTTAGGGTAAGGGTTATTGTACAAGGCTACTGGAAGGGTTTTTTTTTTGTTGTTGTTGTTCCAGTCATTCAGATTATAGCTATATTAAAATTATTTATTTTGGTCTCGTGACTTAACATCACAAAAAACATTTGTGAATAGTCAGCACATCATCTCACGTCTCTTTTCACCTGATTGATGAGTGACTTGGACTGAAATTAACTGGTTAAAACTGTATTATTTACTGAATGATGAATCTCACTGGTGCCCGAGATGAACATGTTTGTGTTTTATTAAAGCTCTGATCCTGTGCAGTTTGAGGTGGATCTGGTCTGGCTCAGAACACATCGTGCTCACAAACCAGTCTCAACACCTTCAGCTCAACTGTCTTGCACAAAGCACACTTTCTCTGTTAGTCAGAAACACTACATCTTGTGCTTGTTTTGTTCAGCTCAGACACACATACACACACACACACACACACACCCCTAGGAGGATTAGGGCAGTGATGTGTGATGTGCTGACTGCTATAGGAGCAGATGGTGCTGCAGGTTCTGGACCTGATTCCAACAGGGAGCTCCTACAGATCTCCGACACACATGCTTTTGTGTGTGTGTGTGTGTGTGTGTGTGTGTGTGTGTGTGTGTGTGTGTGTGTGTGTGTGTGTGTGTGTGTGTGTGTGTGCGTGTGTGTGTGCGCGCGTGCACCAAGTGATCCTAAATGAAGTACAAAGCAACCCTCTGTAAGCAGTAAGATCATAGAAAACAATTAAATAATTCAGGAAGTGCTCAGGAGCAACAGTTTTTACGTAGACTAAACAAGATAGTTGACGGGTCACTATTGAAACTCTTACTTGTTGTTTCGGGCGTGGCCTGTGTGTTTAAAAATAATTGTAATTTTTGAGCTTGGAATTTGAGCTGCAAGCAGGAAACAGAACAGGTATCAGACCACACACACCCCAGAAGCGGTCCGAGGATTCGCTCAAGGGGATTGTTTAAGGTATAAGTTACAGAAGACGTGTCACAGGCGTACATGGAGAATAAACAGTCAAATTCTTTATCCAGATGAACGAGATCCTGCAGTTCTTCTTCGTTCTTATCTGGTTTCTGTTATCAAGATGTGTTAACATGTTTCTGTAAACAAAAAACAAAGAGCGAGACCTGCTGCACTCGCACGTGGTGCGTGTGTGCATGCGTGATATCTGTGGCTTGGTGTGTTTGCAGGGATGGGGTGTGTGCAAGCATGCGTGTGTGTCTGTGCATGTGTGGTGTGTGTGTGTGTGTGTGCATGCGTGTTGTGTGTGTGTATACATGTGTGGTGTGTGTGCTCATGCGTGGTGTGTGTGCTCATGCGTGGTGTGTGTGCATACGTGTTGTGTGTGTGTGGTCATGCGTCATGTGTCTATGTGTGTGTGGGGGTCATGTGTGGTGTGTGTGTGTGTGTGTGTGTGTGTGGTCGTGTGTGTGCATGCATGCTGTGTGGTGCATCTGTGTGTGCGTGTGCGTGTGTGTGTGTGTGTGTGTGTGTGTGTGTGTGTGTGTGTGTGCATGCGTAGTGTATGTGTGTGTGTGCATGAATGGTGCATGTGTGCATGGATGGTGTGTTTGGGCAGAGATGAGCTGTGTGTGGTGTGTGTGTGCATGCATAGTGTATGTGTGTGTGTGTGTGTGTGTGTGTGTGTGCATGCATGCATAGTGTGTGAGTGTGTATACGTGGTGTGTGTGTGTGTGTGTGTGTGTGTGTGTGTGTGTGGGCGTTGCTGGATGTGTGTGTGTGTGTGTGTGTGTGTGTGTGTGTGTGCATTGCTGGATGTGTGTGTGTGTGTGTGTGTGTGTGTGTGTGTGTGCATTGCTGGCTGTGTGTGTGTGTGTGTGTATGCATGCGTGGTATGCGTGGTGTGTGTGCATGCGTGGTGTGTGTGCATACGTGGTGTGTGTGCACTGTGTGTGTGTGTGTGTGTGCGCCCATACGTGGTGTATGTGATGTGTGTGTGTGTGGGTGATTGCGTGGTGTATGGGTGGGTGTGTGCACATGCGTGGTGTGTGTATGTGCGTGCATGGTGTGTGTGTGTGTGTGTGTGTGTGTGTGTGTGTATGTTTGTGTGTGCATGATGTGTGTGTGTGTGCGTTTGCATGTGTGGTGTGGGTGTGTGCATGCGTGCTGTGTGCATGCATGGTGTGTGCATGCATGAGATATGTGCAGGTGTTTGTGTGTGTGTGTGTGCGTGCGTGTGTGGTGTGTGTGTGTGTGTGTGTGTGCTTGCATGGTGTGTGTGTGTGTGTGTGTGTGTGTGCATGCGTGGTGCATTTGTGTGTGCCTGTGTGCATGCATGGTGCATGTGTCCATGCGTGATATGTGTGCATGCGTGGTATGTGTGTTTGCAGGAATGGAATGTGTACAGGTGTGTGTGTGTGTGTGTGCACGTGCGTGTGTGTGTGTGTTTGTGTGTGAGCATGTGCAGTGTGTGTGTATGTGTTTGTGTGTGTGCATGCGTGATATGTGTGCTTGCGTGATATGTGTGCTTGCGTGATGTGTGCATGCGTGGTGTGTGTATGTGCATACCTATGAGTGGTGTATGTTTGTGCGTGTGTGGTGTGTGTGCATGTGTGGTGGGTGTGCACACATGCATGTGAGCACACGTGTGTGTGCTGTGTCTGTACACATGTGGTGTGTGCATGCGTTGTGTGCACACGTGGTGTGTATCTACACGAGTGCTGTGTGTGCATGTGTGGTGTGTGTGTGCAACGTGGGGTGTGCGTGGTGTGTGTGTGTGTGTGTGTGTGTGTGTGTGTGTGTGTGTATGTGTGTATGTGTGGTGTCTGCATGTGTGTGCGTGCATATGCATTGTGGGTATGCGTGCATATACTTGTTGTGTATGTGTGGGTATGAGTAGCATGTGTCTGCGTGTTGTGTGTGTGTGTGTGTGTGTGTGTGCACACGTGTGTGTGTGCACGTGTGTGCGTGTGGGGGGCACTTTGCTGGATTTAGCAGCTGGATGTCCTGAAGTGTCCAATTGATTTCCTGGTCATATGAAGTGATGAGATACTTGCTTTACATTTTCTTTATCTTTCTCCTCATCCCTTCGCCTGCTCTGTCTCTCCTCTGCTCTCCCATGCAGCCGCATGCATATACTTTGCATAAAGCTCTTATGCTTTTTTTGAGTTGTCTGTTTCTCTTTCTCGCTGCTGGTCTTTTCTCTTTTTTCTATATCTTCTTTTTGTTTTTTCTCTATCCACCTTCTTTATTTTTCTCTCTTATCTTTAGGGGTGGGCATTGCCTAGATTTTATGTATTGCGATATATTGCGATTTCTAGCATGCACTGCAATATATTGCAAGAACAATTTTAAATTAAAAGTGAGCCTGTTCTTGAAAGTATTTATTCTTTATTTCAAAAAGAGAAATCAACAACATTAAAAATGTTGTTTTTAGTCATTAAAATACAAATTCTAAGCATCACTAAAAATCTACTTATGAAAATGTAATGTTTTAAACTTTGACACAAACATGAACACTGAACTAGAACTGCATATTGAGCAAGATAAGCTATTTAAACATTTTAAATACACATAAACATTACAATAGTGTCAATCATTAATGCATGCATATTACATTTTTAAGGCGGGATTAAAGGTGGAGCATCGTTCACGCATGTGCAGAACTGTATCATGCGTGACTAGACCTCATCAGACCTGTGACCCTATGAGCAGTAGATTGATATATTTATATCGAACAATATTAAAATTACATGTGTGTGTATATATATATATATATATTAATGCCATCATAGCGATGCCCATAGGCCTTCTGTGCATGTGCCGCATGTGTAACACTTGCAGTGACACTGATGACTCAGGAAAGTCCATCAAACTTTAGAACTTTACAATAATATGCAATATTGTTTATCATATAAATCACATTAATATTATCATTATGCTGGCGAGAAGTGGAATGTAATTTACTGGAATCTGGGACCGATTTGGAGAACGTTGAGCATGAGGCTGAGTCCGCAATTTGTGTGACATCATTTTTTTCAAAGTCGACAGAGATATTACCTCGTTTAGAAAAAAAAAACATGTACGGTTAATGTGCCTTGTTGGAGATCAGGTTTATGGGATCGCTTCCCTCTTTTTTGCGTTTTTAGTGGGAATTTCGGTATCCTGTAAAAAACAAATTCTATTGGCTAAAGGCCTTCGTGGCATCCGCATTGCCCAATCACAACATGGCTCTTATTATTCCGGGTTCTCCACACACTGAATGACTGTAGATAAGAAGACGGAAACACGATTGTGTCAAGATTACATGCCGGAACCTCTGTGGTCACCATTTTATTTTTCAACGAAAGCATTACTTCCGGTTCGATTAGCGGGAATAGCCGAAATTCCAAAGTTTTCGAATGCATGTCAAAAAAACGGTTTTGCTTCAGAGTATCGCAATACGTATCGTTTGCATGTTAGAACCGGTTTAAACCAGTTTTATTGCGCAGCCCTACTGATCTTTGACTAATGCAAATTTTGCATCGTTATTTGTACGGATCCTGCCTACCTTACCTCTGTCCGTCTGTACGTCTCAGTGACTCTTGAGGTTTTTTTTTTGTGGGAATGTATTAGAGGTGTGTGTGTGTGTGTGTGTGTGTGTGTGTGTGTGTGTGTGTGTGTGTGTGTGTGTGTGTGTGTGTGTGTTTTAGGAAAATTTAACAAGCACTGTTTTTGGTGCAGTAGACAAACAATAAAATGACATTTCTATCAGCAGCTGTGTGGGTGGGTGGGTGGGACGTGTTGTAGTGTTTCGTGGACCAAAACCTGATCTACGCCCTGAGTCTGTGTTCAGATGTCAGCATCACTTTGCTGCCACACAGCCGCTTCATCGTTATTGCACAGAAGGAGTCTCCAGTGTGAGCACTTTATAACATTGAGGTACTGTTTACTTTACACTGTCTTCAGGAAAGAGGAATTTAAACATTGTTTTAAATTTTTGTTTTATGTTTTTATCTTCATGAGGGAAAAACCAGAGGGCGAGGGAACGTCTAACAACAAGAACTTTAAATGTTTAAAAGATTAAAAGTAATTATAAAAGTGTAAAATGACCGTAAAATTTCCTCCAATGTTCATTTCACTTTAACCACAAAACCCTGATTGATTTATTCAGTAAGAGGTCACATGTTTTATTTTCTTATAAGAAATAATATTTATGAAAAAATACCTTCTGTATATTGAATATAAAATGATGTGCTGGGTGTGTGTTTATCTCTTAAAGTGAAGAAACAGGAAACAAAACTAGGTGATGTTTTGCACGCCTGAATAACTCACACCCATTATCATCATCATGTTTCCCCTGTGGCGTCGTGGACAGCCTTGGGGCGCTTTTGCTGGAATTGGGTACCCAGCAGTCACAGGAAATCGGTCTTCACCATCTATGAAGACTCAATTTCATTACCTTTTAAAGCACTGTTATAAAATCGCTTAAATTAACTAGGAGAAAGAGGTTACTTCACTTCCTAGTCGCCAGTGACTCCCTTGGCTCACTCACAGAAACCCCATCACTGTCATCCACCACTCCTTCCATCCATTTATCACTTCTCGTGGTATAGGGTGCTGGATCGCTGATCCTAGGGTTGGGGTTCGAGCCCCACTCTCCACAAGGTTGTCACTGTCCCACCCAGTGTAGCCAACTGGGTTATCAAAGGCTGGCCGCCAGCCGTGTCTCTCACTGTCTATGGTGAGAGGTTCATGTAAAAGAACCATTGCTGACTTTCGTAAAGAGGAGCCTGCAAAGCCGTCCGCGTGTTTGTCCCTTGCTAAAGGGTTGCGTCAGGAACGGAATCCGACGTAAAAATCGATGCCAAATCAAACGTGCAATTCAGATGATTCACTGTGGCGACCCCTGAAAAAGGGAAAAAATCCAAAAGGAAAAGAAGATCTGTTTGTTCTCTCCTCCTCACAGCGCCTCCCTCCATCCCACCTTCCAACCTTTTGGTTTAATCAAAGCCAACCATCTTTCTCTTTCTTCCCTTTCCTCGTTTCCCATCAGCTCCACAGAACGCTTCTCACACCCAGTTTTTATAAATATAAATTTTTATATATATAAATTGCAAACAATACTAAGTTCATAATGATTTATTAAAATATTTTAAGAAACTACCTGTATAATTATTAGTGCTAATTATTAAAAAAAACTATCCAACAGATATCATTATGCAAATTAGAAGATATAATGAGACTGCTTTCGTTAAATGTTTTTATTTTTCGGTTTGAGGCATTTTTTTTTTTTTTTTCTTTAAATTATCCACCAGTGACCAGCGTCCAAATTTTTTTTTTTTTTGAATAATTAAATCATAATGATTTAAATGACTTATTACTGCATTATTGTCACTATCTCTTCCATTGTCTTTCTAATCACTGATGAGGGATGTTAACCTAATTAATTAACCCCCTCTCTTTATCCTGCTCTCTCTCTTTCTTGCTCTCTCGCTATCTCGCTTGTGCTCTTTCTCACTCTTGCGTGCTCTCACACACGATCACTCACTTTCTCACTCACTCTCTGGGTTTACTCTAACCATGGTGCTCAGGAGACACAAGTACTTTTTAAATATTGGATGTATTTTCAGAAACAGTATTTTAAACTCTCTCTCACACACACACACACACACACACACACACACCCACATACACCCCCCCCCACACACACACACACACACGAGTCCATTCATTTACAAATAGAGATATGACGCACGACTCCACAGCTTTTCTCCCTGTGTAGTTTTTAAATTTGTCACTTTCACACAAACATCTTACATACTTATCCGCTCGACTCTTATTTTTATCTTGTGTAAACATGGTTACTGTGAATTGGTGCAATGTGTAAAAAGCAGGTCCTCAGCAGTGGCGTGAAAACCATAAAGTATTGGGTTCATATTCACTTATTTAAAAATAAACTCTATCTCTCCTGTTTGCATCTCTTTACCTCTAGATAAGGCTTAGACTCACGTACTCGCTTTGATTATGTTCTCTTTAGATCCACACTTACGGAAGGTGAACAGAGACGGAGCTCTGAAAGTAAGAAATAGGTTCCGTCTGGCCAGCCTTACATACAACTTGTTAGTGAGAAATTTGAAAGTGAGATACACAGAATCACCAAATTTGGTGGATTAGGCTCCTAGAGGAAGGTCTCAATTGGCATAGTACATGTTTCATACATTCATTTTCTCAACCAGTTAATCCTAATTAGGGTCACGAGGAAGCTGGCGCCCATTTCAGCCAATTCTGGGCACAGGCACAGTATACCATCGCAGGGCAAGAACATTCTGATGGCTATGGCGGTGCATGGTGGCTTTGTGGATATGGCAACAGGATACTGATTGGAAGCTCAGCAGTTCAGTCCCTATTATCACCACTGTTGGTCCCTTAACCCTCAGTTTTGTGTGTGTGTGTGTGTGTGTGTGTGTGTGTGTGTGTGTGTGTGTGTTGTGTGTGTGTGTACATATATATATATATATACATATATATATATACACACAGCAATGCCTCATCTAGCGGGTGTTCCTTATAACGAGTTTTCCATGATACGAGCTTTGAACTTGCCAAAAATCTGCTCTATCCAACTAGCAAAAATTCACTTTACGAGCTCTGCTCAAAATGGCTTTTCTGGGCCGATTAGCCTCGTATTCTTCCACATGTATTACTCCGCGCTCCGAGAACGCCTCATGGGAGAATGCCTCCTCCTCCTCCTCCGTTATGTACCCACCTCCTGCCTGCCTATGTGACATCTTTGCTGCAGTCGATGACTGGAAGGGTTAGATGATGTATTATTATGGACTATTTATTGTATTTACATGTTTAGCTTTAATATATTAGATCAAATATACGTGTTTGTGGCAGGTTATTTGAGTTTGGTGGGGGGAGGGGGTTGGAACGGATTAATTGGTTGTCTTATGGGAATAATTATTTCATCTAACAAGCTTTTCGGCTTATGAGCTCGCCCTCGAAACGGATTAAACTCGTTAGCTGAGGTATTACTGTGTGTGTGTGTGTGTGTGTGGGTGTATATATATATATATATATACAGTAGGCCCTCGACATTTGCGGGGGTTGGGTTCCGAGCTCTCCTGCGAATCGAGATAATCCGCGAGTTCTGTGCCCGAAAGTAAAACCCCATGTATCAGCACGTGAATGAGCAGCCGGAAGTAAAATACTATGTATCTATTACATATGCTAAAATGTGCTTCTTAAACAGATTCTATAGACAGTCTTACTCATTAATACAGTATTAATGTAGTAAAATATAGTAATGATTCAGAAAAACTTTTCAATTTTTACTCTTATTTTTATAGATGATAAAATATAAACATTATACAGCATATACTGTTGTAAAGCACTTGTTTTAAAGTCTTTTTCAATTATTATTCCAGTACAGTACCCAAGTTAATTCTTAGAATGTTTGTGCGTGAGATTTTATGTTCTGTAGCATGTTTAACAAATGATACCAAAAGGATAAACTTTATTACGCTTCATGTCCTTTTACATTGAACTTGGAGTGACGTCTCCAAGATGGCGCTGCCTAGAGGGCGACATCGCAGAGTTCTCAGAGTCAAATTGTTTCTTTGTTAGTTTTAATTTGTTTTATTTGTTTGTTCATGTTTTGCACTATGCTCGTCTATGATCGGTCGACCCTACTACAGCTATGAGCAGCTTCAGGTTCGGGCAACTAAGCACGCAACAACTTCTATCGTGAGCTGCTATGGGAGCTCAATGCTAACTGCACCCTGGCTAGCAATAAGCCCAGGCGGAGTTCTCAGCAGCTTGGTTAGCACCGGCCATAATGCTTGAAAATGTTCAGTCCCTGCGAAACAAGATGGAGTTATCAGATTGCAGTGCAGAGGGATCTACAGGACTGTGTTTCTGTGAAACATGGCTCGAGACGATTGCATCAGCTGGTTACACGGCCTTCATCTCCTGCAATCCCAAGCACCGGAGTCGTTGTTCGGCCCCTTCCCGCCTGGGCTTCTTGTCAGCTGGGGTGCAGCTCGCATTGAGCTGCCTACCATAGCATATTAGCTCTCCGGCTAACGAGCCCAGTTGAACATGCTTAGTTATACACACCCGAAGATACTCCGATCTTATAGCTGTAGTAGAGTCGACCAGTCATAGACAAACATAGTGCAAAACATGAACAAACAAAACAACAAATAAAACAAATTAAAACGAACAAAGAAACAATTTGACTCCGAGAACTCTGCGACGTCGCCCTCTGGGCAGCGCTGTCTTGTAGACATCACTCCAAGATGTCACTCCAAGTTCCATGTAAAAGGACATGAAGCATAATAAAGTTTATCCTTTTGGTATCATTTGTTAACCATGCTACAGAACATAAAATCTCACTCATAAACATGAACTTAAGTACTGTACTAGAATAATAATTGAAAAAGATAATACAACAATTCAGAGAAAACCGTCGTTTCTCAGGAGAAAGTCTTATTTCTTCAGAAGAGACATCCAGCGTTTTCTATCGCTTAGCCAGAGAAGACGCACAGCGTTTGAGTGGTATCATAGAGCTTAACTGGTAATTAAAACACACACAAAAAACGAGGCTCGTTGACAACTTGTGCACGAATGAGGAAAAAGGGGTGGGGCATGAGCTCGGACAGCCATTGGCTGAATTTGAATCACGTGCCGGTTGCTCGGCAGTCAGCAAATACTCAAACCGTGGGTGCAAAACTACGAATAGTTATGGGCCTACTGTATATATGTATATATAGGCTTGTTAGTGAGATGGCTGTTAGTAAATATCAAGCTGTTCTTAAACTTATTATTTTCCTGTCTTCGGTTTACATAATAGAAATACACCAAACAAAGATTTAAAAGTGAATGGCTGAACTATGACAAAACCTTACGTGATTGCTGGTTGCATCAAACCATGCGCTCGTCAATCACATCACCCTTTTACCAGAGCGAAACTCCAAACCAAACTTGTCTCGGTTCTGCAGAAATCATGCGCCGCACATGCATGTTGCTTCATGTAACAAAGATCAGTCCACATTACATACATAGAAAGGACACAGGCACGTACCTGGTTCCTTATTGGGAAGCAGTATTTAATGGCATTTAACTGCCGTATTTTTCGGACCATAAGGCACACGCAAAATCCTTCAATCCTCAAACAAGCTGACTGTGTGCCTTATAGAACAGTGCGCCTTATAGAGCAGTGTGCCTTGTGTGTGTGGATGCTGTCTCGGCTCCATCTCGCTGACACCGTCAAAACCCAAGTGAAGCAACCTAATTCAGAGCTTGCCATCATTCCGGTGGATTAACCAAAAAATTTCAATTGTTAGATATTAGTGTCAACAGGCTGTAAGTTAGAGGGATCTAGGCTTTATGTCCAAATACCGGGATAAAGCCCTGCTACAGGTGTCCCCCTGAGACCTCGGATTAACCTTCTTGAATTTAAAGTTACACTGATACAGCGCCTCAAGAGTAATGACCGCCATTCTGTAATGAACACAATACTAATGCGCTGTCTCTTTAAGGGAATTGTCACAAATGTCACGACCCAGGAAGACTTCTAATCTCCATCTCTATCAATCGGACTCCATGCGCGAGGGAATAATAGATAATAATATATATTAATATAATATAATATTGTAATAAAAAATAATAGAGGAATCCGGTCTTTATGTCCAACTCACACAACTGTTAAACTCAGACACTGAAGATGAAGAATTTGATGGATTTGTGGAAGAGGAATGAACTGAGTTTATTGTTTTGTATTGTTACAGATGAACAATGATGAGAGTTATTGTGAAGTGTATTATTTTATATTTTGTGTGTTACAGCTCACCAATGTTGAGAGTTATTGTGAATGAGTTGACTCATCTGACTTTTGTTTCGCTTAATGCGCCTTATAATCTGGTGCACCTTGTGTGTGGCTGGTCCCTGTTCGTTTGATGTTGCGCCTTATACTCCGGTGCGCCTTGTGGCCTTGGCGGTGTGGTGCTTATTGCTGCTGTGAATGCCAAGTGGAACCCAAATATTAAAAGAACACCTAAATTGAATCAACACAATTGTGAATTTTGTGACTGATTTACTTTTAATTATAAATCATTTAGTTGATTGATGTGTTTATAGCTTTTGATTCTTCAGTAAATTTTCCTCACAAAAATGCGGATAAGTCAGTGCTGGATTCGGATTCTGAACTCTGACACAAAGAAAACTCTCCTCATGGTGGTGACGAACATGGAAGCGTCCATGTCTTCTCGTAACTCCAATCCTAAGATCAATAAATTGTGTGGTTTGTAGTTCTGGTGGTGTTGGTTGTTGAGTTGATTCAGTTGCATTGAGTCACAGATGAGTGTTAGGCGTTCAGTTAAAGGTAGAACTTCTGTTCAGCTCTTTCAGGTTTGATTAGTGCCAACAGTTGCTTTGTGTTCCTGCTGTAGGCTGAAGTGTTTAATTTGATTCAGTTCATTAGGAACAATTCTGTACTGTGTAACTTTCTAATTAAGCTTTAATATTAATCCTCTAATTTATCCTGATTTACTCGTAATGTGGAGAATAAGCTGCCAATCATTCAACCGTGAAATTTTTTTTTTGCTTCTTTTTTTAAATAAAGTGTATGTGTTGGGAGATTGGTGTATTTCGGTTTGTTTTTAGACTGTGTGGATGTTATTTATTTAATAAGTGTGTTAAATTAGCATTTGGTAAACACTGGTGTGGGCGGATGTTTGAGCATCGACAGCAAAGGAGAAAACTACACCGTGAATAAAACCACTGATCCCAACGCTAACTCTCCTCGCCTACAGAAATAGCAGGGTTATTTTTCCCGACCCGGTCCGATCCAGTTCCAGAGCTGCTGTAGGGCCACTGTGAGAGACAGAAACAGGAGGAGGTTTGGGAACTGATCTGGCATCCTGCTTCTGGAAGTGGAAGACAACAATTCAGATTCGCAAGGATCTCAGGTGCTTTGCGTAGCAGCTCTGTCTTTCAAGATCAGAACACAGTGGTGTTCCAAAATATGCACAAAGGTCCATTCTCTTTTATCAAAGAATAAATTACCTCAACATCCTATAACTCTAGACTGACAGTTGCACAGCTGTTTTTGGTAACACTGATAAGAAATAAAATGTCTGGAAACCCCACCTACTTTACCTCATGTCTTTCATATTTAATTTATGACACAGTTAAAATAATGAGCATCAGTTAACTGCAATTCAGCCACGGTTAAGGAACTGGCGGAGTATAAGCAGGAGAAGGGACTGTTCAAATGCTGCTGTATCAGCTTTTTTTGCTTATTCCTCTTTTTTTTCTTTAGCTTCTTTTATACTACACATTTAATTATTATTAAATAATCCTTATTGGTTCAGAAGTGAGTCAAAATATCATCTGATTGTCAGTCATTACCCTGAGTCTTCATTTCACACTTTCAGCTATTTGGCGCATTTTACCTTTTATGGAATTTTTGACGGGTTGCTGTCATGGGCATGAGCTTCACATTTTTTGAGATTAACATGTGCACATGAGTGTGACAAAAACAGCATTTCTGAAAATGTAAATATGGCTCACAGATATTTTCATACATTTTAGGGATGTGTGTGTGTGTGTGTGTGTGTGTGTGTGTGTGTGTGTGTGTTGAGCTTATCAAATTAAACACACAACATTCACCCTGGGCTGCTTACCCTGGAGGAGGAGACGTTGCAGATAAGAGTGTGATGGAGAATGTGAATCTGTAATTAACAGTGCTGACCCTCAGGCATGTGAACACACACACACACACACACACACACACACACACACACACACACACACACACGTCCTCCTTCGAAACAGCTCTTCCTCCTGATCAGTCGCTGATGCATCATGTTGATCAGAGCGACATCATCATCCCCCAACTCTTTCCTAATCGGTGCCATAATTATTAGTCTTCCTAGAAAAGGTTGGGATTCATTACACCCCCCCCCACCCCAAAAAAAAAAAAAAAAAAAAAAAAAACATTCCAAAGAAACCACAAATCCTGGGCATCATACATGGGAAATTATTATTTTTTATTATTGTGATTGCTTTATTTTTTTTCATTTTTATTTATTTATTTATTTTTGGATCAGATCATCGTAAATAGAGGTGATGGTGATGATTTAAATTAATTCTATATTACTATATGACAGAAGTCTCTATCACAAGGTCTTTCAGTCTCCGTGTTTGCTCTGCGATACATGTCACGACCCAGAAGCAAATGAGGAAAGCACTGTGCCGGCACCATAATGGTGGACCCGTGGAGGCTGTGAATGTAGAAAGTAGAGTAAACGTGCTGTAATCAGTTGTTTCAACCCCGTGCACCGGGAAAGAGACAAGTGATTTTTCCATGTGCTGTCAATTATTAAAAGCCAAACGAGCATTCTCAAGAACTCTCCAGGAAAATCCGAGATATACGGTTCAGCAACATCTCCAAAGCAGATCTGGATGTAAAGATCTACGTGTGCAGTGACCATTTTATTATAACCATTGAGGGCACTTGTAAAGCTAATATGGTTCTTGTTTTGTTTATAATGGGGCCGGTGGTGTAGTGGTTAGGGTGCTAGGCTCATGATCGAGAGGTTGTGTGTTCAAATCCCAGTTAGACCCCCACTGTGCTAAGAGCCCTGGGCAAGGTCTTAAACACAAGTGTGCCTCTGTTCACCCAGCAGTATAAATGGGTACCAGTAAAAATATGCTGGGAAGGTAACCTGCGATGGATCAGCGTCCCATCCTGGACGAGTTGTCCTCCTAGTCGCTTCATGCTATGGAAACCGGGTATAAGCACCGGTGCTCGGGGTGTAAAAAGACCAACAGACTTCACACCTTTGTTTATATTAATAAGGAACATACTCATTATAAAGAATTTTATTTAAAGCTAAACACAGACTGAGAGAAGGGTATTGTTAGCTCGTCCGGCTGGGGAGAAACGAGTTGAGACCAAGTTAAGAGAAGTCCAAACTGTTAGCATGTGCTTCTTATCTACTGTCAATGTGCAGCAGTTTGTTGTAGCAATAAATAAGCCATTAATTTTTAAATAAGTTGCTCATTATGAACAGTCTCGCAATGACCTGGCAAACCGTCCAGGGTCAGCTGAGATAGGCAGCAGCCTCCCCGCAAACCCTCATTAGGATTAGGCTGTTGAGAAAATGAATAAATATGAACAGTTATGTTGCATGCAAAGCACACAGACTGAGAGAAGGTGTGTTGTTATCTAGTTCGGCTGGACAGAAGAAACGAGTCGACACCAGGCTAATTCAAGCCCCCACCGTCCACATGTGCTTCTTGCCTGCTGGTATATAATGTGCTGTGGTTTTATGTACCAATATTTGTTCAAGACAATTTCAGACTGCCCACTGTTCAGTCTGCACTCGGTGGTGATGCATGTTTGTTGTGGGTCAATTCCATTCCAACATGGCTAATTTCTGAAGGTATCTCTGAGGTGCCATGGCGGAAAGACTGAAAGTAATTAGAGAGAGCTGCAGCGTCAGCCTGCACCCTTTGGTGTAGTAAACTGTTTGCATGGCCGCCAGTCTGGGAATGTACTGCTGTAACCAGGGGCAACGCCTGGCCACGTGACCATATTGAAGTCCACCTATAGAGCTGTGGATTGTCCAACATGTCTGTATGATTCCCATAAACAATGTCTCCTGAAGTAGGGTTAAGTATTTTAGGATTTAAAAAAAAAAAAGGTTAAAATCAGAAGAATCACTGGTTAGATGGGAGTCAAAGTCACTGCAATGCCAAATGTCTGAAATATTCTTCTGCTGATGGCTTCCTTTATAATTGTTTAAAGGTTATTAGAGCCCTTAATCAGATTAAATATTACAGTTGTTGGGGATGTGTGGTTTTACTCAATAAAAGAAATATAAACTTTGCTTATTTAAAGCTGTGCTCTTGGTCTGGTACAGAAAACAGGGTTTCAGCTTCTTGTCCTGCCTCTGCATAGAAATGTGTGTGTGTGTGTGTGTGTGTGTGTGTGTGTGTGTGTGTGTGTGTGTGTGTGTGGGAGTGAGAGAGAGAGAGAGAGAGCAGTCAGGCTTTAACCGGCAGGTTAAACGCTCCACTCCCACACACACACACACACACACACACACACACACACACACACACACACACACACACACACACACACTGTGTTAATGAGCACTTTGCTTCAGTTGAAAGCGTCTGAGTCAAAATAATTTCTCTCTCTCTCTCCCTCTCCCTCACATACACACACACACACACACACACACACGCACATGCACACACGCACACCAATATATATTTTTTGTTTGTATTGAATATGTCCACCACTCAGTAGAGTTCTGGATTGTGATTGGTCAGAAGGTGTAGAATAATTTCAATAACAGCAGCTCCGACAGTAGAGAAGTTTTATATCTGTTATTGTTTCTGAAGTAACAGCTCATTCACATGTACTGTATTGACTTATATGGTATTGTGGTGGGGTAGTAATTAGCATTTGTTTAATTAGCAATAGTAATTAGCACCAGCCCAGGCCTGGTGTGGAGATTGCATGTTCTCTCTGTGCATGTGTAGGTTTTGAAGACATGCACATTAGGTTAAATGGCTCTTCCATATTGCTCCTGGTGTGTGTGTGTGTGTGTGTGTGTGTGTGTGTGTGTGTGTGTGTGTGTGTGTGCGCGTGTGTGCGCGTGTGTGTGTGTGTGTGTATGTGTTGTAGTCCTGTGATAGACTGATGAGCAATTTAGAATGTATCCCGCCTTTGACCAGAGTTGGTTGAGATAGGATCCAGCTTTCCGAAGACCCTAGTAGGATTTAACAGTTCAGAGAATGAATGTCAATTAAAATCTCACTAGAAATCTCACTAGAATGTCAATTGAATGAATATTGACACTTTTTAAATTGTTGTTGTTAAGGTTGAATTTTTAAAAAAATGAATAGAATGTTGTGGTTTAAGTGTGTTTTGACAGTGGAGGTGTGTGTTTGGAGAATCTGAGGCTGCGGACCGTAGAGCACGGCGCTCTCATAACTCCCCATCTGCTCTCAGTTATTTACATGCCTAAGTGGCCGTCGCTCGCTTCAGTCCGCTGCAGACGCTTGTCTAATGAGCTCCCACAGAGTCGGTGAAAATGGGCAGGGAGACAGCAATGGAGAGAGACAGATGGAGGGAGAGAGTTAGAGTGAGGATGTGTGAGCGAGTGATGGAAGGATGGAAGGGAAGAGAGAAATTGCTGATGTGGGTTTTGTTGAGATGTCGGATTTAGTCAGCGTTCACGTTACTATTGTAGAGGAAGATGGCGGCCATTTTGGAATAACACCACGTTCACTATTGCCTTTAAATTGTGATGTAAACACGAATCATTAGCACGTGATGTGAAGGTTACAGGATGCTTTGAGTGTTTACACAGTTAGGATTCATAGTTTTCCCTCAAATAATCATAAAAAATGCTAAAAAGAGTTTATGGTACATAACTAAACAAATAATGTAGTAGTCAGGTGCGATATGGGTTATGGTTTAATTCCTCATGTGCTCATTTTACACTGTTCTATAGTGTGTGGATGGGACTTTTCAAGGTCAGTCAAGGTGAAAAGTAGTCTCATTTGAAAAACTGTGGTTTGTCATGGTCATTTCATGACCTTGACTTTCACCTTTCAAGATCATTAGAGGTCAAAGGGAACTCACTGGAATGTCAATATTTGGCTTTATAAAAGAGTTTCATGTTAACTGCATGGCTATTAGGTTACTATAGAAATTTTAAGTGCTCCCTCTCCAAAAATTGGTGACTTTGCTCTGACAAATCTCAGGGACTCAGGGTAGTGTCCTGTACAAGGGAGTTTTCAGGACTTTGTTTTGTGGGGAGATAATTAAGACATTAAAAAAAAATTAGGGTGTCACAATGACAAAGAAAAAAACAACAAAAAACCTTGCTGAGATAATTTAAAGAACGAGCTCCATTTCAGTTGCATGTTGTAAATTCTTCTTTTTAGGGTTTAATCAGGTTATAATTCAGTTTGGTGAATAGTTTAAAGTTTCCTGTTTAAAGGTGTTGTGTACAGTGTGACTGCAGTGTGAAGAAGAGCCAGTTGAATGGGTCGTGTGAACGATGAGGGCGAGAATTATGATTATATTATTACAATTATGATCCGCCAATACTGAGCGGGGGGATCAGGGCGTCCAGGTGAGACAGATTCCCACGTCATCAGCAGCAGATGGTGCTTGGCAGGTTATCCAGCACAGTTTCAGAGATGTTTTGAAATGTTCTGCTCCATGGCTCCAATTTATCCAGTACAATTTATAGCTGATTGATTCTCTGTGCTGAATTTTTCCTGTTTAGATACTTCATATTCATTCTGCCTCCCAATCATCCGTCTCTTCCTCCTGAACTGGTGTCAGAACTCAGGGGTTCAAGATTAAGATTAAGATTTTTAAATAAATAATCTTTTTTGGAAAGCATTTTTCATCGGCGGTACGTCTGCATCTCAGCTATTAACCTGAGAGACTGAGCCGTGACACGCTTTCTTTTATGACTCTCCATGAAATATTGATTGAAACTAACCCAGCAATGGGGATTAGACCAGATCAGAAGGGATTAACCTGCAGCATTTAATCAACAAATGACTATTGCTATAATTTATTTGGCTAAATGCTGATGAGATGATGCTATGAAGCAGGGATGGTGTGTGTGTGTGTGTGTGTGTGTGTGTGTGTGTGTGTATGTGTGTGTATGTGTATGTGTGTGTGTGTGTGTGTGTGTGTGTGTGTGTGTGTGTGTGTGTGTGTTTCCTGCCTCATGCTTATGGACATATTGCACTTGTTTTTGAGTGGACAGTTAAAGAACTATCAGAGCGCAGCTGTAATAAACAACTATACCGTCTAAACTTGGAGCTCCATCTCATCTTAGACTTCCTCTCTATCTGTCAGACTGTAGCTTGATGGGTTTCATCCCACACAGATGAAGAACTTATTCTCGTTATTAAGTTATTTGTAAAATGAGGGAATGGCACGATCTCTATCTTAACAGGGGGGGTGGGCTGTGTAATATTTAATATGAGATCGTTATAATCTAAGTGGGAGGGACTTTGCCTCTCTCTTCTCGATCACAGCGTCACTAGCCAATCCTGTTCAATTGTCAGGTCAGTTATTCGTAAGAGGGTAGATAGCACTCTGAGAGTGTGGCATTGAACTGAAGCAGAACTGTTTAAAGTAGTGGTTATGCTAATGTCTTTGTATCGAGGGTGGGGGATGTAAAGTGTCATTTAGTGTATTAATCTTTTTATACGCTTCATATTGCTTCTAGTTTACATATATTAAAGAAAAGCTGGGTGTGTGGTTGAGCTGCTATTCTACGTTGTCTTCTCTACACTGAATATTGATGTAATTCTCTCCCTCTCTCTTTCACAGAGGTCTCAGTGGTGTAGGGTGAAGCGGGGGGGGCTAAGAAGCAAGCGCATGAGGAAGGGACGTCTGCAGTCCCTTGTCCCCACCCACCGCGCTTGCGCACACGTGTGACATACTTAAAGGGAGACACACCCACCAGCAGCCATGGTAAGGTCTCTCTCTTTTACACACACACACACACACACACACACACACACACACACACACACGCGCACTCTCTAGCTGTACAGTGACAGCATTATCTGTGAGGAATCTCTGCTGTGCCGCTTCATTGGCTCCATGAAAGGCGACAGCTAAACCCGATACAGCAGATCCCAAACTCTTATAGATTTTTTTTGTTGCTGTCCGAAGTCTTATGGTGTGCACACACACAGACACATGATGGTGTGATGGATGGAAGAAAAGATGGAAGGAGAGATGGCTGAATTGCTGCATCATGGACAGGTAGCTGAATGGATAAGTGAACAGAAGGATGAGTGGCGAATAGAGGAATGGGTGTATGGAGGGAACCTGGGCATGATGGATAGATGCACAGCTGGATGAAGTGACGGGTGAATGGAAGGCTTGCTGGATGCTAGTGTAGGTGGAAGGATAAGTGAATGGGTCTATGGATGGATGCACAGTTGGATGGAAGGATGGCTTGGTATGGATAGATGAAGGAATCAGTAAATGAAAAGATGGGTAAAGGGGAAACAAGGAAGAAGGATGGAAATCTAGACTGAATGGTGTGATCGACCAATCAGAATCAACTCTTCAAATTAATTGTGCTGTACATTCGATGATGTTAAAACTTCCATTGGCCAATCAGAGTTGAGAATTCGTTCATTATGTTGTGTGGTTTTCGATTCCATGGGTTTGATTGTATTCTCTTCATCAGCGTAATGATTCAGACCCCCTTCAAGTTAATATATCAGGAGTTATTGTTGTTTTCTGTTCAAATGGAGCCAGGCTGTATGAGCGACGCTCCTCCACACACTCGCCTGTAATTTTAACCTTCGATTACAGCTACAGTGAGATGTCAAGCTCTCCTGATAACGTCCAAAACTAATACAGACCGAGAGCGTGGTTGGGGAGATGATAAACGGCTCTGTGCTGTAGCGGGGTCTCGGAGGACTGCGAAGGCTGTGAGGTTTGAATTAGCGCATGAGCAACAAACAGGCTCCATAAATACACATCACAATCAGCATAGTACTAACGCGAGAGCTAATGCTAATCCAACAGCAACCATCCGGCAGTGGTGACCTTGGGCCCGGGTCCACACACACACACACACACACACACACACACACACACGTACATGCACACACGCACACACTCACTCTTTCTCTCTCATGTGTGCATTGATCAGTTTGTGGGGGATTGTGCTGACCTTGCTAGAATGTTTTGCACACACACACACACACACACACACACACACATACACACACACACACACACATACACACACACACACACACACACACACACACACACACACACACACACACAGCTCGTACTATCTTGGAATCAGCCTTTACACATACTGGAAGTTTGCCTGCCCATCATAAACACTTGTATTGAGCAGGAGCGATTGAGTTGAGCTCTAAACAGAGCAGTGCATGCTGGATATTTATTGGGATTTCCACTTCCTCTGGCAGGTGTCGAGGATGTGAACAGTGCTCACTGTGTAGTCATGCTGTCTTGGCTGTGGCCTCTCGGAAGCGTGCGTGTGTGTGTGCGTGTGTGTGTGCGTGTGTGTGTGTGTGTGTGTGTGTGTGTGTGTGTGTGTGTGTGTGTGTGTGAGCGTACACACACATGCACTCATTGAATTTTTAATGTCCTGCTCCTTTGTCACTTGAAACGCAGTCTCACTTTCTGCTGTATGTTCACCATGTGGTAGTGTTTCAACACACACACACACACACACACACACACACACACACATACACACGCTGGATTATCAGGAGCCTACACCCTACTCATGGAAAAATGCACAGTGAGGTTTCATGATTTGAAAGGTTTTAGATGAATACATTGAATTTTTCTTGATCGTGGAGTTTATATGATTTGTGCAGTGCTGTTTCTATTGTATTAGTGATTTAGAGGTAAGAGATTATCACCATCTATGCATATAATTTAACCCTTTAAGGTTTGACAGACACGAGAGCTTTGTTATTTTTGGCAAATGTATTTTTTGGATGTGTGACACCTGCTCATACATTTATCACCCTTTCTACTGATGGAAAGCACTTCCAACTTACAAATCATCAACATTTAAAACAATAAAGATTCATTTAGTGTGGAGGTATTGATTAGCTCTTTGGTTTTGATGCAGTTGCACCAACATCATTGATTTTTTTGTTTGTTTGTTTTTGTTTTGTTTTTTCTTAGTTTCGACAACATACTTTTTGATATATGTTCTGTAACAAGTCAGTAAAGAATTGGTGAAGTTAATTTCACAAAGAGGAAACGCATTACTTCTGTGATTGAGTCAAATTAAAGAGAGTGTGTCTACTTTTAGCTAAAGTGTGTGTGTGTGTGTGTGTGTGTGTGTGTGTGTGTGTGTGTGTGTGTGTGTGTGTGTGATACTTTATGCTGTAAACATGGTAGAAGGGTGTGTAGTTATGAAACCTGGGATGAACATGTGACGACAGCTTTGTAATAGATGATGTGAGACGTTCCAGAACGCTGACCTGATTGTTTTACTTCAGTGTGTTTAACTCCGCTGAAAACCTGCCAACCTCAGTGTCCTTACCACCATGTGATGCGAGACACACAGCTGCTCCGTTTTACCACGTGATGTGTGAACGTGATTGACTTGCGTCAGTCAGAGCATTGCCGCATCTTGAACACTGTGTTGTCTTTATGATAAGAAACCCTTAACCTCTGGTGGAATTTTTTCTGTGGAGTTAAAAAGCAAAATTAGATCATATTGTGGAAGGTTTTATTTTAAGGTTATTTAATCTCATGGTTGTGGACAGTAGAGCTCATCAATTTTTGGGGTGCAGCTGCAAATATTCGGAACGCTGCACCGATTGAAGTCAGAAAATGTTTTCACCCTGAGTGTGAAGACATGTGTTCAAGTATTATTGTGTGATTAATATGTAGCGATACTACTTGGCTGGTAAACACACACAAACTCACACTCCAGCAGAGAGTATTACATCCATAATAGGAGCCCGGGCTCCTATTAGAAACGCCTCATAAACTTCCACTGAATGTTGAATACATCAGTATGAAGATCGCACATGCGCGCACACACACACACACACACACACACACACACACACACACACACACAATGAGTGTGAAGAGTTCAGACATTTCACATTTTGCAAGCTTTAAGCCAGAATCTGGACAGGTTCTCCCTTTGATCTCAAGTTCAGACAGGATGTACGAAGGCACCACTTTTACCTCCAGATGTTCTGTGGATTTTCTGTCCCTGCTGCTGAGAAACTGCCCCACAGCATCATGCCTCATCATATCAGTAATATTTCCCAGTCGATGAGTTTTACTTGTTTCCCACCAAACTTAGCTTCAGAGTTCAGGTCAAAAAGTTTGAGTTTTTAATCACCTCACACATGTCTTTTACTGACTGGAACTTGATGGCACAATGAAGTATTTGTCGTCCTTTGAGAGGAACCTCGAAAACTCTTTGAGTGTCCTTTGGGTTCTTGTTCACTTCCTTCACTTCTTTCAAGCCCAGTTACTGAGAAAGACTTTTAATTCTGGTTGGGAACATTTCCGTGGTTTTATACCCTTGATTAGATCTATTTGAATGATGGTTGCTAGATGTGAAAAAAATTTGTTCTAATGTACAGTGTGAATTTAAGAACTTGACATAACCCATCTTGCCCAATCAGATGGATTTGTAACACCTGGACTCCAGACAAATTCTAGAAAAATAATCAAGTTGCTCAACATTGACATTTTTGGTTAAAATAGAGATTTCAGTTCCGCTTTTGTAATGTATTTGCAGAACCTTTCTACAGATATAATCATTACAGGAAACAAAAACAATTCTTTCTATGACACCATACAGACTCTCCCCAACTTGCGGTGTGATGTGTGATAGGACGGTATCAGCAAGAATGAAAGGAAAAGTGTACAAGACGGTGATGAGGACAACGATGTTGTATGGTTTAGAAACAGTCGCCCTGACAAAAAGACAGGAGGCAGAGCTGGAGGTAGCAGAGATGAAAATGTTGAGGTTCTCTTTGAGAGTAACGAGGATGGATAGGATCAGGAATGAGCACATCAGAGGGACAGCACATGTAAGAGATTTTGGAGACAAAGTCAGAGAGGCCAGATTGAGATGGTTTGGACATGTACAGAGGAGGGATAGTGAGTATATTGTTAGTAGGATGCTGAGGTTGGAACTACCAGGCAGAAGGCCCAGAGGAAGACCAAAGAGAAGATTTATGGAAATGGTAAATGAAGGAAGACATGAAGGTTGTTGGCGTAAGAGAAGATGTAGAGGACAGGGTGAGATGGAGGCAGATGATTCACTGTGGCGACCCCTGAAGGGAAAAGCTGCAAGGAGAAGAAGAAAGAAGATATATTTATATATATATATATATATATATATATCTGTATGTATGTGTGTATGTGTGTGAATATCAAGATATTGATGTACTGACAGATGGTGATAAGGGAATGGAGAGAGGGTGAGAGGGGCTAATTGTGGGCGCGATAGACAGAGCGCCGAGAAAGTGAAGAGGGAGCAATACCATTCAGCGCCTTATTAAAAATGCATCAGGGCTGGAATTGATTTTGTACCTGTAAGAATTAGGCTTGGACGTAAGTACTCTCAAGATGCTGCACTCATCAATCCTGCATGATTACTTTCAAAACCTGAGTCGTGTTCTCCTCTCTCTCAGAGATCCATCCGCTCCTTTGGAAACGATGACCGCCACGTCATGGCGAAACACTCCACAATCTACCCATCCTCTGAGGCACTGGAAGCCGTACAGAGACTTGTCTCCACCGTCGAGTGTGCTCTTAAACATGTCTCCGATTGGATGGACCGGTCACAAGCCGAGCAGCCAAACCAGTCCAGCTCGCAAGAGGAGGAAGAGACAGAGGCCAGCACTGATGAATCAGCAGAGGAGAGCACTAAGTGAGTGACTACTTCTACACTTGAAATCATTCAGTCCACACACATGGAGAGGCAGAGTGAGACGGAGTGAGCACACACACACACACACAACAGTGATGCAAGCTGAGATGGTAAGAGACAAAAAGAAGCAGAGACAATGAGATATAGCGAAAGAGAGATGCTGGTGCAGTGAGTGAGCGGGAGAGAGAGAGAGAAAGATGCTGAGACGGAGAAACGAAGAGCAAGAGGCTGAGGGAGAAAGAGAGAGAGAGATTCAGAGTAAAACTAATCCTAATGCAGTGCTCGAATAACAGTCATTAATAACTTTTACATTCTTACCGACAGTCTCTCTCTCCCTCTCTCTCTCTCTCTTTCTTTAATAAAAGCTGCATTATTTGCATGACAAATACTACTATTTGCATTGCTGAAGCTAATGTGTATGTTTGTGTGTGTGTATGTGTGTGTGTGTGTGTCAGTGAGGGCAGTAGCAGTAATGGAGGTGATGGAAGGGTGCTGTGTGGGGTAATACGGATCGGCCTAGTAGCTAAAGGGCTGCTGATTAAAGACGACATGGACCTCGACCTGGTGCTGATGTGTCGAGAAAAACCCACACACACACTACTGCGCACCGTCTGCGATAACCTCCCACTGCAGATACAGGTACATGTGTACACACACACACACACACACACACACACACACACACACACACACACAGTACTGTGCACCGTCTGCGATACCCGCCCACTGCAGGTACAGGTACATGTTTACACACACACACACACACACACACACACACACACACACACACACACACACACACACAGTACTGCACACCGTCTGTGAAAATCTCCTACTGCAGATACAGGTACATGTGTACACACACACACACACACACACACACACACACACACACACTACTGAGCACTGTCGGCGATACCCTCCCACTGCAGATGCAGGTCCATGTGTGCACACACACACACACACACACACACACACACACTCACACACACAGTACTGCGCACCGTCTGTGATAATCTCCCACTGGAGATTCAGGTACACGTGTATACACACACTCACACACACACACACACACACACACACACACACACACACAGATACACTACTGTGCACTGTTTGTGATACCCTCCTACATCTTATACAGGTCCGAATGGTTCAGGTCACTCTCTTTCTCTGTTGTGAATGGTCTGTGATGACCCCCATTGCAGATAGAGGTGTATAAAGTGAAGGAATACTTGAATTCTTACAAAAATGACCCCCTCATTAAATGAAATAAACTGAGGTGAAAGTGATGGAGGTTACTGGGGTTTCTGTTTCATCTACAGCGTTGATACAGTGAGCTCAATTTTCTAATCTCAGAACAGTCCTAGCACACAGTTGAATGTGTAGCATGATTTCATTTTAAGTGTGAGAAGTCCATGGCTTCTTCTGGAAAAAATCCTTCTGACAGACCATGACCTTGTGAGAGAACCATTATTTACACAGTCTATAGTTTTTATACCATGTGACCGAAAAAAAAATCCCAGATTTTAGAGGTAAATAAAAAAAAGTTAAAGATGATCAGATTACTATTATTTGCACTCATGAAAGTTAGTGAGTCAGGAGAGGTGGCGCTAAGGTCTGTTGGTAGCCCAACCCCAACTGTCCTTCGTACATGGCCTCGACGAGAACATGCCATGCGTTCACCGTCAAAGCATACTTTGCCGAGCGTTCTTTGATGGTTGCGCAGATGGTCTTTTGAGACGTTCAGTAATTCCACACAACCAAAATGTTTCAGAAAAGCATTTTGCTGCGTGTTGAGCAACAGGTTCGGCTTTGAAAAGAACATCATCATCTGGTCGACCTAGGAGCGGTCATACACCTGAGAATATTTTGAAGCATTGAAGCGACTTGTTGTGCAGCCTCCGAGAAGCTCCTACACAAACACAGTCACTTGTGTGTATGCGAAAGAGAGAGACCAACCAGCTGAGCCTTTTTATACTCATCTTGTGTAATTAATCTAATCCTGCTAACCACAAGCTTCCCTTGATTACAGAGTTAACCTCGCAGTGCAGGAGGATCAGGGGGTCATGATCAACCACACACACACACACACACACACACACACACACACACTGAGGGCACATTAGACACAGTCACGCAGGGTTAGACATGCATGCTGCAGACACAGAAACACACACACACACACACACACACACACACACTGCTAATTCAGATATTATTAAATGGAGTGATGGCCATTTGTAATGTAATAAACCACTTTTTAATGGAATGGCAGCCTCCAGTCTACCTCATTTTCTTTTTTTTCTCTCGCTCATGCACATTCTCAGGAAATCATTGTACCCTTGAGCTGTGTATGCAGTCATGAGATATTGTGTCTATCTTGTCTGTCATTATATTAGGCCCCTCCCCATAGACACGCAATCACACACGCACTATGGTATCAGACGAGCTTATTCCCTCGATCAGTTGAAAGGAGCAGTTCAGATTTGAGCAGTGCATGCGTGGAATACATTCGGAGGGTTTATGTTCTGTAGGAAGTTGGTGATTGAATTCCTATAAAAAAAAAGGATTTACATTTTAATTAGTGTAAAAACTTGATATTTGAATACATTAGACTATTAATGAGCCTGTAATTTTACTACAGGGATAAATACATTTTATTAACTACTCCTTTGCTATAGTTGCTTTTAATTATTAAATTTTATGCATAAAATTATTTAATAGTAATATAAAGTATCATGACTTTGTTAGTGATACTGAAGCATCAAGTGAACATGAATATTTTGCCTTTGACCATGTGACCTTTCCTGACAGAAACTAACAGAAGAGAAGTACCACGTAGAGTGCAGTATCGCCGAGGCGGCCATTTTGATTCGCTGTACAGCTGAGCCCAAACTTACACTGAAGGTCACACTCACCTCTCCACAGATCAAAGATGATGGTGAGACTGGAGACCAAGGTATTTGTGCGTGTGTGTGTGCGTGCGTGTGTGAGAGAGGGGGAGAGGGAGAGAGAATGTTTAAATTCATTGTTAAACAAATGTACTAAAAAACAGATGATGAAAATAAATAAAAGGAAAGAGGTGGGGGAGTTTTAATACTATGCGTTTATTGTTCTGAGGACGCACACACACACACACACACACACACACACACACACACACACACTCCTTACTCACCCAAAACACTCTGAAATGTAAGAGAAAGTAAACATGAATGGTTAAGATTGAATTTTTTCAGTTTACTGCAATTTTTGTTTTAGTTCTGCTCCTTCTCTTCATCTCTTTCTCTATTTTCATCTCTTTTCTCACTGTTTCTTTCACCTCCTGTGTCTCTATCCTCACCTCTCTTTGTTTCTATCTGTATCTTTTTTCTCTCTTTAAGTCTGTATGCCCCCCCCCTCTGTGTGTGTGTGTGTGTGTGTGTGTGTGTGTGTGTGTGTCAGATGTGAGGATGGAGGTTGGGTCAGGAACTGGAGCAGAGTGTATCTACATTTATAGATCAATACCTCCAGTGCTGAGCTCCATCCATCCTTCTGTGCATGTGTAGAATGAGAGAGAGGGAAGGAGGCAGAAAGTGTGAGAGAGCTGTAGATCACATCACCCTCATATTTCTAATTTTTGTTAAAAGACCTTGTCCCATGAGGAATGGCTCGATCTCTGACTCACTGTCCAGATAAAACTCATCAGACAGACACACACACACACACACACACACACACACACACACAGAGAGAGAGAGAGAGAGAGAGAGAGAGAGAAAGCATGTGATATGACTAGATGGAGTGTCCCAGTCTCTGAGTGATGTCCCCTCCTGCTGTAGATATTTAAAGGCCACCCGACGTCCACTGATCCGTGATCCACATGGTAAATCTGTCTGCTAACAGGAAGTGCGAGTGTAATTGATTTTTCTGTGTATGTGTGTGTGCGTGTGTGTCCGTCCGTTCAACATCACGGCTGAGGGAAACAGCCATGATTATCTGAGATCATTTACCAAATTAAGATATTAAACAAGTTTTTTCCATCAAGACCTCATCACAGAACAAGAGAAAGAAGAGCAGTTTTAATGCAGGGATGGACAGAATAGCAGGGAGGTGGAGATGGACTGACAGGAGGAGGTGGGGAGACAGAATCGGTATGATGGAGAGGATTAGACAGGAAGGGTGAAACGGAGAGGGAGGCAGACGGAGTGAGGGTTTCTCTGAGAGGCTGTAGTTAAGCAGGTCTCAGCTGTGTTGCTTTGATTAAATCCCATGCAGGAGAAGCCAAATAGGGAGGAACCCTCTTATTATTGGAGCCTGATCTCCATGCAGAAGTGCTGCGATTAATCTCCTGCCCTCGTCTCTTTCTCCCTCTCCACCAATCCTTTCACATTTAACTTTCTTTTATTTCTTTACTGCATTCATTACATATGTGCAGTACAACGCGTCATCCTCCGAGAGTAATGAGTCATCAGTCACATTAACAGGAGTGTATGTGTTCTCTCTCTTTAGTGATAGAACTGTTCTAACATTGCCCACTGCATGTGAACGTTTACTTCACTGTAGATCTGAGCAATCCGGCACAGATTCGCTAAAGGTCTTAGCACACACAGATCTCTGGATCTGGGCCTGATGTTCCGCTCCACCAGGCCACGCCCACTCTTTCTTAACCACTTTAAGTTTCATACAGAAACTCAGTATGGGCATGCAAAGACCTGTTAGCAAATCCTGCCCCCTACCCTACCCCAGTTTCCAGCCAGCCAATAAGATGGCACTGAATTGACCGCTCCCAAGCCTTTTGATTTTCTGTCTCTCTGTGGTTATTTATTGACAAAATGACGACTCTGTGATCAACTGGCACTTTATAATAACCTGAATACAAAGTCACGACATTGGATGCGCTAATGTAGGTGATTAAAAATTCACTCTATAGCCTTTTTGGAGGGGCAAAGTTTCAAGCGTAATAGATTATTTTTGAGAATATGTTGTGTGTAGCATACTCACTGCCAATGAATATGCAGCGCTCCAAAATAAATTATATATATTTAATATTTTGTCTTGAAATGGTCAATTATAAAAATACGATAATTTTCCTACATATAACAGTATTAATCATCAACAACCGGAAATCTTTGTGTCAAAATATTGCAGCTTTAAACAAAAACCGAGGTTCCTCTTCTTTCCAAAATCACAACTACATGTCCAGAAAAACAAACTTGAGTATGGGATGTGACCTCGGTATGGGATATAACGCCATTTGAGTTAATGCAGGCCATAATTTGTCTGCACTCTGATCTGAATAGCCTTCGTATGATGTACTGTGGGATGTTTCTCTACTTCTCATGTGATGCCCTGATCAGTTCCTGCTGGTTCTGTGGTGCTGGTACTTAGTATGATACTCGGTGTCCGAGCTGATCCCACAAAGTGTCCGTTTAATGACGAATCAGGCAATTACACAGACCACGGAAGAACATTAAATGCTGTTGCTGCAGATATTCAATCATCGATCATCATATGACAGTCGAGGTGTGGTCCAGATCCCACTGCACAATGCGATACATTTTTGCTGGGCTTTATGTAGGTGAGATGATCACTGGTTAAATGATCCCATTTCTGATTATTGAGATACGCAAAGAACTCGGAGCTGTAAAAGTGTCTCGATCCAGAACACATGCTCATTGATGCTCGTAATAGAAATGAGTCTTTAAAGAGTTTGGTAGCACTGAAAATACCAGAACTTATGCTCAGATAGGATGGTTCGAAAAACATTGCATATAAAATTGTGTTGTGTTTTCATTGACACCTGATTAGATCATCATACAGCAAAAAAAAAAAGAACTTCTGGAACTCAGAATTTATATCATATGCTTCAAGGATGCATCGATTGTTAATAACATTAAGGACTAGTTTGTGATTTCAAGGGAAGCCCTACAGCCACTAAAAGTTTGAATAAGTGTCGTCGTTTATTTCAACTGGCACTGCAATTCAGCATCACATCAGCACAGGCATTACCTGAACATAGTTCACTGTTTCTCAACCCATTTATCAGTAATGTTATCGAGCAGGGATCCTCAAAATGCTACCTGTCAAACACACGTTGAATTATTTAATCTTCTTTTCCTTTCGGCTGAGAAAGCCAATGGGAGCACAACTTTGTGCATTGTTTGAAATTTTGAGATGGCACATTTCATAACGTGAATTTTTTCGTATCCAGAGACGGAAATTTTAGGTAAATACGTTTCGTAACCTGGATTTTTCGTTTGTTGGGTCTTTTGTAAGGTGAGGTACCACTGTGTGTGTGTGTGTACATATATATATATATATATATATATATATATATATATATACACATACATACACACACACATACAGAGATCCCTCACTTTTTCAGGCAAATTGTGTATTCTATATACTCAGTTGAGATGCTTTGGTCTCCACTCTATTAGCATTGCCACGTTGCTAATCATGAAAGAGGTCTATTGCTTCTATAAATAATACAGCAATTTCTCAGCACTCAACATGAGTTTCTAATGCTAACGTAAACAATTATTAAATGCTAATGAAGAGAGCATGACAAACAACCTTAACATTTCACAACATTTTGCTCGCGCATTCCAGCACAGGTTAAACAACCTCGCTAAGAACATGATATGAACATTGGCGGACCTGCTTTAGATCACATGACAAGCAATCATGCTTGTGTATTACTACTCTTGGCTCATTAGCTGCCCAGGCCAGTGCCCAGGTTAGTTCTCAATGAACGGAAATGGTGGAATGAACCGATTCATTGCATTGTGAGCTTTCGTAATAAACTATCATATATATATTTGCCTTTAAGACAGAATAAATTTAGGATTCTATAGTCACTTACCCTGCTGATGGGGTGGCTTCCTCATCAATAATAATGCCTACATGTTTTCTTCCAAGATGCTCCCGCATCACTCTGTGTTCCCGTGCCAAGCCATCTCACTTTTTACAAAGCCTGCATTCAACACATTTTCGGGGACTGTGTAGATTAAAATGCTCCCAAACTTTTGAACATTTTTGTCGAACACTTTTTTCCCCCCATCCCAATGCCACTGACAGTCGACTGCGCCATGTTTTGTAATGTTTATGAAGATGAACAAATGCGAGGCGCACGTGTGACATGCCCATTCAATTCCATTCATCAAAATAAAGTATGTAGTGTCTGTAGTGGCTGATTACACAATAATCGTAAGACTTATCGATAATAAGATTTGTTTCCAACACTTTTAATAATTGATTTTTATTGATTTTATCGATTCATTGTTACAGCACTCATTCAGTATCATCTTTATTTTGGACAACATTCTCCGCTCGGACACCACCGTCAGAGAGTCCATCCAGTTCCATCCCCATTAACTTACTGTTCTTGCAGATCAGTTCATTTGGTGTATTTGCATCCATCACCCTCAGCCTGCTGCCCGAGCATGGAACAGCATAGAGGATGGCACTGGCCACAACAGACATAGTATTTATATTTACATATACATTTAATAAAGTAGGCGGTCTTCATGTTACAGTTTATTAAAATTATTGCATATTTTCCAGCAAAATGATAAATAATTTAAATTAAAGTTATTTAGATATTACATTGAAAACGTAGTTGACATTTTAAGAATATTTGTATTCTTATATAAATTTTACAGTGTATTAAAATTATTGACTTTCATTCTTTGAAAGTCAAACATTATTTCTTGTATTTTACTCTTTTTAAAAGGACTTGAAAATGAAAATGTGTTTCTTGAAAAGTCCTTGAATGACATTTGGTCCAATGTGTGGGAACCATGTTACAGAAGCCACGCTTTCAGAGCTTGGGTTTTACACCGATAAGCAACTGTGTAGTCGGGTTTAGTACATTTTAAAAATGCACCGTTAGAACTGAAATAGCTCAAGATGTCGCACGAAAAACAATAATAAACTCATTAATGGGGACGTCAAAGACCAAGTTTTTGGTGGTTTTGGTTGACTGGAAACCCAACAGTTGCGGATAAAAGATGGCAGTGAGTATCATGTAGCCGCGTATGACAGGAAGGCTGGAGATTTATAGGCATTATGAAGAGATTTATAAAAATGTGGACATTTTGATTTGTCTATTTTCTAACCTTGTCTTAAAGTGCCAGTGTTTGTGCCACAGCCAAAATTCAGTAAAGGTGTCCCAAACTTAAACATAAAAATGGCCTTAAAGTAGCTTTTCATTTAAAGCCTTGAATTAAAGATGAAAATATAAATGTCACATTCACCACTTCATGATTGTTTCAGTTTGAAATCCATAGTGCTGTTGGACAGCACTGTCAAAATTGTATCACTTCCCAAATGCGTTTGCCCATAGCAACAGTAACCGAACGAGGGGTGTGGCTTAAGATCTGTCAATTCTCATCTGATACGGATGTGCTGGACTTTGGTCTCACGACATCGCACCTTACCGCCACTAAACCTTAACAGAACCATCTTGTGTGTGTGTGTGTGTGTGTGTGTGTGTGTGTGTGTGTGTGTGTGTGAGTGTGTATGTGGCGTGTGTATGCGGTGTGTGTGATTTTGATTTCTTGTCCCGTTCTTCTCGCCGATAGAGAGCGCTGTTGAGGCGAGCGAGCCGTCGGACCTGCTGGATAGACAGAGGTGCCTGGTGGCGCTGGCCTCTCTGCGACATACTAAATGGTTCCAGGTTGGCGCTCTCTTTCACTCATTGTTATTGTAGCCTTATGACCTTCATGTAAAAAAAAAAGTAAATGTAACAATTTAAATTTCTGTTATTATCGTAAGGCTACAAAAGCAATTGTTGCACACTTTTTTTTTTTTTTTTTTTGCCTTGTTTTTTTTGTAACCTGTTGTCATTAAAAAATTGTCAAGTGCTTTTACCTGGACTCTCCTCCCCTGTCTTCCTCCCCACCAGAACCCACAACATGCAAGTCCTCTGATTACGCAGTGATTCGTGTTCTCGCGCGCGCGCTGTGTCTCGCACACACACACACACACACACACACACACACACACACACACACAAACTAATTGAGAGCAGAATATCACTGATGTTTCGGGTGTCGCAGGTCCTGTTAGCCCCTCCAGCTCACATCGATACACCTGTCTTTCCTCAGGCACGAGTAAACGGCTTAAAGTCAGGAGTGATTGTTTTACGCATTCTGAGGGACATGTGCAACCGAGTGCCGGCATGGGAGCCTCTCAAAGGATGGGTGAGTGTTGGTATCAGCAGCGATTACTTTATAAAATTTCATTCGAAATGAAGAAGTTTAGAAATATTAGGAATTGCTTAATTTATTTATATTTTAATTATAAATAAAATCAAAAGCTTTGTTAGCTAAATAGCTAATGTTAGACATTTCGTTTCATTGACTGACGTTCATAAACTCCATAACTCCAAATAGTTGTGACCCGCTCCAACATCGGAGGGATTAATTGGGGAATTTTACATACTGAGATATGTGTATGATGGTGTATTTGGAAAGTGAAGTAAATCTAGTTTAAAATGAGGAATAAACATGATTACAGCATCAAAATGGACCGAGTTACTTCACTTCATGTGTCGCTAATCAGGAAATGCTACTTTTGAGTGAATGGGAATTACAGTTACAGAACCAGGTTCTGAATAGCCACATGTGAACCTCCTGAACATCCGAACACTAAATGAACCCGACTCTCCACCAATCAGCACCGTCGTACTCACGACGGACGAGTTCTATTTATGCCAAGTCGTGTCTGTTGTGAGGCTTCTGATTGGTTTAGTGCTACAGTATACAACCGGGAGAATCGTTCTGTAAGTACGGAGAAGGTTCTGATCGTGATTAGCGATCATAAGAAAACACCTTGGGCCATAAAACCCTTTAAAATCAGTACAATAAGAGGACATTTCTACTTTTTACAACAATGTGCACATGGAGCCCTTTGTATCATTATACAGATATTTTCGAGTGGAGAGGTTCTGATTCTGGATACTTGAATTGGATTGTGTGGAAGATTTTGCTTTGAAAGATGTATTTCTCCTGATGGTGCATTTTCATCTCACTTTGGCTCTTCCTGAAAACACGACCTCACCGCTCAGTCTGTGTCATACTGGGGCGGGTTCGGGATCCATAACTAATATAATGACATCTCATGATAAACATTTCTAAAAAATTATATTGAGATGTATTTTTAATTTAAAATATGTATTTAATTTATTTACTTTTTTATTTATTTTGGGTACTTTTTTATTTTGCCTTATTTCAGACTGTAAGACTGATTAGACTTTTGCACTTAGTTATACATTTACTGGTAAATATTATATTATAAACATGGATAAAAAAAAAATTTAAAATGAAGCCTGTTCTAGCCCTGACTCTGCTTTTCTTTTCTTTTTTTTATATATATATATATATATATATATATATATATATATATATATATATATATATATATATATAATTTAGAATAATTAAGCCCAGCTGAAATGCTACCACTGAGAGCTTTTTGTATAATCTTTCTTGTTGTTAGCCGTTGGAGCTGCTATGTGAGAAGGCCATAGCGACGTGTAACCGGCCGCTGGGGGCAGGTGAGGCTCTGCGCAGGGTAATGGAGTGTCTTGCCTCCGGGATCCTTCTCCCAGGTAAACATCTCTCAGCTGTTCAGGGGTTACAGACTGAGGCAAAAACCACAGAGCGCTTACCACCACCGTGATTATTTTCGTTCCTCACGTTATGGCTTTTAGTGAGCGCTACATTCCATTCCTCGTTTCACAGTGGTGTAATAACCCCTGTTCACGCCTGCTTACCCTCGATGAACTGCTCAGTAAAGCTCGTACGAGTGGACGCTGAAAGACTGATTAGGCTCTTCTCAATTTACAAACAAACAGATGTCAGTGATGCGTGTAAAACTGATTTATTTCAGGATTGCAGGGATAATGTGACCTGGTTTCCCCGGGTATGGCCGGCGGATCTGCACCCCTCACATACTTTTATGGGGTTATAATTAAATAATGGTCCAAGATGCAGATTAATATTTAATCAGCTCTGCATGGTCTGGCCTGGACTTGTTTGGCTGAGCAGGAAGTGATGCGTAGTTTCCTGTGGCAGAAGGGTAAAGGGAGGGGCAGCGGGCAGGAAGAGTGTAAATGAACATGTACTGTATCAATTAATGTCTGAAATCACATGACTCCCGGTGACTGTGTATATGCACACCGGACCCGTCTCTGATATTTCCGTTATCAATAAGAGAATGAAACTGAAAGAGGAGATTGAGTTTCTCGTGTTACGTGGGGTCATGACCTCTAGTTTGACAACTCGTGGGTTACAGGGTAGTCGCACAGCGCTGCCAGCTAGCTTGGCTCAGCGTCTGTGTGTCAGCATGATAACATTCTACATTTTCCTTCATTCATTATTAGTGCTATTTATTTGACCTCCATGTAACAAGGTTTTTTCGTCCTCAGGTGGCCCAGGGCTGCACGACCCGTGTGAGAAGGAACCAACAGATACGTTGGAGGTCATGACAGATGAGCAGGCTGAGGCCATCACGTACAGCGCACAGGTGACAACGCACTCCACTCACGTCTGATAACCGATGACCTTCGAGTCTTTCCCCGTCTGTAAATTATAGATCAGAAAGACGGAGAGTGCAGCGTGACAAGTAGCGATGTCTCACTCCATCTCAGATTACTCTGTGTGTGTGTGTGTGTGTGTGTGTGTGTGTGTGTGTTTAGCTAGAGAAAAAGTTAAAGAGAGAATGAGTCTTACAAGATTATCTTATCTATTGTCTTCACATCACTGCTGCCTGACACACACACACACACAAACACACACATCAACCTTATCTGTCTCTTTCTCACTCACTCTCTCTCTCTCTCTCTCACATACACACACACACGCACACATCAACCTTATCTGTCTCTCTCTCTCTCTCTCTCTCTCCCTCTCACACACACACACACACACACACACACACAAACACATCAACCTTATCTGTCTCTCTCTCTCTCTCACACACACACACACACACACACACATCAACCTTATCTGTCTCTCTCTCTCTCACATACACACACACACGCACACATCAACCTTATCTGTCTCTCTCTCTCTCTCTCTCTCTCTCTCTCTCTCCCTCTCACACACACACACACACACACACACACACACACATACACACAAACACATCAACCTTATCTGTCTCTCTCTCTCTCTCTCACACACACACACACACACACAAACACATCAACCTTATCTGTCTCTCTCTCTCTCTCTCTCTCTCTCTCTCTCTCTCGCACACACACACACACACACACACACACACACACACACACGCGTACACATACATTCATTGCAGTAGTTCCTTCAAAGCTCGTTCAAAGCTTCAAAGCTCTTTGTGTGGGAAAACAGTGTTATTGAAGTGTGTGTGTGTCTCCATCATTAAAACGGATCGCTCTGCTGGCGGAGTGTAAAAGCAACACTAGAATCCTGAATTGTTTTGTTATTTTCTATCCCTTCTCAGGTGCTTCTCTGGTTTCGCAGATGATTGTTGTGCTATTGCAGATGGTGAATAATGGTTTCTAGGATGCTTATAGGCTTTTGCTTGCTAGTGTGCTAATTGATTGTTGTTGTATACCAGGGAGATGTTAGGGTGCCCGTGGGTGGAGCCATGCGGTACAGTTGTTTTTGGTGTATATATCTGAATTTATTTACATTGGTGCACTGCAGCTGTAATTCTGATCTTGAGGAACACAATCACCATATGGGATCCACTACATCTTCTACAGGAGTCAAAGTTTTAAGTGAAAAATTGTGACTCTTGGAAAATTATAAAACAGTTTAGGACAAAGAAAAAAAAAACAGTAAATCTAACTGATCGGCACCAGTGATGAGGTTTTACAGCACCTGCAGAAGCCCTTAATGATGACGAACACTCCTCCATCATTGGGCTTATTTCTGCAAATTGTGACATTATGTGACCTGCAGCAGAACTTCTCATTACGAGATGTAATGTAAGTGTAGAAAGTCATCTAAACTGCCTTATGTGAAAATCATATTGAGAGAGAGTAAGCTTCCTGTCCTCGCTATCGTAATGCAGGAACTCGCACCACCAGCAAACACCCTACACTTCATTACCTACACAGGAAATGGCGAGTCAGCGGTTTTCATTTCTGCAGTTCTGATGCTACAAAATGCTAATTTGGCTTCTCTGGAAAGTGGCAGATTGTTTCCACTTCTGCATGCTCATTAGTTAGTGTCAGTGGCCATGTGAAATAAGCGACGCCCTCTTTCAGAGCAGTTTATGGTGACATGTCAAAGTAGCACTGAGTAGCTGTTTAGGAATTTGCTCCATTGAAACAGGATAATTACAGTGTTTATTTTTTCCTCTCTATAATTTCTTTAATTATTGTAATTACAGTCATTGCTAGTAAAAATAGCTAAATGCAAAATTAGGCAGAGGTGTGTGTGTGTGAGAGAGAGAGAGAGAGAGAGAGAGAGGAAGAGAGTAAATTGTGTGGCTGCTGATCTGAAAGATTTGAAAAGACAAAACCTAACGACTGGTGAATGAGCCATTAGCTTTGGTAGATTAGACTTAAGTAAACGTTAACCGATGATGATGACGATGATGATGATGTCCCTCCTCTGTACTGCACATTGTGTTCATTAATAAATACAAATCAGATGCGTGCAGCTTGCCTGATGTTTGTTGACTTATTAGCGGATGTCTGTTTTTATCCACAGGTCAGATCATTTTTACAGCATCATCACTTTGCCCCAGTAACTCGGCAAATAAACACCCAGCATCAAACCCCTGGGTAATGCACTCAGCCCTCTGTGACTGGGAGCCCCTTACAGCGAGTTGGTCGATCTCTCGGGGGAGGGAGGGGGGGGGTGTGGCGGGGGAATGTCTTTCCTTTCACATAAGCAACAAATAACCAGTCATGGATAGCTGACCTCATGCCAGGCGTAAGGGGGCGGATATTGCATTCTTAATGTTACACCACTCCTGACTGTGTGTGTGTGTGTGCAACTGTTAAAAAAAAAAAAAAAAAATTCAAGCAACTTGCTGGCATGAGTTTATTTTGCCATCAGTGGCTAATGGTTGTCATGTGACATGCAGAAAAACCACACGCTCTTGACTGTGACTACACCACACTGTAATTGGTACCAAGACCATGCTACTTTCACTGTGACTGATGTGTACAAAGGCCACACCTTCTTTCTTGTGATTGACATGTGCAGAGGCCACACCCTCTTGTGATTTGTGTAGATTTATTGTGTATTTGCTGTGGAAGAACAACCTTCAATGATCGATGAATCAAAACCTACACTAGAACTCAGTGTGTGATCGATGGGAGGTTCATGGGGAGCGAGAGAGAGAGAGAAAGAGAGAGAGAGAGAGAGAGAGCGAGACCTGCACAGTCCAGACCTGCTACAGCGATGCTTCAGGATTGAGAGCAGGGTCGATGTGTTAATGTACATTGTGTCGTAGTTCTCGAAAATGTCGCGGGACTATTTATCACTTCTGAAAGGAATTGAACCCCTGCTTGTTCTCTTAATGGGAATCTCTGGCAAAAATCCATCAGCACTGCATTTCTTTCTTTCTTTTTTTTTCTTCCCTTCCCCATGAACCGCCCACCGATCGCACTGCTGTTGCTAAGCAGTCTGCATGACCTTGGAGTCATAGCTCAGCTGTAAGAGTTTCATCAAGGTGAAAAATATCAGCGTGGCCACAATTTAAAGGAGCGTGTGGGTGTTTTTATGCCATGTGAGGCTCAGCATTGTTGTGTGAATGAGCTGTCAGTTTACTGTGTACTACACAGCATCAATGTTATTATACTATCCGTCCGTGTGTGTGTGTGTGTGTGTGTGTGTGTGTGTGTGTACGCATTGCAGCATGCTCTTCGTTTGATGGCATTTGGTCAGATCTTCAAAGTCTTGGAGATGGATCCACTTCCCTCCAACAAACCCTCATCGAAATACCCCTGGTCAGATAAAGAAGGTATGTGGTGTGAGAGGACGTCTTAAACATACCGTGTTTCCCTGAAAATAAGACCCAACCACAAAATAAGACCTAGCGTGATTTTACAAGATGATTTTAATATCGGCCCTCCCCTTAAAATTAGCCCGAGTTGAGAGCGGCAGCAATTGATTGGCCTGTTACTCGCTCAATCTCGGGCTCTAGGTGAAAGCGCCGACTCCTCTATTAGGCAGCTTTACCTGAGGTACGCTGTCAAAGCATCCATCCTTGCGTGTTGAGGCTCAGTCGATGACGTCAGTGACCGCTTTAAAACGAGGACATACACTTGTGTGTTCAGAAAGTTAAGGAAAATGCTGCAAAAACAAGGCCAATTGTGCAAAACAAACAAAAAACCCAAAACCTCCCATCAAAACTCCTTACATTTGAGTGCGTTTATATTTATATTTTATTTACATCTTATGCATTATTTTTGAATGTTTGTTATTATAAGCATTTATAGCATTGAATATGTATTTATTGATATTACATACACATATACATGTGCGCATAAAAATCGCTCGATTCGGTTCTGGTTAAAATATTTTAAAAATGAAGAAATATAACGAAATAAGAATATAAAAACTAAGATATATTATAAGACATGTAATTTAGAGAAAAATGTAAAATACATCATCACCTAAAAATAAGCCCAAGTATCATATTCCGGTATGAAAATTAACATAATTATTTTCGGGGAAACACAGTGTCTGCAGTTTTCTGTCTCAACGTTTATATTTAGTTTTTAACCTCCGTCTCAATCTCACCTTCGGTCTCTGTCACACCCTGTCTGTCCCTATTCTTGTATCTCTGTGTCTCACCCTGTTCTCCCTCCTTTGAGATCTCTCTCTCTCTCTTTCTCTCTGTCTCTGCCTCTCTCTCTCTCTCTCTCTCTCTCTCTCTCTCTGTGTCCATCATGCATTAAAAGTGTAAATGATGAAGTGATGATTATAATTCCACAGTACTGATCTGTAATTCTGTTATTTATCAGGTTTGGGGTTAAAGAGGCCCTATGAAGACGGCTTGATGGACGACAAAGATCTCATCAAGAAAATGAAGCGCAACCTAAGAAAAGGTGACACACACACACACACACACACACACACACACATGTGGTTTTAAAGTAGCTAATATTGCATCAGATTAACATCATCTCTTTGTATAGGTGTGTGGTTTCTGCTTTTCTTTTCTCTGCCTGTGTGGTTCATTGGTCTGAAGCTCTCACTATGCCAGTTTTTTTTTTTTTTTTTTTGAGATAATATCTTCCTGTCATGTTTCTTTCCATCTCTTTGCCCTTCTGGTAGTTTTTGTTTTCAGTCTTCTCTCCACCTGTCTTTTCTCTTCACCTTCTAATCTCGCTATGGTGACGACAAGCACACACAATGAATTGAGGCCATTGATTTGTAATTTTATAATCCATGAGTTTCGGTGCACAGAGACTCGTCGCGGTTTCCACACAACTTTGAACGAGCCACAATAATCCCACCACACCACACACAGATCATCATCATTACGACTTTAAAAGGTTTTTACAATCTCTCTTCTCTCCCTCAATCTCGTTCGCACTCTGTGTAGTAAATTTTGTAAATATCTCTGGATCTGTTTTTTCTTCTGTCTGTAATTCCACAATGGTTCATTAACTCTGCCTATTATCTCTCTCTCTCTCGCTCTCTCTCGATCTCACGCTCTCTGTTTGTTTCTTTCTCTCTCACTCTATCTCTGTTTCTCTGTCTCTCGCTCTTTCTCTCTCTGTCTCACACAGTTTTAGATAGTAAAGCAATAGACTCTAACCAGCCAATGAACGCTCTGATGCGTCTGAATCAGATCCGTCCGGGTCTGCAGTACAAACTCCTGTCTCAGTCCGGTCCGGTTCACGCGCCTGTCTTCACCATGTCTGTGGACGTGGATGGAACCGTCTATGAAGCCTCGGGTTCTTCCAAGAAAACAGCCAAGCTACATGTAGCTGTTAAGGTAACAATCGAGTCGCACTTTCCCCAACAAAAAAAAATCTGGCGGACTAAAGTAGAACTCTTTGCACCTTTTGATGTGCGTTGGTCCCATAACGAACAGGTGATGTTCAGAAAGTGGCAGGTTTAAGGTTTACTTCTGTTTGTAAGAAAAATAATCTCCTGATAAGTTAAACCGAGTTAAACAAATTGTTTTACAGAGAGAGAGAGAAATAACATCAGCACCGACAGCAAAAAAAATTCTTATATCTCACAGACTCTCGTTCCAATCTCTGCTCCATTAATTCCTACAGATCTACACTGCGTCTCTGTATAGATCAATAAAAATAAAAACAAACCACTTAAATTCTCCACACCGATCTCGAACTCTAGCTGTGTTACCGTAGAAACAAAACCAATTTGTCATGTAGCAATACCACCGAAAAACTCGGTCCTGTAGAAGAGCGTACCAATAAACTGCAGCTGTGACCATGCAGCTCACACACACACACACACACACACCACAGGCACAGTAATGCCAGGGTCAGAATCCATGCCTGTCGAGGCTGATTGTGAACAAAGCGACTTTGGAGAAGCGAGCCGGTCTAATCCTCTTTTCTCCAGAGGGCAGCCTTAAAAGGCACCAGTTAGAGTACACACACACACACACACACACACACACACACACATTGAGCGAGGAGGATGCTGAGAATTGAATCAGTGAACAGAATAGCACTTTCTGAGTTAATCCGATTGTGTATAACGGGGAGGAAGCGTGTGCTCTTCAAAAGTTGAGGATTCCTCAAACCCACGAGAACAACGCAATTCTAGCATAATGAGAAGATCTTCAAAAACTTTTTTTTAATTGAAGAGCCATTTAAGCAGATGAAGTTGCCCTGAATGGGTGTAAAAAGACACTATTAGCTACACAGGGATTAGTGTGAGGTCCTCACCTGACCTGCCTCTGTCACGCTTAAAATGTAACCCTGGCCCGTCTCGGCAGGAATGGGCATTAAGTTGAAAATTATTGATTTTCAGATTTTGGTACCATTTAGTGTCTGAACCTTGAAAATGGGACAAATTTTCAAAGACAGTATTCTATGCATATACTGGACACACTTTGTATAGGAGAGGCACTGGGAGTGCAGGACAGGCCGAGAGGGAGACTTTTGGTATTTAGGTCGATACAGTCGGCCCCCAACTTACGAAATTAATCCGTTCCAGAACCCTTTTCATAACGCGGGGATTTCGTAAGTAGGGGTCGCATCTTACATGTTAAACGCCTAATTCGTTCCAAGGCTCCAGTCTTTGGACTGGATAAACCCCATAAACCCTTTAAAATGATAAAAGTACACCAATTTTGTATGAGATATGTGTTAAAAGTAAAAGAAAATTATTTATTAAACAATTTAAACATTTTATATTAACACACACACACACACACAAACCCCTGTCTCTCTGTCTGTCTCTCTCTCTCTCTCGCGTGCACTGCGGGCCACGCCCACAAGACGTGGAATTCAAAGCGCATTCCCTGCTTGACAAACTCGACTTTAATTTGATTCCTTGAGGGATCGGAATTCCAGATGAGCTCAAATGCGCCACATTTATTAAACATTAACTGAATTATAACAACTTAAAAAAAACTAAACTAAAAAGTGAAGCTTCCTTCTGTCTCTATCTGGGAGGCCAGCGTGGCGGGATGTTGAGAGACAGCCAATGAGAGAGCAACTCTTGTGTCGTGTGAAATTTTGATTGGCGCGTTTGAATTTTGAATTTCTTTTCGTATCTCGGGGACAGAAACTCAGGAAAATGTTTTTCGTAACCAGGGGATTTCGTACACAGGGGTCTTCGTAACTTGGGGGCCGACTGTACTTACAAGCTCAAACTTCATCCAGAATGCAGCAAGAGACAGACGAGGAAACAAATTGTACTGATTGATTTTTTTTTTTTTTTTTTTTTTTTTTTAAGAATTTGTCCTTCTAGTTCTGATTGTTTTGTTTGTGTTACCTGAAATAGGTTCCAGCCTCTTTATATCCTTATTTATTTATTTTTGTACATTTTTAAATACTTCTATTTAAATTTTTCTTTAAAATACTATAATATAAGTCCATGAGTTATAATTTCCCCTGAACAAGCATTTGGATTTGTTCTCAGTTTAGCAGGAATTTAATTTGAAGGTCACGGCTCATGTTCAAGAAATTTCCAGAATGTTTTTATACTGTAATCAGTGCAGACGAAATTTTAAAATACTGAAAATGTAACTGTTAGAAAAGGTAAAGTGTATTTGTGCAAAGACTGGATGTGTTGTTTGGATGTAATTGCAAATGTACAATGATTGTGCATGTGATACAGAGGGTTGTGTGTGTGTGTGTGTGTGTGTGTGTGTGTGTGTGTGACTGACTGTTAGGTGTTGCAGGCCATGGGTTATCCAACGGGGTTTGACACAGACCTTGAATCCATGAGCGCAGACGAGAAATCAGATGGCGAGGGCAAGAGTGAGACATCGACACAATCAAGCAATAACACATCACACTCCACAGACAGCTCCAACACACTGGAGGTACACACACACACACACACACACACACACACACACACACACCTGTACCACCCCGGTACTTGGAGCTCGCTCTTCTTACAGATTTATTTTCCTAAATACAATCTGAAGGCGCTGAACCGAGTGTACTGGATTGGAGTTGGACCTATAGACTTCCATGTCAAGTGCCCTAGAGAGGCGATGAAGTGCACAATAGTGGTGCACACTTCTCGGAAAAACAGTTTCATTCACTACTCTGATGTGTTAAGCTGCTTTTATTAGTGTGTTTTTGTTTTTTTGTAAATTAAATCAAGTCTTACTCACATTATTTATTAATTATTATGCACTTCTATATTCAGATGCGTTTACAGTGTGTAGTGTGCAGGTTCTCTCACCTGGTGAGTGATTCAACCCTGAATGGACTCGCCTGTAGGAAATGAATCAGAGGGCCAGAGGTAGCGGTGCAGGAGTTGTTGAGATTTGGAATGTTGACTAATGAAGTTATTTATATAAATTATCTAATAGTTTTTTGGTTGTTTTCACCATGTCCTCCTGTCATTCTGAGTTCAGTGTCATTCCATTACTCTTTGAAATAAAAAAGAAAAGAAAAAGGGAAAAAGCCAAAAGGAAAAGAAGAAGACGACGACTACAGGGGTCCAGATGCTCTGAGGGAAAAATACCATTTTTTCTAATAATGCCAATATAGACAATGTATATATGTGAGGCGCTTCACCAAATGTAGGCACTTGTCGCAAGTGATGTATGGTGCTCATGAGACAAAGCGCAGCTTATCCGGACTTCCGATCTTTCAAGTGAACAAGTGCACGTTGAATACTTGTTTAGTACTCAACCTTCACTTGAAAGATCGGAAGTCCGGATAAGCCGCGCTTGGTCTCACAAGGACCATGAGTCACTTGTGACAAGCGCCTACAGTCGGTGGAGCGCCTCACATATAGACTCGTCTCTAACAAGCATGGCGTGTTTGAAAGCACCAGCTTCAGGGTACATTAAATAAATGTCCAGAAACCTGATACAGAGTTTTGCCTCTGTGACCTTGAAAAGTAGGTAAAGGTCACTCACAAACTCATCCTAGCACTCATAGTAGTGAACAAGCATACTCGTTTTAAAAGGCCCAGTTGCAAAAAATGTCCGGAAATTACAGTGTGATGGACGGAACCCATTCCTGTAGCCCCTGAGGGGCCGGAATTAAAAACAAGCTTAAAGCAGTTGAGAGGGAAAAGAAAAAGAGAAACGGGTAAAAGACGAAGGACGAATCTGACCATAATGTCTTCTATGTTTTCAGTAGTTGCTCAGATGATTTTCAGTTTGTGTATTTACGTGCAATGTGAAAGTAAACAAACTTGTCCGATGAGCCAGGAGGTGTAAAAATATTTGTGATCTCCCCCAGTTCAACTTGTGCACTGACTGAGCGTTGACTTGATTTCATTTTTATCAGCCTTTGTTGTTTATCTTTAAATACAGAAATTCGGTGATGACGGTAAATACCGTCATGTTGGTGTTTAAAGATTAGCATCAAAGTCATCTCTTATTCACAGTCGTGTCTGTGTGTAGGTGCGAACTCAGGGTCCGATTCTGACAGCGAGTGGTAAGAACCCAGTGATGGAGCTCAACGAGAAACGGCGAGGTCTCAAATACGAGCTGATCTCGGAGAGTGGTGGCAGCCACGACAAACGCTTCGTCATGGAGGTCAGTCGCCTCACAATCCTGTACCGGTCCATATGCACAGGATCTGATCTAAATTTATTCGTTTATAATCTGTCGTCATCAGGTGGAGGTGGACGGACAGAAGTTCCGCGGCGCCGGACCTAATAAGAAAGTAGCCAAAGCGAGCGCCGCTCTCGCCGCTCTGGAGAAACTGTTCTCGGGACCCAACGCTGCCGGCAACAAGAAGAAAAAAATTCTCCCTCAGGTCAGTCGTCATCATCGCTAAGCCACAGACATCTCCGTAATCCTCTGGAGAGCAAAGAGGACTCGGATTGGCTCGGTTCTCTCGAGTAACGTGAGCAGTGATGAGCGGTACATCCCGAAAGCTCTTTACATTCAACATAGATACTCTGACCTTGAGCATAACACATCCCGCATAACAACAATCGCTGCAGTGAAGTATTTTTTTACAGTAATTTAGAGTTTAAACTTGAGGTGGCGCTGATCCGATTTCCAGAATCCTCCGGGTCAGAAACAGTGAATCAGCAGGCACAGAAAAATAATACAGAATCTGATACCACAGTCAAAAGATTCAAATTTAAAAAAGCTAATTTAATTATATTACTGGTGTGTTGACATGCTTGTGGCATCACTGGCCCTTGCATGTATCTGCTCTCTCTCAGCCAGGGCAGAATCCCCCCCTGAACACACTGACTGCTTTGTAGCTCCTCTTTACGCAAGTCAGCAACAGTTCTTTTACAGGAACCTCTCACCATACGGCCGGCCTTCGAGAACCCAGTTAGCTGCACTGGGAGGGGCAGTGACAACCTTGTGGAGACTCGAACCCTCAACCTTAGGATCAGCGATCCAGCGCCTTATACCTCCAGGCCACCGCTGCCCAATATAATTATATTTATAGTTTATTAGAACAAGAAATAGGTTCACATTATTAAATTATATATTACGTTCAGCAATTGTAAAAGGCAGAATTAAAATGTGCACATTATTATTATTTTGGAAATCTTATTTAATTAAGAAGAAATAATTCTCTTCAGCTACATTCAGTTTATAGATTTAACTTGTTTAATTTTCTAATGAAACATTTCCTGTTGCAGTTTGAATCCAAATAAATTCAGTGTATCCACCCACTTCTTAATTTTGGAAACATGCTTGTGTTTGGGAGTGTAAACGTTGATGGTCGAATGACGGTGTTGATTAGCCTGTGATTTGAAAATAAATAGACCCCCAACGGCCAAGGGCGGGCTCACACTTTAATCATTTTAAACAGTAGAGGGCGTTCTGAGCCATTTCATTAATTGTACAAGATTTTGTCCGTATCGTTATCATTGTGCCTTTTAAATCCCTGTTATAAAAGTCAACGTTTACATTTCCTACATCTCTGTGTGTACAATGTCACTTCCTGTTAAAGATTTAGATGCAGTTTAAGATTTTGAAAGTTCATGTTTACATCAGTGAGATTTCACTAATTACTTTTTAATTGCGTTTTTTGTGAATGTTGTGACTTCCAGCTTAAAATCTCGGCGTCCGTAAACTCTGTGTGTGTGTGTGTGTGTTAGAATAAAGGTATGATTGCTGCTGCTGCAGCCGCTGCCTCTGCGGTTGCGGCCCAGGCTGCTCGAGGAAGAGGAAGAGTTGCACTTGCACGAGGAGCCTTCGTCAGCGCCGCCGCCCCAGGCTACGTCACACCAGGTGGGGGTGTAATAAAGTGGTGTTGCTTTTACTGCCATAAAGTTGATGATTACCTTACAGCGATGTGTCGTCAAGTGTTTTATTCATTTTACACAACAGCAATGAGTGGGGCAGTGGTGGCCTGGTGGTAAAGGTGCTGGATCACTGATCTTAGGGTTGGGGGTTCGAGTCCCACTCTCCACAAGGTTGTCACTGCACCCCCCCAGTGCAGCTAACTGGGTTATCAAAGGCCGGCCATGTCTCTCACTGTCTATGGTGTGAGGTTCATGTAAAAGAACCATTGCTGACTTTCGTCAAGAGGAACTGCAAAGCCGTCAGCGTGTTTATGCCCTGCGATGGCCTGGCGAGCTGTTCAGGGTGTACTTTGCCCTTGCCCGGAGTCGGGTGGGATGGCTGCCCGCATCCCCTTGACCCTAATTCGGATTAAGTGGTGACAGAAAATGAACTGAATTGAACAACAGCAATGTACCAACAATTATGTGATATTAAAGAACAATATGGTGTGTGTTTATCTTTGTAATACAATATTAAAATCCGATAAATCATTTGGGTTTAGATGATACATGTTGGCATACATCCAATGTGACTGTGTGTGTGTGTTTTTGTGTGTGATGGTGTTCCTACAGGTTTTGGAAGCCCGTATGGCTACAGCGCTGCAGCCGCTGCTCCTGCATACGGTACGTACCCCCAAACCCCACCTCCTTTTTCTTTTTGCCTTTCCCCTCCCCCGTTCCTGGTGCGATTCTCGGATCAAAGTCTGCCCTTATTCCTTTCCTTCATCTATTTACTCAGCTCTCAATTGGGCCTTGAGCATAACACCAGCCCTCTGTCTCAGTAATACAATACGCTGACAGATCCCCTGGCCAACGGGAGGACAGGCTCATAACCTTTTGGTTCTTCCTGTGGTTGGAGCAAGCCTTGCTTTGCTTCGGCTGGGTGTGTCAGTGCCGCTCGTCTGAGTCTGCCTGCTGTCCCCATGTCTCCCGAGTCTGGACACGTGTTTTGCGGTGTCACAAAACTCCTGTTGTCTACAGCACTGAGATACCCGATTCAATCAAAGCAGCCCTGAGTACACAGAGACGCACAGAGAGACACGCATGCTACATACTGCACACAAACACGTGCGCTTCAGTCTCCTCGCTACACACGTTAGTTTTTATAAAGGAAACATCTGCAGTGACCCAAGAACAAAGGCTTCTGGCTTGTGTGAATTTGACAGCAGGTTCTAAAGCTGGATGTGAAACTCTATTTTTAAATACATTTTCATTTAGAGACAGAGAGATGGACAGAGAAACCAGAGTGAGGGGCAGAGACGGACCGAGCAAGAGACAGAAAGATAAATGATGAGATAAACAGAACTAGCTTTTGGCTGTTATGCGATTTCATGGTTACTTTTTTTTTAAATAGATGTTCAGTGATTATTTGGCCCTCGATCATCTTTAAATGTAATGCTGTGGCCCTCAGTGAAAATGAGTGATAATATAGACTTTTTTTTTTTGGTGTCGATACACCGTATTTTCCGGACTATAAGTCGCACTTTTTTCATACTTTGGCTGAAGGTGCGACGTATACTCCAGAGCGACTTATATGTGAAATTAATAAATATAATTCTGTTCGTCATGATAACAGACATCATTTCACTTTTGTTATTTTTTTACACTCGCAACCACAAGAGGGCACTATAGGCTTGGGTACCAGTACCTGTTCTTCCACCACTGAAGAAATGTCCCCAAAAAGAAAATCCTATTCTGTGGATTACAAGCTGCAAGTAGTGAACTATGGAGCAGAAAATTGTAATCGAGCGGCAGAAAGAAAGTTTAGAATGAAAAAGAAACTTGTGAGGGACGGGAGAAAACCAAGATTATTATTACTGCAATGAAGAAAGCAAACAACAACAAAAAAGCTAATCGCGGGCTAAAAGCTAGATGGCCACACCTAGAAGAACGAGTTCGCACATGGGTGCTTGAGCAGTGTGCCTCAGGGAGGGGCTTGTCAACAGTGCAGTTGCGTCTCCACGGCCAGCTAGTTGTCATGGAGATGAATATAAATGACTTTGCGTTAGGACTTTCTTGGTGTTCCGGTACGCAACCACCTATCTATCAGAGCGAGGACAACGTCGCATAAAATGGCAGCAGATTTCCAAGCCAAGGTAGACAGGTTCCACGGGTTTGCGACTTATAGTCCAGTGCGACTTATACATGTGGGGGGTTTATGCATTTTTTGGCCGATGCGACTTATAGTCTGGAAAATATGGTATCTATATTAATTCTGTATGGAAAATTATTTCCTCTGCATTTAACCATCCAAAGTGAGCACACACACACACAGAGCAGTGGGCTGCCTCACACATTGCGGTGCCCAGAGAGCAGTTGAGAATTCAGTGTCTTGCTCAACAGCACTTCTGCCATGAATATGGAGGCAGGGAAGGTGCAGCCCATGCCCCTGGGAGTGGTTCGGGAATCGAACCAGTGACCTTTTGGTCCCAAAGCCACTTCTCTAACCATTAGGCTGCAGCTGCCCTTAAAAATACTTTCAGGAGTCATCAGTGGTTTGTGACAGTCAGTGGTAACAAGCTGCATTTAAATTAAATTACCTTCGAGAGAAAACTGAAACGAAGACTGTGGAGTTAAACGTATCAGTAACTGCTTGACCAAATCCCCTTTTTGGGGCTCCGCGAGTGGGCTTGAAGTAAAGGTTTTCCGTGCTAATGATTTCGATGCATTCGTGCTCGACTTCAAACACTCTGCTTATTGAGCTATATTTATATTCTCCCGATTCACGGGTCGAGACGGTAATGCTGGGAATTAGATGGCAGCGCGTTCGAAGTGCCAAACACAGACAGCTGTGATGGAGCTGTATACAACTCACGTGTTTGTTTCTTCACTAATTTCTCTCTCGCTGTCACTCTCACACACACACACACAGCTAGAAGTCAGGGGTAAAGTAGTCAGCTATATAAGGACGGCTGCAGAGTGTAAACACAGGATAAATTGTTTACACAGTAAATATGTTCCTCAGAAAGTGGAGATGGTTCATGTAAAATACACACTCTCTCTCTGAACATTCTTCAGCTTTAATATTATTGGAGATATAAAAGGAGACGTGGTTTTAGCTGTTTATAATATTAATACTTATCCTGATCTGGTTATTAACATCTTCCAGGTCAGGTGTTGGTCACATGGCTGCGATCCAGCAGCACACAGGCGTTACACTTTGTTCACAATCTGCTGGCTTCATCACGCATTTTTAGGATCGTTAAACACCTTAGAACTGAGATGCGGCTCAAGAAGGTGGCAGAGCATTTTTAAAGAAAAACTCAGGACCTTCTAAAAGCAGGAACATCATAACCACTGAACATTGAATTGAAAGGTTCAACATTTCTGAATGATTGCGATTATTATTTTATTGCCAATTTCTTAGTGAACCTCTACACAGTGATTCAGTGTCGTGTCGTCTGATAATTTCATGCATAGCGATATCGTTCAGCCACAAGATGTTAGTGTAGAGTGCTCTCTGTAAAATATAAAACTACACACACACACACACACACACACACACACACACGGAGACAAAAACGGTTTGGCGCTTGTGTCTCTCTGCTGTGTCTCTTTGGCCGAAGCTGTTTTGAATGAATTTTATGTGTGAGGTGGAAAGAAGCAGAAAACGCCCTGATGGCTGTTTGGGGGAACCTGTGGTTCTGCTCTCTGCCTGCCACATAACGATAAGCATCCTTTGGGTGAAGGAAAGCCTGGTATAGTGCTGTAGGAGACCATATCTCTCTTTCTCTCTCTCTCTCTCGATCTCTCTCTCTCTCTCTCTCTCTCTGGTCTCGAAGAGCTGTGTGCATGTTCCTCTCGGTCAAATCATCCAATGCTGTCTAAACCTCTGCCTCCTGTTGCTGCTTTGTGATTTCTAAACTGGGACTGGGAAGGACACACACACACACACACACACACACACACACACACACACACACACACACAGTAGTACTTCAGAGCAAAGCGAATAAACCAGAAGTCTCTTTACTAATCTCTTCATATTTTATTTACGTTTCTTGTAAACACCGCAGGCCGATCCGAAATCATCAAGTTAAATATAAAACAGGAGAATATCTGTTGTTACGGTAAAAACCTTCGTACAGTCACATGATAATTTATACACTCATGTTTCTCAAAGTTGAACCATTTGAGTTAAAAAGGGAAATCATGTTTATTATAAATATATATATATTTCTTTACAGTTGCACAGAGATGCTACACTTCTACAGACATGCCAACCGTTTTCATATTTTGTACATGAGCTCCACCTTTCAACATCCCAGTACAACACCAAAGTATATAAAAGGACCAACAAGCATGAGACTAAAAGCCGCGCCCCTTCCCACGATCGTGCACTATTGAACTCTCTCATCTGGACGAGATTTCCCTACACTGACCCGTCGGTGTTTTGGCAATTGCACAAAATAAAAATATTTGAGCTTAAGAGTTGTTGCATTTATACCACAGGGATTTATTTTTGCAACACATTTGATTGTTTTTAATAAATATAACACGTAATAAAAAAAAAACAAACACACAGAGGAAGGAACACACACGTTTACGTTTCACTTTAATTCAGTCACGTGTTTCACCTTCAGCCACACACCTGTCCTGCTTTTGCTTTCTGTGTCTCTCTCACACACACACACACACACACACACACACACACACACACACACGTACATGGATACAATGAGGCGCTAGTGATGAACATTCCACCAGATGGTTAGGTTTTCTCGTTGTTGAAGTTCCGCACTCATCTCCAGTACTCTTCTCATTCTCTTTCTAGGTTTGCCCAAGAGAATGCTTCTGTTGCCCGTCATGAAAGTGCCCACCTACCCCATCCCTCACTACTCCTTCTTTTAGCTCAGGAGATCCACCACTCAACTCTCTCTCTCTTACACACACACACACACACACACACACACACACACACACACTTTTTAATTCAGAAGGAAATATCCGAACACATGTCCGCATAGAAAAAAAACTTCAAGAAGAATAAACTTAAAAGATTTCATTTGATTCTATTTTTAGTTTTCTGCAGGATATTAAGTTCTTAAAGAAGAAAAAGAGACTTGAAGGATCTGTACTGTGAATTGTTACCTCATTCATGGAGTTTTAAATTATATTAGCCTTTTATTTTGGCATTCTGTTTTTTTTTTTTTCCATTTTCTATAAAGATGAATTGATGGATTGCGGATCTGGAGCTATTCTCTGTAACGACAGGAATTATGGGCTGTACAGTTCGAATTTAAAGCTACTGTTCATTAATAAACCTTTTATCTTATTCAACCGCCATCTCAGCATCGACTTGGTTGTGCACACGACAAGCCGAAGTACCGGCACATGACATCGCTGTCGGGTTTAAACGCGAGGACCACGCCCACCCATGTACTGGAGTTAAGCTTTAGTGGAATCACAAAAACACACATACATAAACAACACTTCCCAAAAAAGAGCCGACACCGCACGCAACACACAGGAGCCTCCTCCAGTCACCGGCAAACGTCGGACAATCGAAAGCAGCAACATGGGATTCATGGAGATGTGCTACCTAATCGTCTTTTATGTCCCGTTTTATTTGTTTCATTTTAATTTTGTGATTTCTTTTCTCTTCCTTCTTGTTGAGCGTCTTGTTGAAGAGTGTGAGCTGTTGAGCTGTAAAAGTTCTTCCTCGTCCACAGGCCAGCGTGGACCACCTGAGGTTTTTTTTTTTTTTTTTTAAATATATAAAGAACCTTCATGATGTTCCTCAGAGACCTGTGATCTGGTCTTATTTTGTTCTTATTTAATCAAGAATTAAACGCCATGTAAATCAGAAGGTGCATCTGCGCTGGTCCGTGACAGGAAAATGTGGCCATCACTAACCAAAGAGAACCACCATCTCTCTCTCTCTCTCTCTCTCTCGCTCTCTCTCTTTCCCTGGTTACTTGCTGTAAGATGGAGGCCTTTCTTCATCCTTCATTATCACCATCTTGAAAACACAACACACCACCCAACCATCACCACTCACACACCTGTGTCCACTCAGAAACCAATGGGGCCTGTTCTCTTTGATGGCGATGGCGTTCATGGTGTACGAAACTCTCTCCGAAATCGTCCTGGTTCTGATTTGTCAGAGTTATGTACTAACCACCTCTGTCTGGAACTTTTGGAAGTTGCCAACATAGCTTTCCTCACACATCTTTATGCTTTTGGAAGATTTTTATTTGTGATATTTATATTTTATGGGAAAGTGATAACCATGCAACTTTTTATTTATTTATTTTTGTTTGTTTGTTTATTAACCTCCTGGTTCAATGAAAACCCCACATACAGCCTGAAAGAGCAGAGACCCAACAACAAGCTCAACCCCACCCATCCTACCCCACATCAGTGTGTAGCCCCGCCTCCTGCCGGCCCACGCCCTCATTAATTACGGCTCTCTCTGCTCTTCTCCTCACTGTAGGTGGTCTTTTCATTGACAATCCCTTTTACCAGCCGCGGACCATCGCACCTTTTATTATTCACTTGGGTCCTCAAGATCTCTTCTCTGACTTCTAGAACCATCAGGTTGTGTGGCTCTAAAGTGTCGTGTACCGCTCCAGGCTTTTCCAGACTCTCTCTCTCTCTCTCTCTCTCTCTCTCTCCCACAACTGCACAGAAACAGCCTATAAAAACTGCACACACTCTTTTCTCTCCCAAACACAAGCAGCTTGTAACGAAAGCAATACCTGATTTGTTCGAGCTCGGCTCACTGCTGAGGACTTTAGGCAATACAAACAAACTACTTTTTTAAATTATTATTTTATACAGCTTGAAGCTTTTCCTGAGATGATGTGAATGTTCAGTCTTTAATCTTGCGCTGCAATATAGCTATTTTCACTGTATATTCACAAATGAACACGTGACTATATTATATATGCATATATATGTATGGTATAAACTACTATAAATATATATGTGTAGATACACTGATTGTACTTATGTATATTTCTATACTATATATATATATATATATATATATATATATATATATATATATATACACACACACACAGACACACATAAATATTGTTGGTATAAATTATTTTAGAGAGTGATCTGTAACTATTGTAACCTGATAGCATATATTAGCTTTCTCTTCCAGTTTTATATCTACTGAGCAATTTAATGTAATCTATATAACATGCAATATGAGCCCCATTTCTGAATCTACAGCTCGTAGATTAGCGATGCTTCCTCCTCTGCGCCTCTTTGCGTGGATTTACCATGTCTGCTCATTAGCGTACGTGCGCATGCCGTGTGTGTGAGAGTGGGAGAGAGAAAACTCTGCCTGACCAAAGCCTGGTGTTTTGGCTCTTCATGTCATGTTACTGTATATACTGTACACACAGCAATACGCAACACTCCGCGCATCACGCACACTCAGATGGGGATTTTTCAAAAGCGCGCACATGCATACAGACCCCGTCTTGCACAGCTGCTCACCGCACGCCTGCTCTGGTTTTGTTTTATTTTATTTTATTTAAAGAGAAAGCACAATCCGAGTTGGTGGTTTCACTCTGAACTGGAAACCTCAGCCCTGTTTTTACACCACAGTTATAAAATTCATTTTCACACAAAATATCGGCAGAGTCGATACAAGAGTTTGTACACCTTCAGGATAAAGTAGTGTGTGATGTGTGTGGGTTTTTTTTTTTTTTTTTTTTAAATCAAGATTAGGATTTTATAATGATTTGTAACTCGTTTATAGAAAATAAAATACCAATTTAAATGTTTGTGTTCGGTGCATGTCCGCCTGTACGCAAGTAAACAGATTTAATTTCTCTCTGCACATTTGCACACACAAAAAAATTTGAGTATAAACCATCGTAAAGGTGGTGAATAAATTTCAAACCTGGTTTTTCCGTGTGGGGGACGCAGCGTGTTGGTGGTTTGCGTGTTAATATTTGAAAACTTTGTTCCGTTTCATGTGCTGGAAGCTTCATATTCAATAACCGTTCATTCATTCTCTAACTCAATTCTAATTAGGGTCACGGGGAGGCTGGCGCCTATCTCGGTCAACTCCGGGTGAGGCTGAGGTACACCCTGAATTGCTCACAAGGCCATCACAGAGCCAGCACAAAGGGCCAATCTGGAACGGCCAGTTAGCCTTCTGTGCATGTTTTGGACTGTAGAGGAAACCCCACGCAAACACAGGGAGAACACGCAAACTTCACAGAAATACCCCGAACCTGGGAAGCAAACTCGGGAAATTCTGTGAGGCGGACACGCGAACCCCTGCGCCACCATTCATTTATTTAATAAGTTTAAACTCTATACCCAGAATCCTCTGCTCCAACCCACAATAGACGTACAGATTTAAAATTGTCAAATTTCAACGTTTCTTTTTCTGCTTTTTTGTAAAACTCGAAAAATATTTCACCAAAGTTTTCCCACTTTTTTTTTGTTGGGGGGATTTCCAAAAACTTTCCTCACTGGATTATTTATTCATTTATTTTAACAATGTAGAGATAAAGACAAAATCTGGGACTTGGGAGAATTTTTATTTTAAAAAGTATATTTATAATCTGAAGTAAATCCACAGGGATACAAACTTTTGCCTTCGATGAAACTCAACACATCAAATTGATTGTGGAATCGATCGGATCATCAGGATCAACAATGAAATGCTCACGTTCTGTAGTTAAAGTTTCCCTTTAAGAACTATACCGGAATGTTTATCATTATTTTTTTAAAATGTAAATATTAATTATGAAGCAAAATCTGTTAATATCCATTAAGTATCTAATATATCTGTATTTTAAATATTGTACACTGCAGTGAGACGGTAGAGTTTAGGTATGAACAGTAGGAATAAAAATTGAGTGTTTAGTTATAATTTTATTATAATTCTATTACTATATACTCCGGAGTTTTAATAATCTGAGCCAAAAAAAAAAAGGGAAAATGTATTTAACACGACGAGGCTTCAGTCTGATTCATAATCTGTTTTTATTTATTTTGTAAACAGATCAAAAACGTCTAATGTAAATTACAATCAGATTTAATCAGTTTCAAGTTGTTTTATTTTTAAACCTCGTTTTTTTTTTTTTTTTTTGCCACACTCCGAACCAGACGAATGACTTTGATCCACACTCACCGTCTTCACCTCAGAAAGAAAAGAAAGAGCTGAATTCAGGGAGAAAACCTGAAATTCACTGAGTGAACAGCCTTTCAGATTTTTAATATTTTATAGAGGTAGCATTTTTTTCTGCAGAGAGTGTGTGTGTGTGTGTGTGTGTGTGTGTGTGTGTGTGTGTATGTAATTATTATTGATGGGTAGAAGTTTGTTCCTGCTGTTAGATGTTTACCGGATGTTTGTTCTGATCCCACACGGCACCGTCATCACGTACTCGCATTCCTCCCTCTTTTCACATCTGCCTTCATATCCTCTCCTTCTCACTTTGATCCGACTTTTTTTTAGACCTCTCCATCTCACACCTTCCTTTTTTCTTATTTTATTGTCCATATTACTGGACACACCTTTCATTCTTCCTTTCCTCCCCATCTCCCCCTGTGTAACCCCTCTGTAGGCAGTAAGTGTGAGTTCAGAGATCCAGCAGCAGGTATCAGTCACTTATTTATTTATAGAAGCGGTAGCACTCTCTCTCGTAATGAAGGATCTCAGGGCTATAATCTCAAAAAACGACCTGTTAGAATTAAATGGTGGGACGTGATCCCAGTTATAAACAGGCCAGGAAATGACCGTCACCTCTGAGAACCTGTTACCATGGTGCCAGTTCTGTAAACACGTCTCTGTCTCGGGGTGGGTGAGTGATGTAATCAGTTGTGGTGATTCTTTTGTGGGTTTATTTTTGTTGTTGTTTTGCAGTTTTATTATGTTTGTGTCGCAGTGGTTTGTCATTAATAATCGAAATCCTTTCATCACCTTCACATATTTTTATATCCATGAAATCGAAGGGGGTGCGAGACTTAAACCTGAAGCCTTGCGGGTGAAATAAAACACCAGGTTCTCTCACAGCAGGCAGTGGCGGTCTAGTGGATAGGGTGCAGGATCGCTGATGCTAAGGTTGGGGGTTCGAGTCCCCACAAGGTTGTCACTGTCGTCCCGTTCCCCCCCCCACCCCCCACCCCAGTGCAGCTAACTGGGTTATCAAAGGCGGGCCATGTCTGTCACTGTCTATGGTGAGAGGCTTGTAAAAGAACCATTGCTGACTTTCGACAAGAGTAGGCTGCAAAGCCATCAGCGTGTTTCTGTCCCTTGATAAAAAGGGTTGTGACAGGAAGGGCATCCGACATAAAGACTTATGCCAAATCAAATATGCGAATCAGACGATTCGCTGTGGCGACTCTTGAAGAGTTCTCTAAACCAACAGCTTGAAGATTTGTTTGTTTGAACTCTGGAGTGAAATCCTCATCCTCCTGAGTCACTCTCTCATTAACACCCCCCACCCCCCATTTCTGGGCGGGTACATGAATGGAATGTATTATTATAAAGAACCCCATGTGCATTTTACATCAAACTTGCAGGTAAACAAAACACGAATGATATCAATGAAGTTTTTAAAAACTTGTTTGGGTGCTTTTTTCTTTTTTAAAACTCTGGTTTATGTTTACATCTCTGAGTGAGTGATGACTCTGTGGGCGTGGCCCATGTCTGCTTTTCCACGATCCAGCTGCTGTAGGATCCTCACTCCATCCTTTTAGCTTTTTGTGAATGTGATTTGAAAAGATATTAAACTCGTACACACTTATCTACACTTGATCTATTATTAACACGTCATAATCGAATCATGTGACGTAATCGTGCACAAGTTCCGTGAGCGAGCTGTGTTCGAATACACTCGAAGTAAACACGACGGTGCTCGATGTTCGCTGGCTGTGCTTTTTGATTTAGTGAAAACACCCTGGTGGTCTCTGTCTGTCATTGTATTTACTATTAAAACTGCTTAAATAATTAACGTATGAAACATCTCAAGTGTAAAAACTTTTTTTTCTAAAAGCAAATAAATATGTCACGATTGTAAACCAGTCTGATTTGTTCTGTGTTTTTTCTGTCTCACTTTTCCACAAGTCTCACCTGTTTCCTTGAACTGACATCAGACCAATCAAATCACACCGTCCTCGACTTCATTAAACAAATCATCAGTCGGACAAGAACACTGGTGTTGTGCACCGCCTCCTGATCTCAGAGATACAACACAGACATGAGCACCACATCAATCACCTTTTGTCACCACCCACATTTCAAACCTGCAAACTAAACACGAAATCGCCGGCTCAGGAACTGCACTGTGGTCACAAGTAAAACAAAAAATTACTAATAAAACTAATGAAATCCTACTGCGTGAATCTCCAGCACCGAGTTTCTCTGATGGCATCGTACAAACCCGAGACACAACACAACAACCGAAAACGCGGCTGCGAATCGCTCTACGGAAAGAACTGAACTCAGAACAACACAAGAGCAGCGTTTAACAGTTCAACTTTAACACCTTAGACAGTGGGCGGGGCTTCATGCTATTTTTAGCTACTCGAGATACTTTATTCCTCTGGATATCTTCTGGTTACACAGGCGGCCCCATGAAGAGATGATTATCAGGGACAGACAGATTCAGATCCTGGTATCAGTCTGATCTCAAAATGATCCCACTAGCCGCAAGTTAAATCTAATATATCAAAAATTTAAAGAACATTTCCTGAGTCTGGAGTCGTCCGTGACTCAAAACCAAAGCAAAGCGGACTGCAAACTGCACAACCATCAAAAATATCAAGAGAAAGAACTACAGCATCGTAAAAGGTGAACCATGAACTTATCACGAGGGGGAAAAAAGGTCAGCACAGGCTACTTTCAGACCATAGGAACTTTTTCATAGTTCTTAGAACTGTTAAAGAAGGTTCCCGTACATGGCTAAGGTTTTACACTGTTCGTTAAAATTTTGCTACAATGGCTCATGTGATCACCTGGACCAATCACTGTACACTTGCATCACTCGGGTGATTCCGAGATCAGGGTTTAAACACTACGTTCTAAGAACGCTCCTCCTTCATTCCTTTAGTGCAGACTCATAAAAAAGCAGCAGCTGTTACTGTCAGGGATAAAAATTTAAAAAGAGCTTCATATTTTTCTCTGACGCTTTAAATAATGTAAAAACGCCCCCATTCTATTAGCATAGTGGAACGTTCTGTTTCTATAAAAACACATGAACAGGTTCAAACCCCAATGTTTTGAGTTTTTGGTTTTCAGTGACAAAAACATCAGTAAAAACAGCCAACAAACTAGTGACGTTGCTATAGCAACCGTTACCTGATTTCATTATGTCCGCGCTCCTGGTGGGATGTGAACATTCAGAGGCTTTGAAGGTGAGTAGTTCCCAGTGGAGCAGAGAAAAGTTCCTCCTAACAAGTTACATTTGACGATTGAATCGTATTTGTACCGCAGATTTTTTTAATCAGTTGATATCACGAGGCAACTTTACATTGAAAACAAATTCGGTTTTAAATTTTGATGTATTACTCCGTACATCCGTAATAAGCATGAAATGTTGAAGAGAAACGCGACGCGGCCGTGTCTCACATCATCAGAAACCAAAATTCACCTCGATCTAACGTTCCAGTTTAAACAAAACAAAACTTCAACCAGCAACAGAAATCGATGCAGACACAAACACAAATTAACTTTAAATGTTTAAACTTGGAAAATGTAAAAAAAAAAAAAAAAAACCCAGAAAAACAATTTTCAGTAAAGTCATCAATTAATTAATATGAACTGTTAATTTACTTTCATTACCTTTTGCTTACGGACACATTAAAAAATAAAAACATGGATTTGGTAAAAGAGGGCAAACAGATCACGCTTCACGTCTCATCTCACCTGATGACGACGACGCGACGATTTCCTGAAATTAGAACCAGAATCCTGAAGAAAACTGTAAAGACACCTATAAAAAAAAAAATCCATAAGAGCAGGTGAATTAAATTGCAGGTAGAAAAGCGTGCGAGACTGAAACGTGAGAGATGAAACACGTACCTGATGCTCAGAGAAGAAAAACCTCCAAAAATGCCAGACACAGAAATGATTCATGGGTTTATTATTTAGTCAATTAAAGTTGAAGCTGCTTCGGTCATCAAACGTGTCTCAACACGTCCCATGATTTCCGGAACCGCTGGGTACAGGTTTCAACTGGAACATGATTTTCATCAACCGCTACGACATGTTTTTACAGCGTCATCAGTTCGGTAAGACCGCGGGAGTCGAACCTCAGTCGCATCAGGTGATCCGAGATTTAAATCCTCTGAACTTCAGGGAAACTTTAAATCATAATAAACTATTAATAATTATTTTGTTGTGATTCATGATTAAAAGATTTGATTTTATTATCATCTAAAAATAAATTTGATTTATTTTTTTTTCTAATTGAAAAAAGTAAAAAATTTGATTATACTCAGTTGTTTTGAAAATTATTATTTAGTTTTAATTTCATTTATTTTTATGGATATTTTAGTGGTTTCGATTAATTAATCTTAATTTAAACTGTCAGTCTGAACAGTGCAGCATATTAAAGGAAATTGTTTTTGGTTTCTTTTTAGAATCCACCAAACCCACTTTTTAATGAAACGAAACACACACACAACTCAGAGAGAGAGAGAGAGAGAGAGAGAGAGAGAGAGAGATACACAAGGCGAGAGATTTCTGTGTTCGGGATCTTTATATTGAAATTGATGGAAGTCTACACAATGCAGCTACACTGTTATGATCATGTTTATACATACGCGCTGTAAATCTGGATGAGGAGAAAGGTGAGAGAGGACACAGCAGTTTGACATTAAACACAGAACCTGAAAGCAACGTACACAACGAGGCAACATTAGTAACGTTACCCTGGAGTAGAAAAACAAAAACAAACAAAACTTTAATGCTTCTTATATACAGGATATCAGTGCCTCATGGAACGACCCCCGTGCTTCGATATTTATTTATTTATTTATTTATTTATTCCAACAAGAGAAAAACAGGGTTTCATGTGACATCGATCAAACTCAAAACAGATTCTGGTATAAATACGTCTGCAAGGTGCAAAAACCTAAAAACCCAGAGTGTTCTTTAAACAGCCTTTTAGCACACACACACACACACACACACACACACACACACACACGCGCGCGCGCGCACGCACACGCCAAGTAAGTGCTTTAGGGCACAGCTTTCTGAGGAGCCTGGGCCCACTGACAGTAATGCTAATGTTAATAAAAAAGGATCGACCTAGCATTAAACTAGCGCGCCAGCTTTCACCCATCGCTGGACTTCGAGACTCCGATGCAGTCAGCGATTAAAATAAATATAATCACACTATCATCATGTCTACATCAGAGGCAGAGATTTTTTTTCTTAAATAAACACCCCGCCTTTTTTCTGTTTGGTCAAATATCAGTGGATCTCCTTGATTAAAATGTCTCTGAATTCAGTCTGGACCCGGTGTGGTGGTGGTGGTGGGGGGGGGGGGGGGGGGGGGGGATTGTCTGTCGTCTCAGTGAGTATTTTATAAATACAGACATTAAATATTACGACTTAAAATTCACTGATTGCACCTTTCATTGTAAAAAGGAGCTGCTTCGTGGGTCTCGTTCCCTTCCACGCTCTCCAGTTCACGTCTTTAGTGGGCATCGCTAACGTTAACAAAGCACCAGGCTAGCAAGGAGGAGTGCCATGACTTCTGTTTATATTTAAATGTGCTTTTTTAAACTGTGTCCTTTCTCTTAAATGGAGAAAATCAATGCCGTTTGGTCACTCCCAGTCAATGGCACAAGGTTTTACACACACACACACACACACACACACACACACACACACACACACACACACAGGAATCCTATACGCCCACATGATTTCGTCAAACAGAAATTATAAAAGCTCGTTTTTCCCAGAAGGCTGTCGGTTTCATGATATTCATGGATTTGTTTTGTGCAAGTAGTCTGGAGTACAACAGTAGCTTGAGGGTGATGTTAATGGTGTGTGTGTGTGTGTGTGTGTGTGTGTGTGTGTGTGTGTGAGTGTGAGTGACAGTAGTATAAAGCCTAGCGCTAAGGCCTCATCTGCTTTAGTATATTCAGTGTTTTGTTTTTACAAAAAAAGGAAAATGAGAGAAGGAGAGAGATTAAAGAGAGAGAGATTGGGGGAGGGGTGTTAGGTTGTCTCTTTGCCCTGAGCTCCTGTCACCGTCTTAATGGAGCTTAAAGTTCGGTTGAACCAGGTCTTTTTAGCCGCTTGCACTTCGTTAAAAGCCAGAGCCAAATGATGGTCCAAATCCTGAAACACACACAGGAATGTTTTCACTGAAATTTTCTCTTATAATTCTGAACATCCCATTTCAAGGTATCCAGGCGACTTTCTTTTAAATCTATCTTGCACAGATGTTGTGAAGTAATCAAGTCTACTCTTGGACACGCAAAACTTACATGACACACCTACCACATCACATCAGTGACTCAAGATACGTTTAAAGGTGCCGTCAGTTATTATAATAAAATTAAAAAAAAAAAATCACTTTTCCTTTCGGCTTTTTCCCTTTTTCAGGGGTCACCACAGCGAATCATCTGATTTGCATGCTTGATTTGGCAGAGGTTTTTACATCAGACGCCCTTCCTGACACAACCCTTTAACAAGGGACAGAAACACGCCGACGGCGTTGCAGCTACTCTTTACGAAAGTCAGCAATGGTAACCTCTCACCATAAACAGTGAGAGACACGGCCCACCTTTGATAACCCAGTTAGCTGCACTGGGGGAATAAAAAATAAAAAATCACTTAAAGTCCCTTTAACCCAGTGCTTCTCAAATAGTGGGGTATGCGGTATGATACCAAGGGGGGCACGTATGACCCTGGGGAACATGTTTTCTGGAATTAAGTGTAATTGCACCTCCACTCCACTAGTTGGCAGTGGCGCTCGGAGTGTCGTGCTATGGTTTAGCGGTTTTTCTGCACGAGCAAAGGATAAGTGCAGTAAACAACCCTTCAAGAAATAACACAGAAAATGTTCTAACCGGAATGAAGAGAAAGGTGGAGACAGACGGAGATATTAAGATATAAGTAAATTACACAGGTAAATTTAAATGAGTTAAAATAAGGATGTATTTTTTTAAATTTCAGGCACATTGGTGCACTTTAAATCTTTTCTATTACAGATTAAAAACAATGTTTCCTTCTTGTAAGTTGAATTATATTTCTTTCTTTTTGTTTTCAATATTAATAAATATACACCGTTATGCAGAGGTGTACTAATAATTTTATAGACAAGTAATACTATTTATAGTCACTCGCACAGCGTGAAATGTTTTTTCTTCCTAGAGGGGGCGCCACAGAAAGTAATTGAGAAGCACTGCTTTAAACTCTTATCTGAAGATCAACGGACAATATTTAAAATCCAAGTGGGGCCGGTGGCGTAGTGGTAAGGGTGCTGTGCTCATGATCGCGAGGTTGTATGTTCGAATCCCAGTTAGACCCCCACTGTGCTAACACCCCTAGGCAAGGTCTTAACCACAAGTGTTCCTCTGTTCCCCCAGCAGTATAAATGGGTACCAGTAAAAAAATATATATATATAAAATACTGGGACGGTAACCTGTAATGGACCAGCCTTCCATCCAGGGGGAGATGAACTCCTGGTCGTTTCACGCTACAGAAACCAGGAATAAGCACTGGCCTGATGAGTCACTAGGCTCGGGTGTAAAAAGCCCAACAGACTTTACCTTAAAAATGCAGGACTGGCCACACCAGCAATAATCCTGATACAGGTCGAGACACGCCCAAAGCAACATGCATGACTTTTAAGCGACTTAGTTACGTGTGACACAGCGTGAAGGGGATGCACTTGGGTGCGGGTACTTCAGTGATCTCTGTACCTGGATCTTGCACTCAGCCTCCACCAGCTGCAGTTTGGTCTGAGCGAGTTCCAGCTCCATCTCCCGGAGCTGCACTTTCAGGGTTTCTTTCTCTTCGTCCGTCTCGTCCTCGCTCAGCTCTTTATTAGCGCTCACGGTCTTCAGCCGACCCTCTTTACTGAAGAGCATGCTGCACTTCTCACAGCCTCCCACCTTCATCTACACACACACACACACACACACACACACACACACACAGCTGGGTGTTATCAGTGTCAGCACGGTTTGAGTAAACCCTAGTCTTCATCAGCGTGGAAGCACAGTGTGGGGAAATGACCTTGAACTGGAGCCCGTGTTTTCTTTATTAGTGGAACACAAGAAGCATGATGATGATGATGATGATGATGATGGAGACTCTTCACAGGAAAACACACACACAGTTATCTTGTGCATCCTCAGTCAGCCCAGTAATCCGTATCTGTCGCAACTCCACTTCTTGTGTAAAGAGCCCACCGTCCACCCAAGGGCCTCTTCACTCAACTCATTACGCAACAACAAATCATCTCCTCCTTCAAGTTTCACCTTGCACCTCTCATCCCATCTGAACCATCACCGATACGCCACTTCAATCCCAAACACCGCCTCCCGTTATATCCGTTCATCACTGTTGTGAACACGAGAATGCTTTTGTAGCCGATTAATCCAAATTTACATATTTGTCTTTTCAAAAAAAAAAAAACAAAAAAAAAAAAACACCTTCAATTTCAACAAAACAAGAGGCATTGAAGGTGCCAATACTTTATTATTTGATGGTGGTAACGTATCCCAAGTGCAAATTCTGTTAGAATCATTTTCAAACAAGAGACAACAACAATATTCAACTGTGCTTCAAATAAATAAATACTCATCAAGGATCTGGAACCTGATTGGTCACCCTATAAAACTCAGAAACGATGATGACACCAAGCTCCTCCCCTAATACTCTCTTAAACGGAGACTCAACAATCATTGGTTGAACCACTTAATCATACTATTAGGGTCGCGGGGCCAAAATTTCTTTGGAATTTTGTAAATGAGTCCTTTCGTCTATGCTGTAGGAACTTCATCCTTTCCCCAAATCAGGTCAAATATTCTTTTCAATTCCATGCTGGATTGCTCGATATCTGCTTTGAGCATCTCTGCTGTAATTTTGACTGCTCCTGAGGCTTTCCCATTGTTGAGGGATTCCACTGCTGTTTTGATTACCTGTAAAGTTTCCAAAGAAAGGAAATCTTCAGGAATGTGGCAACTGGAGGGGGGTATTTACACATTGTTGCCGATGGCCAGCAAGGTGATCAGCAGGATACTGGTCAACAGATTACAAGAAGGTGTTGACTCATTACTAAGGAAGAACAAGCAGGCTTCAGGAAAGGCAGAGGAACGGTGGAGCAGATATTCATTATCAGAATTATTCTGGAACAAGTCAACGAATAGAATGCTACCCTTTACATAAACTTCATTGATTTTGAGAAGGCCTTTGATTCCATACATAGAGATAGCCTGTGGATCATTATGCGCCAGTATGGAATCCCCACAAAGCTGATACAGATAGTCAGGTCTCTTTATGAGAACTTCCAGTACTCGGTCATTGATGACAATGAAACAACAGATTGGTTCCCAGTGATGACCGGAGTGAAACGGGAATGCTGCATGTCAGGATTTCTCTTTCTCCTGGTCATCAACTGGGTCATGTGAAAAACAACCCAAGGTCAAAGAACAGGGATCAGGCGGGACTTCACCACCTTGCTGGAGGACCTCGATTTTGCAGACGATCTTGCTCTCTTGTCATCTGCCATGAACCATCTACAACAGACGGCAGCCACGCTGGAAGAGAATGCTGCTAAAGTTGGGCTGAAGATGAAAGACAGGAAGTGCAAAGTCATGAAAAAGTCAACAGCAGGAGTGAAGAAAAATTGAAGGTCAGAGATAGAGAAGTAGAGGAGGTGGAGAGTTTCACATATGAAGGAGCTAATGTGGCCAAGAATGGTGGAAGCTCAGCAGATGTCAGAGAGTGGCCTGGCGAACACCCAATTCAAACGATTCTCGAGAATCTGACAAGCCAGAGACATCGGCAGAAGGACGAAAACTTCACGCTTTAAGAGCCTAGTACTGTCAGTGCTACTGTATGGATGTGAGACCTGGAAGTTTACAAAAGGAGAGAAAGGAAAACTAGACACCTTCCAGAGCAAGTGTCTCAGGAGGATCTTCAAGATCAGATGAGATGGCAAGGGCAAAGAAGATCAGTGAGGAGATGAGAAGATGGAGATGGAACTGGATTGGCCATGTCCTGAGAAAGGACCCACGGGCTGATTGTACTGTGACCCTAGAGTGGGCACCAGAAGGTCAAAGGAAGAGAGGCCGCCCAAAACCAACTTGGCGAAGAATGGTTGAGATGGAGAGAACCATTGCTGGCTGGACATCGTGGAACTCGGCACGCTGCGCAGCTGAAAATCGGCCCCAATGGAGAAGTGATGTCCAAGCCTTATGTGCCTCCTGGCACTGAGAGAATTAAGGTTAAGGACATATGCAGAAATAAATGTTGCCATTAACGTGACTATATATTAAATAATTAAATTAATGATGTTTTGTTGTGTTTATTTATTGAATGAAATGGGGAGCAGTTTCTCACCCGGATCTTCTCCAGCTCTCCTCTGTTCGCCGTCTGCAGTTTCTCAAGTCGCTCACTCAGCTGGGAGCAGATCTGACACACACACACACACACACACACACACACACACACACACACACACACACACACACACACACAGATAGAGAGAGCAAGACAGAGAGAGAGAGAGAGAGAGAGAGAGAGAGAGAACGAGCAGTGACTCGAATAATCCAGAACTGCTAAACAATAATAATATAAACAAATAATATACTCATTTCAATTTTCTAGTCTTAGCCAATGGCATGGGGCAGTGGTGGCTAGGTGGTATAGGGCGCTGTATCGCTGATCCTAAGGTTGGGGGTTCGAGTCCCACTCTCCACAAGGTTGTCACTGTCTCCCCAATGCAGCTAACTGGGTTTTATCAAAGGCAGGCCACGTCTGTCACTGTCTATGGTGAGAGGCATGTAAAAGAACCATTGCTGACTTTCGTAAAGAGTAGGCTGCAAAGCCGTCAGCGTGTTTCTGTCCCTTGTTAAAAGGGTTGTGTCAGGAAGGGCATCCGACGTAAAAACCTATGCCAAATCAAATGTGCGAATCAGACGATTCGCTGTGGCGACTCCTGAGAAAGGGAAAAAGCCGAAAGGAAAAGAAGAAGAAGACATGTGCACACCTAGACACTAAGTATGGAAGATGGTGGCTGCCTTAGACCTTCCATCCTCCCTCAGGCTCCCAGGACAGCATCTAAAGGCCAGACGTGGTCTAGTTGTTTAAAGACACTATAGCTCTAACTTCTGTCTGGGGGAAATCCTAAAAAATTCAATACCACTGCCTCAGCATAATGCATAGAATGGTGTGAATGTGTGTGTGTGTGTGTGTGTGTGTGTGTGCGCACGTGCGTGTGTGTGCGCGTTACCTGTTTGTATTCTCCAATAATGGAGCCGTTCTTTCGGATCTCCGACTCTGATTTGTCCAGCTCTCTTCTGCACATCTCCTTCAGCTGAGAACACGAACACACACACACACACACACACACACACACACACACACACACACACACACACACACACACACATTTATAAGTGGTAAATGAATGGTTACTATACAAACAAGCTACACTACTGCCATAGCTCCTGCCATAATAATAATCAATAATAATCAGGGTGTGAATATAGCACTGGTCCACCAGCATTTGCTGGCATTTTTGTGGGAGGTCCGGAAAAATCCAACCCATTACCAGCCCCGTGTCAGGTGGAATGCCTTTTCAGTAAAATGAACAAATCGCCGCCACCTAAGATATGACGCTTCAATGAAAGCTCCTTACCAGAAGCTAGAGAAGACGTAGGGTGTTTGAGTGACATCATAGCGCTTAAATAATCGTTAAAAACACTAAAAACAACATGAATTCACAATTCAAGCAATCACGTTGATGATGCGTACTAAGGAGAAAAATGTACATATCATCTGCAACCAATCAGCAGGAGGGAGAAACAAAAGCTCTCAGCCACTGCCTAAATTTGAATCACGTGCCAGTAACTTCTGGGTTTTCCGCTAATCCGTGGAAATTTTCTTAATTTCGTGACCTGATCATTATAATAATGATAATAATAAAGAGTAGAACAGTAAGTGGTTTGATCTGTGGAGGGCCTTCAGTCTAAATCAGCGAAACCATCAAAATAAATAAAAGCAAAAGAAACAGAAGTGGACTCTGCTCTCAAGGGAAAAGTACTTCTGACCAATCAGAACACAGAACTGAGCAGTACAGTGGTGTAAGAGGAATAAAACACTCGGAGATGTACAGTACAGTTATGGGAAAATAATGCACTCTGGGGTGGAAAGTACCTGGAATGCAGCACTTCACTGTAACACACACAGCGTATTATTCCCAACTGTTTTAAAAGCAGCTTCTTCCTCATTAAATGTCAAGCCCTCGTGCAAACAGTCACACTGTCTCTCTCACACACAAACACACAGCTCTGTGAATCGGTAATTGGGCAGAAACGGTCACGTCATGGAATCGTCATCCACCTGCAGAACGACGGATTTATTTATTTTTTATTTATTTATTTAAGGGACAATGTACAGGAACATTAAGCTCATAGAGACAGAGATGTACTGTACCAGATTATAGCTTAATAGCTAGTTTCCATCTGTAGTCCCTAATTTAGAACGGCCAATTAACCTACAGTGCATGTCTTTGGATTCAGCCAGAAAGGCGAAACAACGGTTGATGCCTCACTCTAAACAGCCAGACACTCCCGTCTCTCGAGTCAAATAAAATATGCTCCCTTCGTTAACACAGTTAGCATTTTTCATGTGAGGATTAAACTAAAATTCCATCACACCGTGAGCGGTTTGCGTAATTACGGCTTTAAGACTCACCACAGAAACTCAGATTAGACCTGAAGAAGCACGGAGCTTTAAACAAGGCAGCAGTAATGATCCCATAGGCAGAGCCGCTGTGTCCGGATTTACTGCTGACATTTTAAAGCATAATTATTTCACAGTTCACTTCTATCATGAAAGCGAGGATGAAGGGAGAAAACTCACATCAACATCTCTTCACATCTACATTACTATTTATTGTATTTTTTTTTTTTTTTAATTTCCAAGTGATTTCGGATTTATCACTGTGAACAAGGGCTGAGCGATATGGATGAAAATATCATGATAAATAAAGTTTAAATGTTCACATCACATGATATTACAGACGCTCCCCGACTTACGTTTTTAATTGGTTCCGGACGGCTGAACGCAAGTTGAAAGTGAACGTAAGTTGTTACAGTGACCTATGACGTATGACGTGTGACGTATGACGCTCTTACTGTACTATACATCCATAAATACCATTACCGTATCTCATAAAACACCTTTACATGAAGCTTAAAATAGTCAATCAACGATTACAGTATGTGAAGCCCTCAATACCGAAAGTAGTGTACTTGTGAAAGTAGTGTACTTGCTGTGGGTTATACAGACTTCCGGTCTTTCAAGTGCACAAGGGTGCCGTTGAACTCGTTTAGAACACAGCCTGCACTGAAGCAGTCTCCCAGCAAAGCGGAGAGTTCTTTCTTTTGTGTAAGTCAGTCAGTAAACTTTATTCAAGAGATGCACACAAAGAACAAGTACAAATACTAATGAATATTAATATAAAAGTAAGTATACACTCTTAGGATTCTGCTAAAAGATAATAAATATCTGTAATTGTTCTGTAATTTGTGGATTCAGGTTTTTATTCATATTACAACTCTTAACTGAGTATGCATTAGATTGTGCCGATCTGAGCAGATAGTTAATTCATCTCTGTGTATGAGACTTGCACCCATGCTAGTAGGCTTACGCTTCTGACCAACCATATTTGCTTCGGGTTACAAAAGTCCACAAAACAGTGTAAACACAAAGATCACAGAGACGACGTATTAACACAAAGGTAACACGCTATATAACATACATATATATGTACACACTCAGTCTGTAGTTTGTAAACAATGAATGCAGCGTCATTGTGTCAGTGTACTACGTAGGTATGTCTAAACTCAAAATTTGACTTTTTTTTTTTTTTTTTTTGGGAGAAAAAAAAAAACCCGTAAAATCGAAAAAATGTAAAACGGATGAAAGTAAGTCAGGGAGCGTCTGTATAATCTCCCTGAAATATCAATTTTTATTTTGTTTTCAGCCTGAGGCTGATTTTTCCTTTATTCTCGAGAAATGGAAAGACAATATGGCTGACCTGTGTGGCTTCGTCCTCCAGTCGTCTCTTCTCATCCTCCGAGTCGATCAGTTTCTGTTTCGTGATGAGGAGCTCTTTGTTTAGGGCGTCGGCCTTCTCCTCTGCCTAAATCACACACACACACACACACACACACACACACACACACACACACACACACACACACTCTCTTTTAAACTGGTCTGACAACAGAAATAACTCTCTAGTAGGTCAGTGACAGAGCTCACGTTGTCCAGGTCCTTCCTGAGTGAGATCTTGCTGCTGACCAGCTCATGAGCGAGGTCATCGTTCTCCTGCTCCAGACGCATGTTAGCTTCCTGCAGACGTCGGTTCTCCCTCTGTGGACAAGTGAAAACAGGGACCATGTGACTTGCTCATCTTGTGACAGTGTGTGTGTGTAAAATTGTTAACCATGCTAGTAAACATAGTACTCATTAAATCACGCATCCTGACGCTCAGTTACACCACAACACACACACACACAGGTTTATCCTGAGCTTCCTCCTCCACCACAGAACATCAGCAACACTGCAGCTCAAAATACACAACTTTTATACACCTGATGGGCCCCTTCAAAATCCTCGGCCTCCCCTACCTACTGCACTATACCCTCCCCAAACCCTACCCAGTGCAATATACCCTTAACCTAATCTAGTGCACGGTGTTGTTAAAGAAGTGACCGCCATGATCTCCCCGTGCTTGTGTGGGTTACCTCCGGGTACTCCGGTTTCCTTCCACAATCCAAAAACATGCAGCCGGCTCACCCCTAGCTGTGAGTGGTTGTGTGCGTGTTGGCCCTAAGATAGCCTGGTGAACTGTCCAGGGTGTTCCTGCCCCACGCTCTGAGTCAACTGAGAACATTGTCCTGTGTGTGAGGTTTTCATGTACAAACGGCTCTGGGTGGAGCGGTGCAGGTCAGTCATCCGCAATCCATCCACCTCTTGTCCTCTAAGCTGACAAGGTAAGACCCGTCTTGGATTGCTGCTCATTACCAACAAACAGTGTGTATGCTAGCAAGACTGGTCACACTACAGAGCTCGCCTTTCTATCTCTAAAACACAAACACACACACACACACACACACACACACACAAAACTGTTACCTCATATCTCTCGATGGGGGCCTCTTGCTGCTCTTGTTGCTCTCGCATTGTGTGATACTCTTTCTCATACTTCTTCAGCTTCTTTTGATTGATCTGTCTCACACACACACACACACACACACACACAGACGTTTTATACTGTCTGGGTAAAATATAGCATGACAGCATAGCGCAAAAAAGATACATGTCAAGACAACAACTTTATTAAATAGTATAAAGAACTCACTACTGTAATTATTTTTTAAATAATATACTATTTATTTTTGCCATTAGACTTTAATACTGCAGTTATAAATACAGTGGAGCCTCAGAATCTGAACGCTCTAGAGTCCGAACAAATTGGAATCCGAACAAAAAATCTGTGAGTTCTTCCGTCCGGGAAACCGAACAAAAACCGGAAGTTGAACTCGAGAAAGGCGTGAGAAAAAACGAGACCGAGAGGAAGGAAAAGTGCGTGACTTCCGGAAGTGGTTGATACTATGTAACACCCTAATAAAGCTGTCCTGGGGAAGTCCAGAAGTTGTTACTATGTATCACCCTAATAAAGCTGTCCTGAGGAAGTCTGGAAGTTGTTGCTACAGTACTATGTACATATCACAAGCACTACAGCTAAAGCTAGCACTAAAGCTATTCAATCACTAACACCATAAACCATCTCCAGCAACAAATACGATTTAGAGTACCGAACAGAAAACCCACAGATTGGCTTATAGGCATAACCGCCTAAACGAAGCTGACAAGGATGTATGCATGTATGTAAGCTAAGCTAAAGCACTAAAGCTAAGCTAAAGCACTAGCAGCGCTGTGAACACCTTTAACTATGAGGTCATGAGCCACTTCTGTAAGGTTTTGAAAAGAAGGCAGAAACAAGCCACGTTAGAAATGTTCTTCAAGAAAAGAGGAACATCCATGCAAAGTGGTAGCAAGAGAAAAAAACACCTTTGGCTGATTTACCTGAAGCTGTTATGTAAGGGAATCCGCTTCTCTTCCTCGCCAACATTTATGTATGCCCACTGCTCACGACCAAAAAGGTTAAAATTCTCATCTTTATTGTTCTTATGCTTACTTTTCTGAGGTTTTAATTTTAGTGTGTTATGGTCTCTATCTCTCTCAAAAAAGTTGCGCATTGAAATGCACGTAGGTGAGGGGCGTGGCTCTCACATGCTGGTTGAGTGCTAAACACGCACACCGAATTTCATTTAATCATGGGCTATAAAGACTAGCAGTGCCCTTCCCGGTGCTAGAAGACTGTCTTTATCAGGCTCTCAGCTCCACCAGTTCCCGCTTTAGTTTGATTTCCGTGTTTCTCCGCATTTCTATTACAGTGACCACAATTTTTCCCGTTTCATTTATGAAAACGGTTGCGCTTTATTGTTCACAGGGAAGGCACTAGAGCACAGGTACTAGAAACACGAAAATCAAACTAAAGCGGAAACTGGTGGAGCACAGAGTTGAGAGCCAGATAGAGACAGTCTTCTAGCACCGAGAAGGGCGCTGCTAGTCTTTATAGCGCTAAATCCGTGTGTGTTTAGCACTCCACTGGCATGCAAGAGCCACGCCCCTCTCCAACGTGCATTTCAACGCACAACTCTTTTGAAAGAGACCATAACACACTAAAATTAAAACCACAGAAATGTTAAATAGTCTCTCACAACACAGACCATAACATAGTGTACTGTATTCAATAATTGTTTCACTTAATTTGCAGACCTATGGTATGAGTTACGGTACTGCTATCTTCTGTTCAAAAGACGACGGAACGGATTAAGACCATTTACATTATTTGTAATGGGAAAAGCGGATTGGGAAACCGAACAAATCCGAATAGCCGTCTGGAACGGATTAAGTTCGAGTACCGAGGCTCCACTGTACTACAATTCACAACTCAGACGTAAGTAAAGAATTTACATGAGAGTTTAGGAGGGAGGAGGGGTTTGTGTCGGTGGTGGTCATGTGATAGGGAAGATAATACCTGATGGGTGGGAATTGGATACGAATAAACTATTAAGAAAATGGGGAAAAATCAAAAAGTGATCATTGACATGCCCCCTTTTACCTTACATTTTTATTTAAAGATTATGCAAATCTTGGTGTTTAAACCTTATTCCTTATGTTTATTACAGTCACACAGAACATACAACAGACATCAGGGTCCAAGGTCCTGTTGATACTTGGGAACACACATAAATTTACATACTCATACATTGTGGAATTATTCATTTAAAAAAGTGAACTTCCAAAATTTATTTAATAAACGTCTTGTGCATAAAAAAACTAAAAGTCTCCTGAATGCAGTTCTGGGGAATGTAAAAAGTCTGCGGTTGTGTTATTAAAGCCCAAATCAGTCCACCGGGCCGTGACTCCGGTCTCTTGCGGCTCTGAGGTGGATTTATTTCTCCTGACGCTCACCTCGCAGCTTTACTTGTTGATAAATCCAAATTATAAACAAGTCAGTACTGTGTTTTCCGGCAACAGCACCTTTCAGGCCAGAACATTCTGGGTCATGGCGGGTACTGTAAATACTCCTGATGATGTTAATTAGTTCCGTTTACAGAGAGACCTAGCTTTCTCTCCTTCTCTTTGGCAGCCACACATATTCAGAGTGTTCTCCATCAAATCAACTCTCTGCACACTCGGAGAACAAGGCAATCATGTGTGTGTGTGTGTGTGTGTGTGTGTGTGTGTGTGTGTGTGTGTGTGTTTGTGTGTGTGTTCGTAAAAATGCTGCGTGGGTGTAGACCTGCCGGGTGTGTTCTCCTCAGTTTTGTGGCAGGTGTGTTTGTTACATACCCAGATCTCTGAATACACATTTTTTGTATTCATTTTATAGAAATATACATAAATATAAATAAATAAATTATTTATTTAAATAGATTTTTGTCATTCTGTTAATATCTGGCAACCCTGACTAATGTATTTTTACAAGGAGCCATTCAGGTGTTTAATTACAGATGGCACATTCAGAGGAAGACTTTAGAGATTTTCAGAGTGTGTGTGTGTGTGTGTGTGTGTGAGAGAGAGAGAGAGAGAGAGAGAGAGAGAGAGGACTTTGTGTTTGGAGTGTGTGGGTGAACCTGGTAGGTTCAGAGCGTAGGAACTGTGTGGATATGATCTTCAGCCAAACAAGTGACACAAAAAGAGATTCCTTGCCCAACCATGAGCAGTGTATGTGTGTGTGTGTGTGTGTGTGTGTGTGTGTGTGTGTGTGTGTGTGTGTGTGTGTCCTTGATCTTTCCTTGCTGTTGTCCCAGCATTCCTGTGACGTTAGATAAGGAGTTTTATAGCCACCTGGCCTCTTGCTACTGTCTCTACCCTGACAGAATGAGGCTGCAGGTGACAGCACTGTGCCCTCCCTGCACCAATTTTCCTCCTTTTCTCTTCAGATCTCCACTCCTTACTAACTGCAAAACACTTCTTAAAGATACAGGACATAATTTATTAATATCCAAGTGATGGGCTCCGAGACAGCAGTGGGAGGTCAGTCCAGTCATGTACATCTTCACCCAGGCTCCAGTTCCGTGTGTTGTATCTATATGTGGACTGTACAGTGTGATATATTGGCTCATGATCTATACAAGTAACACAGAAATTTATTTGGGTGGAGTCAGATACCCTTCTGCTCTGGGGTTGATCAAAAAGTCCAATGTGTGGAGCGTTGTACAAAAGTGAAGATGAGGGCTAAGATTATGCAAGGATTTGGATCTGATCCAGCTCGACTGACCAGTGATAACCTTACAAGGTTCCACTCCAGTGGGACTGACTCAATCTGGAGGTTCTCTAGGATGATGAAGAGTAAACCAAGCAGGAAGAACCCAGAGAGAGAACCTCAGAGCTGTTGCTTTGAACTTGTGAAGCTTTTCATTTATTTTAAATCATTACTAACAGTTCAATGTAATCATACACACACCCTCAGAGAAGTGTGGTATGACTCCACCACTTCAGGCACTGTCTCCAAAAAAAGGAAAAAAGAAGTTTAATAGTCTAATCGTCTTGGAAGATTTATCACATTAAAGAGTTGCAGGGAGTTTTAAAGCAAATTATTGATAAATTATTTTATTTTTCTCAGAGATGTATTTCAAACTGAACACTCACCCCGTTAATTAGAAAACCCAACAAAAACTACATTATAATTAAATAAAATCACATCATGATCTGTAGTGTGTGTGTGTGTGTGTGTGTGTGTGTGTGTGTGTGTGTGTGTGTGTGAGAGAGAGAGAGCGAGAGAGAGAACACTCCACACTACCCCACTTGCAGTGAAACCTTGAACATTATAGCACAGTGCCCTCTGCTGGCTACTGTAAACCACCGCACAATTGATTTATATACAATGGTACCTCACTTCACGAAAGTATCATCAAACGAAAAATGCAGGTTACGAAATGCATTTTCCTAAAATTTTTGTCTCTGTACATGAGGCAAGTTCACGTTAAAGAAGCGCAATCTTAAAAATTCAAACAAACAATTCAAACATTAAAATGCGCCATTCAAACACACCATTCAAACATTAAAACGCGCCATTCAAACATTCAAACAATGCATGAGCTGCTCTCCCATCAATGACATTCAAACATCCTGCCCCGCTGGCCTCCCATTGGCTAGGAGGGATGATGCAGCTACCTCCCATCGCCCATCTCCCAACATCCCACCTCGCTGGCCTCCCATTGGCTAGGAGGGATGACGCAGCTCCCCCTTATTGGCTATCTCCCAACATCCCGCCCCGCTGGCCTCCCATTGGCTAGGAGGGATGACGCAGCTCCCTCCTATTGGCTATTATGGAGCTGAATCTACCATGATGTTTTTTTTTCGTGTAAAGGACAGAGTTACTGTTGTTTCATGCTTTATTTCCTGACTCATGCTTTTAACCTTCCAGAAACATTTGTAAGATTATAACTCTGCTAAGAAGACATGGTCAACACACGCGGGCACACACATGCACGTGATTTCTGGTGCAAGTGAGAAGAAGACACGGGCTCGAGTGATATCACAAAGGAATATGGCCAAACCCGTCTACCATCGGTACGATATTGAAGCAGAAGGAGGTCTTAAAAGGTATGCTTTTATAATTTTTAAGGGTTTAGGGGGTATTATTGGGAGCCTTGGAACGAATCACACGTTTTACATGTAAAATGCGGTTCAATTTACGAAAAATGCAGATGACAAAAAAGGTGAAGGAACAGATTCATTTCGTAAAGTGAGGTGCCACTGTATTTTTATTCTACAGGCCCTTTTCTTTCAAGTCAAATAAAATGGCATAAAATATTACACTACATAACATCATGATTGATATGTTTATCATTATAAATTTAAAACAGTCTTGCACCAATAAGTTGAAATGTTACTTTTGAGCCTGTGAAAATGGAGTGGACACTTCCAATCACATTGTTCATTGCCAATCCACTGCAGTTGCGGGGGAGGGGATGGGGGGGTTTACACAAAACCCTGAAACACTGTCCAAAAACACTTATGGACCTAACCGTGCATGTATGTGTGTTAGCATATGTATACAGGACACTGAGTGTGCGAGTTACCTTCATGCTACACGCGAGCTCCATGAGCTTCTTAGCGTTCTCTTCAGAGCGGTACCGTTTGGGCACGGGCACACGGAAGAACTTTAGCGCTCCCTCAAAGTCGGCCTGAAGGAGGTCATCCTTCGACGTCTGGTGAGAAGAAAAAGAGATGAAAGATAAAAAGATGAGACTCAGGCACTGGACTGGATGATACGACAAGAAAAAACATGAATTCAACACTAGAAAAGGTCACAACCTCTCAATCTTCCTCATGATATCTATGAGAAGGAACTTTGGCTTCATGCAAAAATCATTCATCTTATCCCACAGCAACAATACAATAATTTATTTATCCTTTACTTATGCAACAATGAATTTTCAGCAGTCAGAAAGGAGGATCTCTTAAATAAATAATAGTAGACCCTGAGTTTATCACAATTGACTACAGTTGGTGACATCATAATTTCATAAACCATAAAAATCTTGTTTTACCGCATTGAAGCAGTCATTTCTGCTAAAGAATTCCCAACCAAGTATTGAGTGCATAGCTGAACATAATTAGTTGAAGTTTGACTATTTTTGTATCAAAAACACTTTTTTTTTTATTGGTCGGATAAAATATGCTAATTTTTTGAGATAGGAATTTTGGGTTTTCATGAGCTGTATGCCAAAATCATCAGTATTAAAACAATAAAAGACCTGAAATATTTCAGCTTGTGTGAAATTAATCTAAAATATATAAAAGTTTAATTTTTATCAGTACATTACAGAAAATAATGAACTTTATCACAATACGCTAATTTTTTTAGAATGACTAGTGCGTGTGTGTGTGTGTGTGTGTGTGTGTGTGTATATTATATATGTATATATATATATATATATATATATATATATATATATATACACACATACACACAGATTGTTTTAAGGATCCTTAAATGCAAAAGCCTTTTTTAATAATTACAGATGAATAAAAACTTATTTATTGACAATATACTTAATTTCTGCTCATAGTCTCTGCAAGACCTTACACACTATATCTTTAGATACTGTAAACGACCAATCAGAACCAAGCACTCAAAGTCACGAATAAATGTAATTAGTTTTCAAGGACAATGCTGGAATACTTTTAAAATGGCAGTGTTGTTTTTCTTAATTGTGTGTGTGTGTGTGTGTGTGTGTGTGTGTTACCTTCAGTAAAGCCAGAGCTACATTAAATATAACACTGATTCCCTAAAACAAAAAAAAAAACGATTCAGGTAAAGATGACATTTCAGCTCAATAATACATAAATATAATAATTAATTGATTATTAATTTTTTTTTTATTGTTAAACCATTAATTATTAATGATGAACTCTGGGAAATGCCGGCAAGGGCAGTGTCACCTCACACAGCAGCAGGTCGATGATGTGAAAAACCATGTAGAGAGGAAACTTGGCTGTAAAGAGCGTGAGGAACCACTGGGAGGCGTACATGTGCGCTTCCAAACCTATACTTAAGAAATGTGAGTATAAATCTGGAATGTATTCCTGTGCGCACACACACACACACACACACACACACACACACACACACACACACAGTGAGAGAGAGAGAGTGAGAGAGAGATTATAATCATTTATTACTATTATAATTTTAGAGGTTTCCAGCTCTGGTCCTCCTGCCCTTCACATTTCAGTGTTTTCTATGTCCTGATCACACCTGATTAAAATAATTAGGTTGCTTACAGCACTTGATTAATTAAGTGGCTTTGACAGATCATGGAACGCACCAAATTGTTCAGGACAGGGGTCTCCAGGCCTTTGAACCTTCCCTTAAATAATCCTCCACCAAGAATGTTATGTTTCACCCCCATTTTATGTTTGTTAGCGAGATTGTGCTAAAAGTTCAAGTCAGATTTTTAAGGAATTCCTGCAGGGATATATGGTACATTATATTCAAACATCTGTGGACAAGGAAGGATTTGTTAGATTTTGAAGATGATCTGGATTAAATTTTGATCCAGGAATTTTTTAAAAGGATTCTTTAACAGCTTAAGATTGGATGATTTATCTATTTATTAATTGAGTGATTGCCTTTTTGGAAATGTGTAATTAAAGCAGGCCCAGCAGAGGGCAGTGTGTACTTTATTGTTTCAGCTTGAAAGGTTGTGTTCTCCAAATGCTCTTATTTGCCCGTTAATGTATTTTAAAATGCACAATTAAAATAGCTGTACTTTTAAAGAAATAATTCCATCAGCAAAGGGGGTGGGGGCAAAAGGGACAGGAGGTAGGAGGGAGAAAGAAAAGAAAGCTGTTATTTATAATGAGCAAAAGGTGGGAGAGGGAAATTGAAAGAGAGACAAAAAAGGGAGAAGAGAGAAAGGCGAGGGAGAGAGATTTCAGTCTGAGGATTTTGGTAGCAACACGACTGAGTTTTGTATGTTAAAAGTTTGTGTGCGCGTGCACGCGTGAGAGTGTATTTGTATGGGCGCAAGTGTGTGAGTACATGCACGTGTGTGTGTGAGAGAGAGAGTGTGCATGTGCACATGGGTGTATGTACAGTAGGCCCTTGACTATTCTCGGTTTTGTAACGGTTTGAGTGTTCGCTGACTGCCGAGCAACCGGCTCGTGATTCAAATTCAGCCAATGGCTGCCCTCCTTTCTCCTGATCGGTTGAGCTGATGTCCCGCCCCTTTTTCCTCATTCGCGCACAAGTTGTCAATGAGCCTCTTTTTTGTGTGTGTTTTAATTACCAGTTAAGCTCTATGATACCACTCAAACGCTATGCGTCTTCTCTAACTAAGCGATAGAAAACGCTGGATGTCTCTTCTGAAGAAATAAGACTTTCTCCTGAGAAACGATCATGTCCTTTTACATTGAACTTGGAGTGATGTCTCCAAGATGGCGCTGCCCAGAGGGTGACGTCACGGAGTTCTCAGAGTCAATTTGTTTCTTTGTTCATTTTAATTTGTTTTAATTGTTGTTTTGTTTGCTCATGTTTTGCTCTATGCTCGTCTACGACCGGCCGACTCTACTATAGCTATAAGATCGGAGTATTTTCGAGTGTGTATAACTAAGCCTGCTCAACTGGGTTTGTTAGCCAAGAAGCGGCTAGCAGAGCTAATATGCTATGGTAGGCAGCTCAATGCGAGCCACATCCCAGCTAACAAAGAAGCCCAGGCGGGAAGGGGCCAAACGACGACTCCAGCGCATGAGATTGCAGAGGATGAAGGCCGTGTAGTCAGCTGGAGCAATCGCCTCATCGGGTATACTCTCCTTAAGCCATGTTTCACAGAAACACAGTCCTGTAGATCCCTCTGGCTGCAATCTGAGCATGAAGCTCGTCCATCTTGTTTCACAGGGACTGAACATTTTTCAGTAGTATGGCCGGAAGTGCTAACCAAGCCTCTGAGAACTCCGCCTGGGCTTAGCCGGTAACCGCTAGCTAACCGCTAGCATTGAGCTCCCATAGCATATAAGTTCAAGATAGAAGTTGTTGCGTGCTTAGTTGCCCGAAGCTGAAGCTGCTCATAGCTGTAGTAGGGTCAACCAATCATAGACAAGCATAGTGCAAAACATGAATAAACAAATAAAACAAATTAAAACGAACAAAGAAACAATTTGACTCTGAGATCTCCGCAACGTTGCCCTCTAGAGGGCACTCGAGACATCACTCCAAGTTCAATGTAAAAGGACATGTAGCGTAATAAAGTTTATCCTTTTGGTCTGTCTGTCTTCCTTTCGGCTTTTTCCCTTTTACTCGGGAGTCGCCACAGCGAATCATCTTGATTTGCACGTTTGATTTGGCAGAGGTTTTTACGTCGGATGCCCTTCCTGTCACAACCCTTTAGCAAGGGACAGAAACACGCTGACGGCTTTGCAGCTCCTCTTTACGAAAGTCAGCAATGGTTCTTTGACATGCCTCTCACCATAGCCAGTGAGAGACATGGCCTGCCTTTGATAACCCAGTTAGCTGCACTGGGGGGGACAGTGACAACCTTGTGGAGAGTGGGACTCGAACCCTCAACCTTTGGATCAGTGATCCAGCGCCCTATACCACTAGACCACCACTGCCCCAAAGTTTATCCTTTTGGTATTATTTGTGAAACATGCTACAAAACATAAAATTTCACGCACAAATGTTTTAAGAATTAATTTAGGTACTGTACTGGAATAATAATTGAAAAAGACTTTTAAACAAGTGCTTTACAACAGTATATGCTGTATAATGTTTTTATTTTATCATCAATAAAAATAAGAGTAAACATTGAAAAGTTTTTCTTAATCATTACTATATTTTACTACATTAATACTGAATTAATGAGTAAGACTGTCTATAGAATGTGTTTAAGAAGCATATTTTAGCGCATGTAATAGATACATAATATTTTACTTTTGGCTACTCATTCGCGCATGTGACGTGATGCATGGGGTTTTACTTCCAGGTACAGAACTCGCAGATTATCTCGATTCGCGGGAGGGCTTGGAACCGAACCCCCACAAATGTAGAGGGCCTACTGTATATCTGTATGTGTGCGCATGTATGCACATGTTTTGCTTGCACAGCTGATTAAAATCTTCCGTCAGAAATGTACTTTTTATGCACTTTTTTAATTTGTCTGAAATATTTATTATACCTTGTTCTAGGAAAAAATATGTGGTGAAATTACAACAACAATTATAATAATTATTATTATCACCTTCATCATTATTGTTACTGTCAGCGGAGTCATGGTCGTGTATTGATTACAACGTCTTCCTCAAAGCAATAAAGTCCTTGTTCACACAGAGTAGGTTGAGATAGGCTCTAGACTCCCCACAACCCAAACAGGATGAGGTGGATCAGCAAATATTTTTTTTTTTTTTGTTAGAAGGTATTTTTTTAACAATAGCAAATATTTTTTAGAGGGCAGTGGTGGCCTGGTGGTAAAAGGTGCTGGATCACTGATTCTAAGGTTGGGGGTGCAAACCTCACTCTCCACAGCGTTGTCACTGTCCCCCCCAGTGCAACTAACTGGGTTATCAAAGGCGGGCCATGTCTCTCACTGTCTATGGTGAGAGGCATGTAAAAGAACCATTGCTGACTTTTGTAAGAAGAGTAGCTGCAAAGTCGTCAGTGTGTTTCTGCCCCTTGCTAAAAAGGGTTGTGTCAGGAAGGGTATCCGACCTAAAAACCTCTGCCAAATCAAACATGCGAATCATTAATATAACTTCCATGAAGATGGATGCAGATGATTCGCTGTGGCGAACCCTGAAGGAAACAGCCGAAAGGAAAAGAAGAAGAAGCAAATATTTTGTAGGATTTAATTACATGACTGTTAATATATTAATTTATTTATTTAATATTTCAGCTTCGCCTATGATTGATACAAATTGTTTGCACTGGAGACTCCTTCCACACATCCTTACTGATGTCACTATGGAAACTAAAGGAATAGAACAAGTTTTTTATTATAGCTCAACCTGATCAATGTTGAGTGCACATGCTCACACACCTGCATAAGTCTTTCCAGCTGAAAAAACTTGCAATGGAGGTCCTCAAAATTCTGTTTGAAGAGTTCCCTGAGACCGTAATCAAACATGATCTTAACAAGGACGCTAAACGCCTGTTCCTCTGGCATCTGAACACACACACATTTCAAACAGTATTACTTTCTCCATCACTGACATGTTCAGCAATTGACATAAAAACATGCAGCTGGAGAACATCTGGATATTTTGTTTTTCTGATGTTGATGTGATCCAGCTGTGTAAACACTCCTCTACAATCATCAGTCTAATCAATCTACATTTCCCAAAATTCCTTGCACTTGATCTGAGCATGTGATACTCACGTGTAGTAACAGCACAGCAGCCAGGAAGGACTGACCCTGACAGTATCCGATCTCCTCATCGTACACCGAGTACGCCTGTGGGGGGTGTCAAAGACGCATGTTATAAGCATGTTATAACCATGGCATAAGGGACATAACCAGAAGGTTATACGTTAAATGAATCTACGTTAAAAAGATTAAAAACTAATTAATATAATTTTTGGTTAATAAATGATTTTTTTTTTTTTTTTTTAAGGTGCAACTCTATTGAACGTCATCACTGTGTGAATTTTTTAACAACAGCCCTGCAGAGCACAGCCATATTAAACCCAAGAAACTCTTGATTGAGTCGTCTGGAGATCCCCTGGGTTCTTTGCGTGTACAGTGAGTGAAAATTATTACGAGGTCAATAAAGAAAAAAATCCATAAAGCTCTGAGTGAGTGATGGCGGTAAACGGCACAGAGGTGGAGGAGTGAATTATTAAGAGGCGCCTTAAGATGCAAATCAAACACTTGCTCATGCGTCGTCTATCCGTCACCAACGTCCCTATAAACCTACTGACCGACTAAACGGGCAGGGCGGGGTGGAGGTGGGTGGGAATTTTTATTTGTTTATATTTATTTCTTTTTTACCAAATAAGCACACGTGTGTAACCGTTTGTGCGTGTAAACACAATCCAGGATGTAAAGCCAGCGTGACTGCAGTTAGCACTAAAATGACATCCCATTACTATGGTAACCACAATGCTCACACTATGCTCACACTAGAGGCATGTGATAAGCCATCTCTATATACTACATGTGCACCTAATAGGGGCATCTATACCCTACCGAGTGCACGATTTTGGGATCAACCTGGAGGACGATGTGCTAGTTCTGTACAACAGCAAACTGCCAATGATTACAGCTCTGATCTTATTAAAGAATCATTCTATGGCGACACGGATGTGTAGTGCTTAGCACATCCGCTTCACAGCAAGAAGGTCAGGGGTTTGAGTCCCAGACTTAACGAGGGTGTTTCTCTGTGGGGTTTGCATGTCCTCCTCATGCTTGTGTGGGTTTCCTCTGCGTACTCTGGTCACCTTGCACAGGCTAAAAGACAAGCACATTAGGGTAACCGGCTGTTCCAAATTGGCCCTAGGGGACTGGAATGAGTGGGTGTGCATGTGTTGGCCCTGTGATGGATGGGGAGCTTTCCAGAGTGTACACTGTCCTCGTCCAGAGTTGGCTGAGATGGGCACCAGACTCCCCGAAGATGAGGGAGTGACTGAGGAATACTTCTCATCCATTTAAAGATACGGTAAATAAAAAAATAAAAAAATAAAATCAGTTGGGTGTCAAGTTACAGTCTGCCCTTTGACCCTGGAGATTCCTTACATAAATGGCAAATGTCTTACTTTCAGAAGATTTTTATGATGAACAGTTACTGTAGAAACAGTAATGCATTAAATTAATTTCTGTAATCTAAATCAATGCTAAACTTGCACACACACAAAAAACCCGAAATTAGTGAATCCTCGTGGAAAGCGATATTTTGTGTGTGTGTGTGTGTGTGTGTGTGTGTGTGTCTTTCTAACCTTACAGATCTTGTACAGTGAGTCCTGTCCGTCTCCTCCAGTGTCCTTAAAGTAGTCGTGTGCTGGAAAAGTGCGGTTAATATCTCGAGTGATGGCACTGTCCTGAGGTGATTCCTACACACACACACACACACACACAGCGCAACTTAAATCAACTTAAAATAAACCATTCCTCAAGAATCAGAACAACATTTGGTCTGAGATCCACATCTGTGAAGAAAAGGAGGAATCTGGACAGCATCATGACCCCATGGAGACACGTGTGTGTGTGTGTGTGTGTGTGCCTAAAGACTCTTGTGCTCTCTCTCTCTCCATACTGTACAACACAGTCAGGCTGCTTGACTGAGGAAACAGTTTTATCCAACAAGACAGCTGTTTGGTGAATAACATGGATGTGACTGAAAATAAATAAATAAATAATAAACAAAGGTCACTGTAACAAAAAATGTGTTGATTCTTTGCTGACCCTTTTTCTGATGGCGCTTCACCACAGCGCGCGCACACACACACACACACACGCACACACACGTTCCGTGTTAGTGAGTGGGTGAATACTCACGGGATGCGATTACTCATCCGGTGATCATACCTTTCTTTATGATGAACAAAAATAAATCCATCAGGTGAAACATCGTGTGGATAAATACAGGGTTAAAGATCCATAAAAATGAAACTTAAGTCTAAATTTTCTTTCTATAACCATCTTACATTTCATCAACCGAAAAACAAAATTCCATTCATTTGGTGTGGCTCAGTTTGAGAATGTTCTGAAGCTCATCTGAGGATAATGAAAAGATGAGGGGAATTCATCCTGAGCAGGATCGACACATTCCAGAGGTTACTGCTTTCCTGAAATACTTCTAAAAATGAATTTGAGAACCGGAGGATTTGGGTTAGCTTTTAGCCTAGCAACCGCTCTGCAGGACTCCAAGAGAAGCGTTCACCTTCAGGAATCTCTCCTGGGAATGTTAAATTATGTACCTGTAATAACATCATTGTATTGGGATTGTACGGAGCTTTCTGTGCTGTTGTTCCTGTATAGTAAATATTTCCTAAAACATTTACTGGTCACGGGCTTGGTGGAGGTCGTTAAATTGAATAGCCACCTCAACAGAGTCTCTTGAGGAATATTATACAGTATATTCAGCAACATCCATCTTAGTGCATCAGTGGTAATTATCCAGAGATAACAAACCACCCAGTTAATTCTCTTCCTACCTAATAAATACATATTACATTACATATATTAATATACCAAAGAGACGATTCATGGATGTGGTGAAGGAGGACATGAAGGTCGTTGGTGTAAGAGAAGAAGATGCAAAGGATAGGGTGAGATGGAGGCAGATGATTCGCTGTGGCGACCCCTGAAGGGAAAAGCCGAAAGGAAAAGATGAAGACATTACATATATTAATATAAAAAGTGGGTGTGGCCAAAACCAGTTTTGTTTGTTTTTAGTGTTTAAAGTATGTTTCAGAACTCTGAAGATGTTTCCTACTCATGAGGAAAAGGGGATAAAAATACAGATCACAAACATTTTCAGTTATTCATGTGACCTGAAGAACGAAGAGACAAAGGGATGAAGGAGTGAATAGAGGAAAAGGAAAGAAAAGAAAAGCCTTGTCCTACTTACACAGCCCATTATATTGTGCTAGAAAAAAATGAGTGAGAGAGGAAGAGAAAGACAGTGAGAGGGACAGACAGAAACAGAGTGGGAGCAAGACAGTGAGAGATAGAGAGATGATTTCATGCTATTTCTTGCTAGTTGATGTGTCTGACTCAGTTCTTTAGTTTAAAAGTACCACACATTCACCTAAAAACACAAATTAATGTCCATAAATGGGCCGGTGTTCCAGTGTAACCCATTTTTCTTTTGTATCAGATTCATCCAACAACTACACAGTCACATGACTGAGGACACTCCCCAGGAATGTGGTTCATGGATCACGTGATGTGGCTTCAGTTCACCCCGGGTGTATATAAAGTCTAGGACACAGAACTTCCAGTGCAGACTGAACACAAGGTATTTACAGATGTTGAAGGATATATAAAGGGAAAAAAACCTAGGTCGGATGAATGGGACATAATGTTATTGCACTGCGAGATCACGAGACTTGCGCCTCTTCACTTTGATGTTTTTAAAACCAGGAATGAATCAATCAATCAATCAATCACACACACACACACACACACACACACAGAGAGAGAGAGAGAGAGAGAGAGAGAGTTCAATGCAATCCGTAACCAGGAATGTGTTTATTGGGAATTTTCAGCAGAGCTGCATGTACAGAAGCACATGGATCAGAAAGAAAGAAAACGTTTATGATCGATTATCTGGCTGATCGATTTCAAAACAAGCACTTCATTTCTTTATGCTTTGATTTGAAATAGAATGTGTCGCGTTCCCAATACATGTGTGTGTATGGAAATAACTATTATAAGGATTTTGAGCTTGAGTCACTTTTTTTAAACACACTGCGTTTACTGTATATACACTGCACTCGCACCTAATATCTTTCAAACCACATCCATCTCTACTAGCCATGACGAAGACAGACTCCATCTCAATAAACACAAACACACACACACATACACACACACACCATTGCAGCTGGGGAATCTCTGCCTTATTCTCTTCATCACACTTTATGTTGATGTCTTATTTATCTCTTTTAAACGAGTTTCCGTCTCACACACAAACAGATACATTTTGTCCCACATCATTTATATGTCAATATCTCTGACATCTATCCAAAATCATCACATTGCCATATCTGCATTTACCCCTTCTTTCTCATTCATCATGCTTCGTTTTAAAGACTAAACTTCCGTGTGTGTCACATTACAGACGAACTCATTCCCCTGTTTCAGACTGCTCCAGCCGAGCGCTACCATTAAATTCAGGTCTTAGCAAATGTAGCTCCCTTTTTTTTTTTTTTTTTTGGCTAATTAATTACCCACGGTCTCCATTATTGATGATGTGTTTATGTGGAAGAGAAGAGTTCGTAAATAATGCATCTGTAGCCTGGAGTACTCTGCTGACTCCACTCAGAACCACTTTACATACTCGCTTCAGCGCCTGACGCATGCTTTGACACCTTCGAAACACATATTAATGTAAAAAAAAAACAAACTGAGGATATAGTCGAGCCAGGTTAGTTGGTATTTCTCTCACTCTCTCTCTCGCTCTCTCTCACATACACACACTCTCTCTGTGTGTTTGAACAACAGTCAAAGATGGCGAGGCTTCAGGAACCTGAGCACACGAGCTCCTGAGCAGAAAAGCATTTATCTCACATTATAAGAAAGTTATGAGTCACGTTATGAGAAACACTGCTTTCCTTTACAATCGTATAATCCAGTTAATGCACCCAGGCTTGACAAGATTGCAACGAGGAAGACAACATGGAATCCAAACACGATGAATTGGGTTTCAATTTTAATTTAATTGTTTTGATTCATGTAAATAATTTGAGGGCAGTGGTGGTCTAGTGGTATAGGGCGCTGGATCGCTGATCCTAAGGTTGGGGGTTCGAGTCCCACTCTCCACAGGGTTGTCACTGTCCCCCTCAGTGCAGCTAACTGGGTTATCGAAGGCCAACCATGTCTCTCACTGTCTATGGTGTGAGGCATGTAAAAGAACCATTGCTGACTTTCGTAAAGAGTAGCTGCAAAGCCGTCAGCGTGTTTCTGTCCCTTGCTGAAGGGTTGTGTCAGGAAGGGCATTCGACGTAAAAACCTATGAACCAAATCAAATGTGAAAATCATTCGCTGTGGCGACCCCTGATAAAGGGAAAAAGCTGAAAGGAAATCTCATCTCATTCGTGTAAATAATTTTAAACGAATGACAACTTGGAGTCTATTTTGGCATAATCATGTAATGAAACAAAAAGTGAAAGTTCCTCTGAAATAAAACGCAACTGCCAGAAATAAACTACCAGCAAGCAGAATGTAAGAGTTCACTTGTTAACTCAATGAATTCTGACTAAAGAAGGAAATAAGTAAATATATTTCTGAGTTACGGTGTTGAGGGGTCGCCTCCATTTCACTGATTCTGGGGTGAGGTTGGGCTGCTGCACAGTGGTGCACAATCAACACCACTGTGCCGCCCTCATTACATATCATATCACCACCACCACTACTACTACTACTACTAGTAATTATAATAATAATAATAGGCACCATTTGTGATATCTATCCCTATTGTTCCTCAGTAGAAAGTGATAATCTGATGAATAAACACATCGTCTTTACAAGTTTAAAAATAAAATCCCTGCCACAGCGCTGTTACGACCTCATTAGCAAAAAGCTGGGCTTCTACAAAACGAGCCAACAGTCTATTTTTGGAGAAGCAGCTTTAGCATTAAATGGAGCTGCTGCGATGAGAATCTCGCTCACCCTCCCAAAAAAACCCACCATCTAACGCAACTTCCAAAAGGCGGAAGACTGAAAATGACTGAGTCCAAACAGAATACCAGGAAGAAATGAACAAACAAAGAATTAATGAAGGGAGCAAAACAGCAGGATACTTCTCCTCTATTATTAGCTTCTCTCAAAGGTTCCCAGGAACATGTCCCTCCTCCTGCCTACCCCCATCATGCCATGACATAAACAAACAAACAAACAAAAAATACACAGAATTCAGATAATGCCATATAGACTTGATCTAAATAAATAAAGTACTCCGTACAAGTTATACAGTACTGTGAAATAGGAAAAATAACAACTAAACTACTGTGTTGGGTCTTTATCGAAAATGCTTCAACAATGTGGTCAAGTGGTGGCATTTCTATTAACCAAAATTATGCTCACATGTTACACCAGCATGTGTTTCATTCCTCTGGTAGTTTGCTATGATTCTTATCTGTACTAATACATTTTTTTGAAAGATCAAATTTTTTATCCTGTGACGGCCTCTGTTTTTATTCTACATCTTGTACTAAAAAAACAAAGAAAAAGTGAACGTATATATATATATATATATATATATATATATATATACATATACACACACACACACACACACACACACACATACATACTTACATACATACAGTCAGCCCTCTACTTATGAAAGCCTCTGAATACGAAAAACATTTTCCTAAATTTTCGTACTCTGTACATGAAACAACCTCTTCTTACGAAAAGCGCCAAAATTCAAACAATGCATGAGTTCCTCTCCCATTGGCTATCTCTCAACATCCCGCCCCGCTGGCCTTATATTGGCTAGGAAGGGATGACACTGTCGTTCCAACTTTGTTCAAGTTTGTGTGTGAACCGTGTTCATGTTTGTGTGTCAATCCAACTGTATTTTATGTCTCAGGCTTTTAACCTTCCATAAACATTTGTAAGATTATAACTCTGCTAAGAAGACATGGTCAACGCGTGCGCGCGCGCACACACACACATACATACATGCGTGTGTGATTCGAGGTGAAAGTGATTATCGGTGCCATTGTCATTGTAAGATTATAACTCTACTAAGAAGACATGGTCAACATGAAGTAAGTACCTTAAAAGGTATGCTTTTATAATTTTAAAAGGTAGTCTTGGGAGCCTTGGAACGAATCACGCGTTTTACATGTAAAATGCGCCTCTCCTTACGAAAACTCCAGGTTTCAAAAAAGGTGCTGGAACAAATTAATTTCATAAGAAGAGAGCAGACTGAATTTGTATATGTATGTATGTATGTTTGTATGTATGTATGTATGTAAGTGTGTGTGTGTATATATACGCAGTATATAGATAGACAGATAGAGAGATGCATTCATAGATAAACTTATGATCAAGGCAAATAAATGTTTAAATAAATATAATGTAAATATATAAGTAAATACCGTATTCGGTGTAATCAGCACCCTGCTCCAATGAGCACCCCCAGTGTTTTTTATCTTACGTCTCATAACCGAACATGTGTACTGGGAGCAAAATGGTATATCAAACTTAGCAATTTTATTCGATCAGTCTCTGTAACGATAAAATGAGGCATTCACTGCCTGTAAAAGTGAGTTTACATGGTATTTCAAGACCCCCTGCCACTGGGGAATGTCTATAATGTTCATCGGTAACAACACATTTGATTGTTCCGCCGTGCTTTAAAAAACAGGAAAATATTTTGCTGTGTTCTCTTGGTAAATGTTTAACAACCGATGAACCATTAGAAACTGCTACAGCAAAACTGTGGGATGCTCTGAATGAATGGAGCGATGAGCCAGATATGGACCTATGAGAACGTGATGAGTATTTTTCACCCGATTCTCCTGCTCATTGTCTTCATACATTTAAAGACTTTACTGGCCATGTGCTTTTCAACATGCCATATGCTAAAGTTGACATTCATGTTGATTGGCTTAATTTTACCTGGGGGGTATATTTAAAGGAACAGCACCAGGAGGGAAAATTAAAGGGTCTTTTTTTTTTAATGCTGTTTTCTGTTTATTTTCAGCTTTCCTGTAAGTAATTTGGTTGATGCCACAAAATGAATAACACAAATACCAGTAAAACTCTTTTATTGCTCTGTTGTTATTCATGTCTTCCACCTCAATGGTAATAAGCACTTACCGTTCCACTCCGCTGGTAACATTTTAATAAGAGCCCACCCACTCCAATTTTTTTTCAGCGTCCTGGGAGCTTATCACGTCAAATATGGTAAATAAAGAAATAAATGCACACATTATTAAATAAGGAAACAAACACGAATGGATGCAGACTTGATAAAAATAGAAGCATAAAAGTTCCTGCTTTATGGTAGAATTGAGAAAGTAGTGAAGCTTGAGTGAAACTGATGAAACGGTGTATTTGGTGTGCTAATGAGTCCGTGGGAAACACTGTACTTTTACAGTCCTGATTGTGTTTCCTGAAGGACAACAATGGGGCAAAAATGGCCTTTTTTTTCTTTGGCTGAGCTGATTATAAAACCTGGAACTGTTTAGGTGGGGGGGAGAAGCTAACAGAAAAGGGGCGAGAGAGAGAGAGAGAGAGAGAGAGAGAGAGAGAGAGAGAGAGAGAGAGACTCAGTGTAAGATAGAGAGGTAAAATTGGAGGGACAGAGAGCAGGTGAGAGGAAAGTTGTAGAGATGGAATAAGAGAAGAAGATGGATGGAAAAAAGTGAAGGGAAATCAGCCAGATGTGGTCAGAGTGGATGTCAAAAGGAAATGAAAAAAAGGAGAAAAAGCAGAGCACAAATGTGAAGGAGGAAGAGAAGAGAAAGAGGTGAGATGAGATGTGCGAAAGGAAAAAGAAACTGAAAAAGAGGAGAGGGAAATGGTAAGAGAGGAGTGGATGCGGGGAGAGGACGAAGGGAGAGAGAGAGGAGAGGTACAGGTGAGAGAGACAGACAGGAGCGGGACAGGGAAGAGAGAGAGAGAGAGAGGGAGAGAGAGAGAGAGAGAGAGAGAGAGCGAGAGAGAGAGAGAGAGACGGGGAAGTTTCTCCTTACTCCCTGTAATCTGTCAGTGTTTGGAGGAGAGGTGGAGGAGACGTTGTACAGTTAATGGGGTGAGAATATTCCAGGATGCAGAGAGTCTCAGCGCCTTTTATACTCAGCACTTCGCCGCCATTATGCACTCGATGACATTGCAGATCACAAGACAAGTTAAATAACAATGCTGTGTCATGGTTAACACACACACACACACACACACACACACACACACGCGTACGTACGTACATACATACATACATACATACATACACACACACACACACACACACACACACACATACATACACACACATGCACGCATACATACATACATACACACATACACACACACGTACATACATACATACACACACACACACACACACACACACGCATATACATACATACACACACACACACACACACACACACGTACATACATAGATACATACATACATACATACACACACACACACACACACACACAGTGTCAGGATCACATTTATTTCCTCAGTGCAGGTACACCAGAGTATAAATATCATCAACAATTATTTAAAGCTAAAACATACATACACAATATTATTACAAAAATAATGCAGAGTAGAGCAGCTAACATGACTACACACTGTACATCAAATATCTTTGTGTGTGCGCATGGTGAGGTGGATTGAACAAGCCTACAATTGGAATACACTTTCTTTGGAAAAAGAAAATCGGATACTAATGCTGTCATATTAAGTCCAGAAAAGAGAGCACAGACTTGCATTTAACACTGTGTGATTTTTTTTTTTTTTTGGGGGGGGTGGCTTTGCACACTGTTCCAGACAAAGTTTTAGCAGGGTCTCATGTCCTAATACGGCACGGCAGCATGGGAGAGCGAGAGCCTCCCTGGAGACGACTAGCCCTTGACTTTGATTGTGAGAACAGTTTTCCCACAACAAAGGGGAAAAAATTGGCATCAAGTAAGAACAAAAAACAAGAAGGGGGAACATAACATAAGAACGCTGGCATCAAAAAGAATTTAAAAAAAAAAAAAAAAAAAACGAGACTGGAAACTTTCACCTAAATTTCCCGAGTGTCAACACAAGTTACTCCAGAATCCATTACATCATCTAAACAGAAAAAGTTTCAAATAATCACCATAAAACTGAAAATGGATTTTAAAAAAATCTAATTTACATGACCAGAGAACTGTAAAAAGATGTCTTTAATCAAGAAATTCACAATATTCTCTCTCTGCTCTCTGTTTGGCACATTACCTACATAAACCTTCCATCAACTTTACACACTTCTGCTTTTATAAGGTTTTGTCAACCAATCACCATCCAGGAAAAAAAATCTGTGGTATTATTCAATCAATACTGAATGTACTAGTCGTACACTAAAAGGTACAAGGAACAAAATCTAAACCATCATAACATGAACAGAACAGTTTGTAGATAAATATTACAAACGTATGTTTGTGACATGCAATAAGTCCTACTGAACTCATCTCCCTGTGGATGTAGATTCCGGTAGGTTTTGCTCGATAGAATGTCAGTTTTTTGTTGAGTTTTTTCTTCTGGAATGTCACAAAAATTGCAAGCATCTGCTGTTCAGTCAGAATCTTATAAAACTAAGTGAATCATTGCCTTATTTCTACTTCAAAATTTCACTTTTAGCCTCTTCCATTTTACTCAGTACAATTTAACGTAAGCAAAACCTGTGACATCTGGTATTACTTTTAGAACTGAAAAATTGGTAATAATTCGGATAAAACAAATTCTCTATAAGCAGCTCTGAAATCACATTACTGCGCAATTTCAAAGTCACACTATTGTTTAGTTTGTAGTTGGCCTATTTAATAACATGATAAACATACACAATCAAAGAATTTTGAGATTTGTACAGACACGCAAATATAAATAAGAGTAGGAAATAATTTATAAGGTAAAAATTAAAATAATACCATAAAACTGTTTAGTAGAAACACTGCAAACTGAAATGTAATACAAAAACACCTTCAATATTCTGATTGTGAGGGCGGATCACCTAGGATTTAATATATTATAGTTTCCCTCATGTCAAGCTCAATTTTCTCTTTTATTGATATTATTTTCTTATATTTATATTACTTTAACTGTAAGCAACCATTTCAACAGAGAAGCAAAAAATTTCAATGTTGAAATCATTAAAATCAGCTTCAAACTGGACAGAATCCTCAGAGAAATTTGTGAATTTGTTGATATTCTAAACATTCTGAAAGATATTTACTTTTATATATTTCAGTAGTTAACGTGTAAAAACTGTTCAAAATTCACTTTAAAGTTGGAAAAGATTATTAATATTGAGATATAAGTTTATCAGATATCACAGGCATCACTATAGATATAACTGATTGTTTTTAAGAACAGGTTTTTTTTGTAAATGGAGGCAGAAAATTCAAAGTTTTACTTTAGTCTTGAATCTCAGTATTTGAAGTGTAAATTGTTTTATTTGTAGATAAATTTGTAAAATAAAGGTACCATTGAATTTAGTAGCCCATCTTGATACATAATGCGTAATGTAAAAATCAAACATCTTCGAGCATCATGATTTTTTAATTCTTATATGGCCCCATTTATCCACCTTATTGTTGTTTTTTAAGAAAATGTGACAAAATAAATCTGAATAACTACCCAAAAGTTATGTTTAAAAACTTCTGGGTAGGAATTTTATTCCAGAAAAAAGCAATAATAAATGCAAGCAACACTTCAGCATTTTCTCTACATTCAGAGTTTGAAACCATCAAATGTAAGGATGCAAACAACCAGTTTTTCTGTTTTTGTTTCTTTACGTGGAATAAGAAATTGCACAGTAATGTGTTCACGTGTTCATCCAGACACACACACACACACACACACACACACACAGGCTGCAAAGTCGTCAGCGTGTTGCTGTCCCTTACTAAAGGGTTGTAGCAGGAAGGGCACCCGATGTAAACACCTATGCCAAATCAAATGTGCGAATCAGATGATTAGCTGTGGCGATCCCTGATAAAGGGAAAAAAGCCGAAAAGAAAAGAAAGAAGAAACAGAACACTTTGAGTTTGGAATCCAAACTCAGTCATGTGCACTTATTATTAATATTAATAATAATAATAATAATAACAACAACAACAACAACAACAACAGTTCTGGAGTTACGACTTCATGCTCGAATCACATCACTACATTTTCAGCTCAAATACTGATGAGCACATGGCCAGAGGCCACCAGATTGTGATCTGTAGTTTCAACACACGGCTGAAAAACGTGGAACAAATTCAAAAAAGCCCTTTTCTCCCCCTTCCGTTGTATGCGATATGTGGTTCTGCTTTTTTATTTTACAGAACCTTTAAAACAGACATATTGCACAGCGCCCTGCCCTGCAGTTTAGAAACAGTCTAACACCAAGTTTAAAAGATTCAAAACACCTCACATTGACATCTCATACATCTGTAAGTATAAAGACAACTTTACCGTTATATTTATATAATCACACTGCATTTAATAGAGTTAGAAAAGTAAATCTATAATCTAATCAGGACATGCAGTAAATAAAGTTTTGACAAAAATATTTTTTCTTTGCTGGTTAAAACGGCCTCTTAATTGAGAAAATTAAAGTTTTCTTTGTCACAGTTTGTCATGACTGCATATAAAAATCTTACATCAAGACAAGTGAAACGGATTAAAATTAAGTCATAAATATTCTTTCCAAGCACACACAGCCCACGATACAGGAGACACCACTGCAGACATTTTCTTAAACATGACATTGTCATTCCTTTTTTTTTTTTGGAATAATAAAAAAAAAAACTAAGATATTTCACTTTGGTCAAAGAGAAGACGACACTATCTACAATAAAACAGTACCGCTGAAGTTCGGACCAGTGTGATAACAAACCAACTTCTCACTCACAGCAGGGATGACGAGGAGGAAGATTCCAGTGTCCTCCATTTTCTTGGCACCTTCACATATATATAAATTATGACTTATGTCCAGAAAGAAAGGTCCAGATTAATCATACAGAGGAAATACCAGAGTCTTGCTTTAAAACAGTCATTTAGCCTTTTTTTTTTTTTGCATGAATCACTCTTGCACATTTCTTTCGTTTGTTTGGGGTGTTTTGGCTTGTATTAAAGTGTCCTTCAACCAGATGTACTTTTGCGAAATAAAAACCCTCAAGTTCTGGAGCTACTATCTGGAGCTACTATAGTTATAGATTTTGCTATGGAGCTGAGAGACAGCTTTCTGGCTCATGTTAAGTGGAATCCACTATCAATGCAATCTATTTTTTGTTTTGATAAATATGATCATAAAGTGTACAACACTAAAGTTAAAGAGCTCCATTTTCGGAAAGTAAACCAAACATGTCAAGACAGATGTGCTACACTTATGCTGGATGGTATAAAGAAAAGGTTAAGCAGAAGGGTTCTTCAGCTGGTCGTCGTCTGAGACCAACATCGCCCATCACCCACGAGCGATGATTTAAATATCTATATTTAAATAATATAAAACCAGACAGTGAATGACTGATGCAGTGAGGTCCCATGTCTTCAAGTCAAAAAGTGCATCTTTGTGCAATCTGGAGTCAGGTAGAATGGTTCGATTGTTTGCTGATCCACTCGTACATCTGTCCTGTTACCAGAGGCAAAGTTATATAACGGGGTTTTATAACTGTTTTGCAAAAGCAGCAAACAAGAAGAATAAGGGAATATGGCATGTGATTAGTCACAGGTTTCTCTGATGATACTTGTCCCATAAACAAACAAAAAAAATCGTCAGCACTTTCTGGTTAATACGACAATAAGATTTTTAAGACATTGTATGAGTTTCTTTAAGTTTTTTTCCTTTTAATTTTTTCATTATCATGACATTTTTTCAATTCATATTCCAGCTTGTCATGTTTTTCTCAAATAATTGTCATCTGACGATATGCAAAACAGCAGACCAGACTCCCTCTTCTATGTTAATAAATGGGATAAAATGCGACTCCTTTGTCTTGAGGATCCGTCACAAAGAAATGCAGACGAGAGGCCAAGACCTGGGATCTCCACCCAGATGCCAAAACAAGCCTGTTTGCACTGACTCAGACAAGTTGGCAAAACACAACAGGTGACACTTTGCAGCCTATACTACACGCTACACGTGACAGGCCGGGCGAGGAGGAGCGAGTGGCGCCCCTGGGGGTTTCTTGGTGTCCGTGCGTTTTATACAGATCAAACAAATGCGCTTGAGGCCTTTACGGAAGGCACTGTTTGACAAGCTGTAAATAAGGCAGTTGCAGAAACTGTTGCTGATTGCAAGCCATGTGGTCATAAAGGAGGCTACAGGATGGCGGTATATTCTAGCGCTCTCTAGGAGGAAGTAGATGATGTACGGAAGCCACAACAGGTAAAACACACTGGTGATGCGGAAGAGAACAGTAGCGTAGCGCTTGTCAGGGCCAGGCGGTTCTCCCAGCTCGGTTTCCTGCGGGCCAAATCGTGCTCTGCGCTCACTGATCTGTCGAGTATGCTGGCGGCATATCCGGAAGATGTGGCCATATGTGAAGCATACAGTGAGAGCTGCAGGTGCGTACAGCGCAGCCACAATGAAGGCAGTGAAAAGTGGCTGGGTGGCCCAGGAAGACGAGCACCACTTGACGACATCGCCATGATAGCCGGGCTTTCCCCAGCCAAAGAAGGACGGCAGGAAGATCAGACAAGAGTAGAGCCAGATGAGGGCAATGCAGGCACGAAGGCGACATGGTGTCACCAATGACACATAAGACAGCGGACGTGTGATGGCCACATAGCGGTCTACACTAACACATGCTAACGAGGCCATGGAGACACTCTTCAGTACACACACCATGTAACCAAAAACCTTGCAGGTTAGCTCCTCTTTCAACAATTTCAGGTGGTGCAGCAAGGACAGGGATGGGATGAGGCAGCTCACACCTACCAACAGGTCAGCATAGGCCATGGTCTGGATGAAAGAGCTGGTGGTATGGTGGCTGAGAAGAGGTGCGCAGTGGAACACAAAGATGACGACCAAGTTTCCAGAGATGATGAGGACAGTTAGAAAGACGATGACAACCACTTCCAGCAGGCACGTGTTGAAGATCTGAGAGTAACCAATGTCCAACAAGCAGAAGGTCACAGTGCTCTGGTTCAGCTCAGTTGTGTTCATCTTGTTAAAGGAGTATGTGGGCACACAAGGATGGAGGAAGGTTTCCTCGTGGGGGGCCTAACTCAGCAGATATTGCCTAGACTGCTGCTGGCCCTGGCGGATGGGGGAGACGTGCCTGTGCTTGATGTCTGCCATCACAGCAGGAACCATTCGTTTGTTTCCGCAGTATACAGGAATCCTTTTATACCAGGTTTACAGAAAGTCTATACATGGGGTGCGATGGATCACACAGAGCACAAAAAGCTGCTAGATCCAATCCGTAAACACACAGGACGCACCAGCACGAACATCCCCTACCTTCACCCTTGACTTCCTCCGTCCAGAACTCGCGTCTTCCAGGAGAGATGGAACAGAACTGACTGATGCACAGAGTCCCACTAAAAAACAAAAGAGGAAGTAAAGTCCTTTTCACTCTGATTAAAGGAAATCCATCTGTCTTCTTGGCACTGATTAAGATTGCAGATTTTTTTTTTTTTTTTTTTTTTCTGTCTGTGATCTCACCACCAGACTAAACAGCGATATTCGTGTGCGCTTCTCTTTTCAGGAGTAACTTTGGTCGGATGGAGAAGAGCAGGAAATCCTGTCTGTGTCTGCGGGGCTCCCGCTCACCGGTGCTTCTGGTGCGTGTGATCAAGGATGAAAGGATAGCCGGCGCTGATTGGCATTTTAAACAGAGCGAAGGATTCTCCTCAGAAAAGGCAGTGTCTGGAATGGTAATGAGGGAGAGTGTGGTGCGGTGCAGAGAGCACAGCAAGCCTCACTTCCCTCCCTCTCCCTTCCTCTTATTCTCTCTCTTTCCCTCCCTCCCTCATTCTCTCTTTCCCTCCCTCCCTCCCTCCCTCCATCACTCTCTCTATGGCACTGATGTATTCATGCTCCCACTCCCTCCCTCCCTCCCTCACTTACAGTGCACACTGCAGCAGCAATCAAGCTCCTCCTACTTTCTACTCCAGCCAGTGAGCAGATACAAGAAATAAGAAACGAGGCATCCCCTTCCTAGGGATCTGCTTATAAATAAATTTTAAAATACTCAAATAAGCCGACACTATAAGAAGTTCAAGATAAATTTCAAATTAGGTGCAAAAATAATGCATATTTCTCTTGGTAAACATCCCGGCTGCCCCATGCTTTTCATGATTTACTCAAAAAAAAAAAAAAAAAAAAAAAAAAACGCTTAAAATGTATTTTTTTTAAAAATAGTACAAGCCTAGAATGAGGGGGAAGCTGTAAATTTTCGAATTAACAAAACTATTAAATAGCACTGCGATGCCTGATACATCAGGAACTGTAGCATTGCTGTGGTTAAACCCAAGGCAGTAGAGTAAGCAGTACAGAGCCTGTAACTGTTACCATCATCTTTTTGACATGACTACTTTAAATTTTAAATTAGTTTAAACATTAAAACAGGTTGGTTTAGGAGGGGAACTCAGGCTGAATTTCAGGGTACACCTCATCTCGTAGTCTAACCCATTCTTTGTCTTCATTCAAAGTAAACACTCTACAAAACACCTTTAAAGTTTCCAATTCAGTTCCAGGTAGATTAACTAAAGGATAATGGAATGGAATACAGTGATGTCTCTTGGAATCAAATGCACGGTGTCTAATGGTTTGTTAGTTTCCTACTATACGCAAATGATAATGAGTCCTGCATTGGCCGCCATCTCCATCCTTATTATTTCTCTTGAAATAATTTCCCTTCTTCTGTTTCTTATGACTCAAGCTCGACTTTTATACTTTCTAAAAAAAACGCTCTTGTGCCGCCAAGTGATCACACACGCACAAGATCGTTCCTCCGTTGACATTACTGTAAAGATATACAGAATCAAAACTAGATGTAGGGCAGATGAATAGGTGAGACCAACCCCATGAACTTGTATTCATCCAGAATAAACACTGAGCGTGCACACACACACACACACGCAAACGCACATGCACACGCACACAGAGCAGTGGGCTGCCACACATTACAGCACCAGGAGAGCAGTTGGGGGTGAGGTGCCTTGCTCAAGAGCCCTTCAGCCATGAATGTGGAGGAAGGGAAGGTGCAGCAGCTCACTCCCACACCGCCACACATTGTTCTTGCTGGTTTGGGAATCGAAGTGCCAGTGCCTCTAACTCTGTTTTCTCTCCGCTCTGGCTGAGGGGCGTGGCTTAATTCGCGCTGCTTAAGTGCTTCCCCTTTAAATAATAAATCCACTCTGCCATTTCACGCTGCTTCCTGCATTCTGGGTAAAGCTGAAAGCTCATTACGTTACACTTTTATGTTTTTTATGTAGAGTACAATAAATGTGAGGCGCTCCATCGAATGTAGGTGCTTGTCGCAAGTAATGTATGGTGCTTGTGAGACAAAGTGCGGCTTATCCGGACTTCCGATCTTTGAAGTGAGCAAGTGTGCATTGAATACTTGTTTAGTAGTCAACCTTCACTTGCTCACTTGAAAGGGAAGTTAGGATAAGCCGGCTTTGTCTCACAAGCACCATACATCATTTGCGACAAGCGTCGACATTCGGTGGAGCGCCTCATAAATAATGCAATTCCTCCCTCTAGTGGGCATTATTAACCATTAATGTGTTATATATAATTGTGTGTGTGTGTATATATATATATATATATATATATATATATATATATATATATATATATAAAAAAATTGTATATAATATATAATTGTCAAATTTTGAGTTTAGCGTGCTCTCTGTAGTACGAGACGTACCTACGTAGTACACTGAAGTAATACGCTACTTACGCATGACGCTGCATCTATTGTTTACAAATGACAGACTGAACGTGCCCTGCTTCTTCCCAGTTCACTGCGTGTTACCCTTGTGTTAAGACGTCTCTGTGATCTTTGTGTTTACACTGTTTTCCGGATTTTTGCAACACTAAGCAAATATGGTCCACTACCTCGTCCCCTCTGTTGCCTGCACCAACATGTCCATTGAAGTCAGCACCAATGACCCCTCTTTCACCTCTGGAGGTACTCTGTATCACTTCATCTAAATTCACTCCAGAATCTCTCCTTCTCTTCTAGCTCACATCCTGCATGTGGGGAATAAGCACTAACATTGAACATCATACCTTCAATTTCTAACTTGAGACTCATCACTCTGTCTGACACTCTTTTCACTTCTAGAACATTCCTGACAAACCCCTCCTTTTATACACACACACACGCACACAGTTCTACCTCGACTCACAAGTGTCCCTAATAACGAATTTTACATGATATGAGCTTTGATACCCCAAAAATCTGCCCCATCCAACAAGCAAATTTTCTATTTAAGAGCTCTGCTGGAGAAATGGCTTTTCTGGGTTGATTAGCCTTGTATTCCTCTGTGCTCCGAGAATGCCTTGTGAAGTGCTTCTTAATTATTTTCTATGATGCCCTCTATAGGAAGAAGAAAAAAAAACCATCCCCCCACGCACGAGACTATAAAAAGTGCTTATTGCACTATCGTTTTCTGGGTGCTTTTCCTGACACCATAAAAAACACAGTGAGAGCACCACTGCCACCTGGTGTAGAGGATGCACAATCACACTTATAAAGCTGTTCTACCCATATGTTAAAAAAAAAGATTGTTAGTAGCAGCATTTGACACTTGCAGGCGCATAAAAGTTTTACTTTTCTGTGGATTGAATTTTATGACTTTTTCTAGTCTTATTTTTTTATTGTGCATATCCTCGTGTTTCTAAGATGGGTCATAAGATAGCTGATGTATTCAAGAGGAGAAAATCGTTTTCTCTTGAAACGAAGCTTGAAATCATAGATAAACATGAAAAAGGAGTCCATGTGGCCAATCTGTGTAAAGAGTCTGAGAAGAATGCATCAACCATCTGAAAAATTCTCAAACAGAAGACGATGTTGAAGAGTGTTCAACCAGCAAAGGGGGTTACTATTTTATCGAAGGAAATATTAAGACTCAGTGATAAGATGGAGAGGCTTCTTCTATTGTGGGTCAAATCGAAAGAGATCAATGGTGATAGGAGTGCGGCCAAGCAGTAGAAGACAGGTGATCAAAATTAGTGAAGTGAAATAAAACAGTTAAAAAATAAATAAATAAACTAAATAAATAAATAGTAAAAAAAAAAAAAAAAAAAGTAGTGCAAGTTAATGTTAAGTGCTATTAAGTTCAGACACACTTACTGTATTGTTTATTGGCTTATTTTTTATTCTTGTTTTATTACTATTTATTGTTAATTACAGTATTATTAATGTTACTGTACATGTGTTATTATTGTGAAATGTTTATTGTTACATGCTTATCTCAAATATATCATGTCAAAAATACATGTTTGTGTCAGGTTCTATGAGTTTGGGATGGGGTTGGAATGCATTAATTAGTTTTCTATTGTTTCCTATGGGAGGTTTGTTTCATCTAATGAACGTTTCCACTTACAAGTTCGCCCTTGGAACAAATTAATTTTGTAAGTCGAGGTACCACTGTATTTATGTATGCATGTATGTGTGTGTGTGTGTGTGTGTATATATATATATATATATATATATATATATATATATATATATATACTCACATACACACACACACACATGTGTATATATATATATATATATATATATATATATATATATATATATATATATATATATATACACATATATATATATATACACACACACACACACACACGAGAGAGAGAGAGAGAGAGAGAGAGAGAGAGAGAAATGCTTCTCATTAACAAATTAACAATCAAGCATATTAAATGGGGCCGGTGGTGCAGTGGTTAGGGTGCTGGGATGATGATAAAAAGGTTGTGGGTTCCAAGCCCCATTAGACCTGAATCATGTAAGATCTCAACCACAAGTGTGCCTCTGTCCACCCAACAGTATAAATGGGTATATACTGGAAAGGTAACCTGTGACGGACTCCCATCCTATCCAGGAGAGTTGAACTCCTGGTTGCTTCATGCTCCAGAAACCAGGGATAAGCTCCACACTGAGGATTCTATTGGCTGAGGCATAAAAGCAAAAACCGACCTTTTTCAACATGCATATTGAAATTATCTTGGTTATTTATTTAGTAATTAAAATAAGCATTTGAGAGAAACTAAAATCACTTAACCCCTTAACCAACCATTTTTTTGACAAAAACGTTCCTTTTTCAGACCAATTTTTTTTAAGTTCTTTACTTTATGCTGAATACGAAATTCAAGTCTATTTTTAATTTTTCATCTATTTTTGCATGCAACAGTAATTTGAAATTACCCCTTCCGGCAGAGACGAGATAACTCGCCTTTTTTTGTTTTTTTAGCACATTTTTATTTATTTTTTTATCACCAAAAATTAATGTAATGAAGAATACACGATTGATTATTCAAGTTTGCTCTTTATTCAAAAAAGAAAAAGAAAAAGAAAAGAAAAGAAAAAGAAAAAGAAAAGAAATTACAATCAAAAGAAATTACAGTCTTATGTGTGATATTTATCAAAAAAGGGAACCACAAATAAAGGTACAAGACACATCTTACACGATTGATTATTCAAGTTTGCTCTTTATTCAAAAAAGAAAAAGAAAAAGAAAAGAAAAGAAAAAGAAAAAGAAAAGAAATTACAATCAAAAGAAATTACAGTCTTATGTGTGATATTTATCAAAAAAGGGAACCACAAATAAAGGTACAAGACACATCTTACACGATTGATTATTCAAGTTTGCTCTTTATTCAAAAAAAAAAAAAAAAAAAGAAAAAGAAAAGAAAAAGAAAAGAAATTACAATCAAAAGAAATTACAGTCAGTGTGTGTGATATTTATCAAAACATGGAACCACACATAAAGGTACAAGGCACATCTTACACATATACCGTGACTCCTTCCTAATTGGTTTCCCTCTATGGTCACGTTTCTGACTGCATACAACACATCTTTTTGTTGGATTTGCCTTTTTCTCTGTTGGCGGGATTTCCTTGGGAAAATGTCCAGGTGTATTCCGTGTACTTACTGCACCTGCTGATGGTCTACCTGGGGATCTCCGTGGTGGCAGTTCTGATCCATACTTTGTGATGATGTCACGAATGATTTGTAGACGAAATTTGAGAAGTGTGAGGCATTATGTGCAATTTCTTGCGTCAATCAGTTCATCATCTTCACTTTCGCTTGAATATTCATTTTCTGATGAGCTGGCACTCTCATCAGACGTATCCAAGCCTCTAAGAGAAGCTTCAGTATCGCTGTTGTCATCACTGTTATCCATTGGGATAAGGGATGCCGAGAAATTTCAAGGAAATCGTAAAATACGAGGCCGAGAGTACCGATTCTAAAGAGCGCGATACTCCCCCTTTGACTCTTTGCGGGTTACTGAGTCGAAAATGTTTCGCCGCTTACCTCTTGTCTAACGTTGCCTTGAGATGCCATAGTTCATTTTTTTGAGGCGTATGATGATGAGTAGTGTACGATAACATCCTCAGGCATCAATAGTAATGACGAGTAAAGCCGCTTCCCTCTGGTTTTGAAAGCGTAAGTTTTGGCGAGTTAACTCGTCAATGACTGGAAAATACAATTTGGGTGATTGCGAGTATACTCGTCTCTGCCGGGTAAGGGGTTAAAGAAGGTAAGAGAGAATTATTTGTGGAACTACTGCAAGGATTCATTCAAACTTCTACTGGAACCCCTCAGTGAGGACAGTAAAGCTGCCAAAAACATCACCTCCACCCCCATCAGAAACTCTAGCTCATTCATAAGATTCTAAATTTGTCCCTCTGGGGTACAAACCAGCTAATAGTGTCCTGTTTTTGGTGTTCTGTTTGTTGTAACTGAACTCTCACTCACTCGTGGACCATTTCTCAGATATGATTGTTTCCACCTGCAGTCTGACTTTTAATGGGTGAACATTAGAAGAGAACGAGACCCTTCAGAATTTAGCAACTGTAGAAAAGCTCACCCTTTACATCTACCTGCTCGAGATAGAATAAGATGCCAGTCTGAGTAATACTTTTAATAAAAATGACAGTTACTATGCAGATCCACTGGGAAAAGGAAGCCATGTAGCTGCTGTTCTCGTGACACTGAACTTCTGCAGTACTTTTGCTGCCTGAAAGACTTTAATAATTCACACTCGTAAATGATTGCAGTCCGAAATGATTCAAATAGTAATATCGAATAATGTCAGGACTCTAGTGCAAGATTCTAGCGCATGCGCAAACCCTTTTGGATCTTGAGACATGCTCCCCTGCCTTTATGCATTCCCTCAGCCTGGCACACGAGAGGCTATAAATAGAGCTGAGTGAAAGGTGGAGAGTCGACCACATACAGTTCATCCATTACAAGGAGGACAAAGACAGACAAGAGAGTGAGCTGAAAACCAAAAGAGCAAGAGAAAGAAGGCAAAACCTAAACATAAGAATTAATAAATCATGAAGAATAAGGGGGGGGGGGGCAAAAAGGTGGGATCTCAGGTTTATCCTCCAGCTCAGTCCCAATTACTGCTGCATCATCACGAGCACAGCTGGCAGCATCTGAGTCCTCAAACTTGACAGAAATGTGGTTTCTGACCCAAATTCTAGTGAGAAATGCTGTTAGGCTTTTCCTGTTTCCAATGGAGCAATGTACACAATTGCCCCCTCCAAAAAATAAACATATTATACGACTGGATGACACTGTATCCCTCTTAAAATAAATAAACAGATAGATGTACTCTAAATATATAAACACGTATTTCACCTTGAACAGTGTTCATTTTTGCTCAAGAAAGTTATGAGTCCCAGGGACTCGCAGGTTGGGAAAGTATGAGTCCAAATGCAATAGTAATGAGTCCTGTCAAATAACGGAAAAGATTCGCCCGAAAATGTATAGAACTTCAAATAGATCATTGCCAACACAAAGTTCATTCAATCATTTTATGAAAAGTTTATTAGGTTCACAGATAAAAACAAAAATTAAAAACTTAGAAGTTATCACTGACTATGATATAAAAAAAACATTAAAACAAAATTTAAATACTTTGAAGTCATCACAGAAAAAATAATACTGTTTTAACTTTCACTCATTCATTAAAAATGCTAGAAAATGCTGACAGTGACTGAATAATTCATCAAGTATTTATATGTTGTCATATATCCTCCTGTGTTTAGTATTTTTCCACACATGAAGAGCTTTGTGCAGATCCAGCTTTCCTGCAAGCTGAATCTTCATCAGTTTGTCCTGCATGTTCACATTGAGTCTGTTCCTCTTCTTGGTAAGGATTTTGTTTTGGATTGAAAATCCCCGCCGCATCCTGCTGTATGGATGGCAGATGTCATTGCCAACTGGGCCAGGTAAATCATGTTGGGAAAATCCTCCTTATGATATGTGACAATGTTCTGCCAAAGCAAGGTTATATTTTGTCGAGGATATTGCTCAGCATTGACTACTTCTTTAAGGAGAGACCATTCTCTTTTTGTCTCAGAAGGAGAAATCTTGGGGGCAGATGTTGTTCTGTGCTGTGAATAATCCTCTTCTGTCCATTGTTTCACCTTTTCTTGGCCATAATGCTCACACAGAGCTTCAATTTCCTTCTTGCCGTATTCTTTCCTTTGCGCAGCATTCATTGTACCCAAGGCTCTCATCCCAAGCACTGAAAACGCATAGATGAGGTCGTTCTCAGGAAAACGTTTCTTGATGTTGGTAATCATTTCATCCACAAAGTCTCCAGTCAGCTTTTTCAAATTGAAGTTTGGTGTCTTTGAGACTTTGTGGTGATGTTTGAACAATCCAGTTTCTAGATCTTCATCCAGTTTCCTCAAATGCTGTGTTGTAAGGGATTTTACTTCTTCTAATTCTTCTATACATTGTGTCAGTTTCACATTGATCAGGGAAATGTCCACATTTTCTTTTTTAAAAAATTGTGAAAGTTTGGTGACGGGGTTCATAGCATCCATCAACATGTAGGTGATTGCTACAAATTTCTCTGTAGCAATCCGGTTGTGTAGGCCAACACTCTTTGGGTCCTTTGATGGATCACAGTCTCGCATGTAAATAAACAATGATTCTAATGTCCTGAACACAACTGACAGTGCTGAAAAATAGGAGAGCCATCGCACTGCATGGACTTCTTTAATCTTGAGAATCGGCTCGTCCAGAATCATTTGAATGTCATGAAGTGCTGCCTCTCTCTTGCTGCTCCCCTTGAAGTAGTAAAATAACGACGTGAGGGTCTCCTGGTGCTGTGCAAGTGCTGGAATTTGTGCTGCTGCCTGGGATGTGCAGAGAGCAAGACGGTGGGCCATACAGTGCACATTTGTAAGGTGAGGATTCTTGTTTCTCAGTAAGGCAGCAACACCATTTTTGCTGCCAGTCATCACTGTTGCTCCATCACTTCCTAGTGACATAACAGTGCTCATTTTTATGCCCTTGTCTTCTAGTGTATTTTCTACAGCCTTTGCAATACCCCTGCCCGACGAATCTTTGCATTCCACATTGCATAGGTAGTGTGTTTCCGGTTTCATGCTTTTCTCATCAATTATTTGTGTGTACATTACCATTCTTTTAACATTTGTTATGTCCGTACTCTCATCAATCATAATTGTCACTGCTGGTGATTTACTAATTTTCTCCTCTATTTCGTTATCAACTACAACAGCCAAACTATCCAAGAGTTCAGATGCAGTGAAGTAAGAATCGTAGCTGAAGTGCTTTTTCAACAATTGTAGATCAGCCACATCAAGATCATGCATGAGATCAATAACAGATTTGAATTTTCGCATGGGTATATCCTCGTTTGTCATCCATTGAACAATTTTTAATAGTGCCAGAATTGCGCGATCTTGCTTTCCTTCACACTTACTTACGTAATTTTTCCGATCCTGCTGTAACTTAGGTATATCCATTGCTAATTTGTGAGCACTGAGATCCGCATGTCTCGATAAGGTTGTGTTCTGAAAATTGCGATTTTTAGTCACTTTGTTCATGCCATTAACTTTGTTGTGTTCCGTGCATACACTACAGTACATAAAATCCTCGTCGTTGTCGTTCTCTACATATCGCAACCACGTGTAAAGTTTGAGCCAGTGTTGCTGAAACGATCGCTTTTTTCGTGGCTTGTCTTCGCAATTTTCCTCTTCATCAAAGACATTCTCTTTATCCCTTTTTGAATCTTTGTTCATTGAGAAAAAATTGCTTAATCTACGCTGATTTTCGTCGACTTTGAATACTTTTTTCGGAGGCATGTTGCACGTTAAACACTCGAGAACTAGCGGAAATGAATGAACACTGGCGAGCAGACGAAATCACGTGAGCAGACGAAATCTCGCGAGAGGATCCCGATTCGATATCTCGAAAGCGCAGAAGGCAAAACTCGCACTCGGAAAGGTAAACAAATATGGCGGTATTGTCAAAGCATCGACCGATTTCGCAAGATATTTTGGCAAATATTTCTGTTTTGGGACAATGTTACATAAATTGATGAAAAATATTAATGAGTCCGGCGGACGCACATTGGTTTGACACCATGCGTCCCTACGGATTTTCATGCGTCAGGGACGCAAGGACGCACGCAAACGTGAACACTGCTTGAAGCGTTAAGAGGCTGGGCCTAATGGGTCGATTATTCCCTCAATGCATTAATTTAAAAATGTTTTTCATGCTGCAGGCAGACAAATGAAGATTCATGTTGGAAAGATGAAGTCCTGAGATTGGATTGAAGAACCAGGAATTGCCTAATAAAGTCCTACATTGAACATCAGAAGTCTTATGTTGGTTAGAGGGTGACTTAGGCTGGGAAGAAACATCAGGATGGGCAAAAGAACCTGTGGATTGAAAAGAAAGAGAATCTGGAATGAACATAAGAAGCTCCAGGCTGGATACATGAAGTCCTAGGCCATAGGTGGACATAAAAAACCCACGATGGGCAGAAGATGTTCCAGAGTGTAGAACCCAATATGTCTTTGAAAACAGCTTCTGAAGTGCTGGAGCACCTCCTTATGTGATGTTTCTCAGTTCTATCAGAGAACCGCAAAGGATCAAGAACACTCAACACTCCCATTAGAGCCCAAACAATAAATCAATGACGGTCTGTCTGACTGTCTATATGTGAAGCCTAATAAAGCCCTATTGGTTTTTATAATAGCCACTAACCAAAAAATAAAGTAACTGAGAAACAGAAGATGAGTCGTTTAACCATGATATGAGTGCTGTTAGATAGTTTGTCCAACAGAACAAACATAACATAAATCACAAAAATAAGCACGGAATTCTTTTTCCAAGTACATTTCAGCAGTCTTGGATTTTCTGTTCCATCTGAATAAAACTTATAAGTCCGTCTATTTTTACGTGTTGCATCTCGGCCACCAATACCAGTTACGGGCGGTGCGGTAGCGGTTAGCACATCCACCTCAAAGCAAGAGGGTCCCGGGTTGAGGTACCAGATTTGGTGATTGGCGTCTCTGTGTGGAGTTCGCATGTGATACCAGTGCTTGTATGGGTTTCCTCTGGGTACTCCTGTTTCCTCCCAGTCTAAAAGGTATGGTAAGATAGGTTAATTGGTTGTTCCAAATTGCCCTGAGGTGTGAGTGTGAATGGTTGTGCAAGTAGTGGTCCCGTAAAGCCATTCGGGGTGTAACCTTTCCTTGTCCAGAGATGACTGAGGAAGGCAATGAACAAATGAATGAATCCTAGTTAGTGCAAATCACAACTCTTTTGGGTCTCTGGTTAGGATGAGGGTGAAATGTGCTGTTCGTTAAATGACCTGCAGGTTTCTTTCTTTCCAAACAGGTGAAAGATGAGACTCTGTGCTGTACTTGGCACAAACGGCTCTAGATATTGGATCCTGTTGGAGAACGAAGTGCGAAGTCACAGTTTAAGAGCAGCAGACCAACAGGGAAGGCTTTGTGCGAGATTTTTGTTGATCTTCAATGCATGGGGTAATATGTAAGGAGTCCATCGCCAACATCCGGACATGGTATGGGCCTGGAGAAACAGACAGTGTAGCGTATGCGTGTGTGTCTGCCTGCCTCCAGGGGAAACAAGAAACATTACAAAACCACTCTTCATGCTAGTGGTGAAATCATAGCGCATTAAAGACTCGACTGGATTCGCCATCGGATGTCGCGGTGCTCTCATCTCTTTCATATTTATACATTTAGCTGCACTTCTCAGAATAAAGTCTTTGCCTCATACCGCACAGTCAACTTTTTGTCCCGTCAACAATGTCCTAATCTAAACTAAGTGAACCGTCTTGGCGTTTCTGCTTCATTTTTAATGTTTAGTACTGTGCTGTATTTCACCATACAGCCTAATCTCATTCCCTAACATGATATTCACTGTAAACCTTTCCTGCAACAAATTAACTGGGGGAGATAGATTTACATTTACACCATTTGGAAGATGGTCTTGTCCAGAACGACTTACAATTATTTTTATACAACAGCAACTGAGAGTTAAGGGCCTTGTGAAAATGCTCAATACTGGCAACAGAGGAAATTGACCCGATAACCTTTTCAATCAGTCACCCAACACCTTAACTACTAAGCCACCACTGCCCTAGCATGTCCACTTCACAGCAACAAGGTCCTGGGTTTAATTCCCAAGCTTGGGGTTTCTCTGTGTGGAGTTAGCGTGTTCTCCCCGAGTTTATTTGAGATTATTAGCATTCTGTAAAAGTGACCACACCATTTAATACAAGTAGGAAATCAATAGACAGCGCTGTTAATTTGCATCAGTCCATTTAACTTCTATAACAGCAGCACTAACAGTAGCCAAACAAACAAACAAGTAAATCTAAGTTTTATGGAGAATTAATGCTTACTCGTTACCACCACTACAGGATTAGGATTAGCTTTTATTGCCCTGCGTAGAAAAAATAAAAATATGTCTTTGAAAGTTATTAGAACTGAGAGCAAGGACATCAACAGCACACGGCAGCTCCACATATAGCAGAATCATGTTAATATGTGCTTCCTTTACACGCGTTTCCACTTAATATGCGCCCTCCCCTTGAACCTCAAATAGATGACCAAAAGCGCATTAATTTGTAATTTTCACTGAAATCGCCATCTCTGATGGCTATTTTTAAAACTCCCTTTCTCACTATTTTGGAATTAATATGAATAATTATGTGCGGAGGGACTATTCTACACAGCAACATGAGAAAAGCAAACTAAAAGGATTTTTTTTAATTGTATCAGTGTTCACATGCTGTGCTCAGTATCTTCTTGAAACTCGTTCGGTGGTTATATGTATCTGAAAGGTCACACAAAGGTCATGTGTCATATCTTTCATGGTATTTTTAGGGATGGTATTTTGTTAAATTTCATCTGTCAGTTTGACTTGAAACTCTCCATTATTCTGACATAACAAACCAATCAGATTGCACAAAGTTTGACAGCTTTTGTCAAAACACAAAATGTAAACATCTCTGTTTTCAAGATATCACAAAAACTGTGGCATGGATTTCTCATAGAGAAACAAGAGCAGGTGAAACTAAACTAAGCTTGCTCTAATGGTTTCATCCTGGATCAGTGACCATAAGAAATAGAGGTTTTATGACCCTCCACCTGTCTTAATCTGTTTAAGGTGTTAAAATTCTTCCTCCCCCTCAAAAAAGCACTAAAATTGTAATGATATTTGTAGAATATGGGAATTTGTAGGACTGTAACACTGAATCACATTACAAATCGAATCAGCACCGAGGTTGCATAATATTGTATTGTTTGTGGTCCCTGGTGTTTATGACATGAGGATGCTGCTGCCCGAGATACAGCCTGTTCTGTTACCCCCGTTTCAGGCCCTTGGCTCGGACATCATTTGGAACACTTTTGGGGAGACTATGAAACAAGAATTATTACTTTTTACAAACACAATGCCAAGGTTTCTCAGTCATTTCTACAACCTAGTTCTGTATTATGGCGTTTCAGGCCTCTCAGTCACTACATTCTCCGGGCCAAAAGGCACACCGGATTATAAGACGCAATATCAATGAACGATGCTTGGACGGCCCCTGTCCATACATAAAGCACACCGGATTAAAAGGCAAAATAAGCAAAACAAAAGTCAGATAAGTCAAACTTCATTCAACTCTCACAATAACTCTCATCATGGTTCATCTGTAACAATATAAAACAATAAACTCACTTTTTCAGTTCATTCCTTTTCCATAAATCCATCAAATTCTTCATCTTCAGTGTCAGAGTTTAACAGTTGCATGAGTTGGACAAAGTCTGGATCCCTCCATTATTTTTTATTATTATACAGTGGTACCTTGGTTCTCAAACTTAATCCATTCCAGAGGCTGTTAGAATTCCGATTTGTTCGAATTCCAAATCCACTTTTCCCATTACAAATAATGTAAACGGTTTTAATCCGTTCCAAGATGCCAGAAAACTACCTTTTTTTTAAACATAATGTTATTTCATAATGTTGTTTATATATCAAATCGTATATTAAATGTGAAACAACAGGACAAACACACAAAATTCTTAAAAGATTAATTTATTTTCTTTTTTGGTTGTTTTTTGTTTATTTTCGAACCATCGACATGCTTTAAAGTGGAACCCTTCCGGATGGTAGATTTCATGAGCTTTGCATCAGATCACGTCCTCGCTAATGCTATCTCCTGCTAGTTTATGTATAGGAGCAGTAATTCTCCACCTCCTCCAGCACTTGTGGTCTTTGTTTGCTGATAACTGTTGAGCCTTTCACCACATCACTGGCTTTAACACTCTCTTTGTTCATCAGGATCGCGCATATCGTTGATTTAGCCATGCCATATTCCTTAGCAAGATCAGTAACATGCACGCCTGATTTATGCTTAGCTATCAGCTCTTTCTTAAACGGAACAGTTTTCCACACAACTGACCTTTTCTCAGTAGCTTTCTCTGGAGACATGTTTATTAGCTAATCTATTCGGGTAAACAAAAAAAAAACACGGTATACTGTACTTTGTAGAACAGGAGCAAGCACATCCACACTTTTCCTCACTCTCGGTCTCGTTTTTTCTCGTGCATTTTTTGGAGTTGGACTTCCGAATTTTGTTCGACCTTCAAGACCAAAAAATTCCGAATTTTTTGCTTGAATTCCGATTTGTTCGACCTCCAAAGCGTTCGAGAACCAAGGTACCACTGTATTATATTATTATATTTTATTATTCCCATACGCATGGAGTCAGATCAACAGAGACAGAGATTAGAAGTCTTCCTGGGTCGAGACCCTCTCTCAGCCACGCCCCCTTAACGAGACAGCGCATTAGTATTGTGTTCATTACGGAACAGAGGTCATTATTCTTAAAGAACTGTATCATTATAACTTTAAAGTCAAGAAGGTTAATCGAAGGTCTCAGGAGGACACCTGTCTGGTCTGGTCTTATACCTTCTGAGTCGTAGAACGATTCTTGGCGACCTGCCATGAAGGAGAACGCCTTGATTATCATCTTCATGGAGGTTTTCTTGGCAAGGATAGTGCAGTGGGGTTTGCCATTGCCTTCTGCACGATGCGAACCTACGGGCAATTTAGAGCAGCCAATTAGCCTACTGTGCATGTTTTTGGGAGCACGTGGAGAACCGCACAGAAACGCCCAGGCCTGGAATCGAACCCCGGCCTTCTTGCTGTGATTGCTTGGACGTGCTAACCCCTACACCACCATGCGAATGATGGTAAGCTCTGAATTAGTTTGCTTCACTTGGGTTTTAATGGTGTCAGTGAGATGGAGGCAAGGCTGCATCCACACATAAGGCGGGCCGGATTATAAGGTGTACTGCCAGCTTTTTTGAATATTGAAGGCTTTTAAGTGCATCTTATGGTCTGAAAAATAAGGTAATAGGTTTTGTAGTAAAAGCCATTTCTAAATGCTTTTTTCCCCCTCCAAATTATGGTAGCACAAAACTGGCAAAGATGGCATTTTAAGATGCCCATATTTTCAAAATTAGATATCTGGAAAGCCCCAATATGCTATTTTCCAAGATAATGGTATAGACCAATGGTCGGCGAGCCGCATGCTCTTTAGCACCACTCTAGTGGCTTCCTGGAGCCTTTTCAAAACTGCATGAAAATAGAAAAAGATGGGGGATTTTTAATATGGTTTCTGTAGGAGGCCAAGCCTGACAAAAACATTCTTAACGTTTTCCAAGGTTTAAAATTTTTTATTATTTTTTTTTTTTACATTTTTTAAATATTAGTTCGACATTTCAACATTTCTGTCAACGAAGATTTGAGTCACAGCCTGCGACACACGTTTCAGCATGACACGTTGCCAGGCAGACTGCTACGGTAAAGAAACCCCGGGGGGTCATGAGCCATGGATCCCAAAGGAAAAAAGAGAAAGATAGCTTATCCGGCTTATCCGGACTTCCGATCTTTCAAGTGAGCACGTGATGGTTGAGCACTAAAGAAGTATTCAATGCACACTTGCTCACTTGAAAGATCGAAAGTCCGAATAAGTCGCGCTTTGTCTCACAACCACCATACGTCACTTGCGACAAGCGCCTACATTCGGTGGAGCGCCTCACATTTATTGTACTGTACAGAATGCAGGAGGCAGCATGAGACGACAGAGTATATTTATTATTCAAAGGGGAAGCACTTAAGCAGCAAGCTTTAATTGAGGTGCTTGTGTTTATTGGGAGTAGATGAGAAGAGTGAATTCAGGTGTGAGCCAAGCAACTCAGCCATGCCCCTCAGCCACAGCCACCAAAATCAAAGTCCCCCAAAAACACTGAACATAAAAAAAAGAACAGAAAAGGACACGAAGTGTAATAAATTGGAAAAACAAAAGGATAAACATGCTACAGCACAGTACATAAAATCACACACACACAAACATTCTAAACATTAACTTAGGTACTGTACTGGAATACAAGAATTGAAAAAGACTTTAATACTACAGTGCTTTACAACAGTTCAGATGATTATTCCTCTTTAGGCACTTCAGAGGAAACTGTCGTTTCTTCAGGAGAAAAGTCTTATTTCTTCAGAAGAGACATCCAACATCATTACCTTTTTCTGGCGCTTAGCCGGCGTTTGAGTGGCATCATAGAGCTTAACTGGTAATTAAAACACACTAAAAAAATGCACATTGACAACTTGTGCGCGAATGAGAAAAAAGGGCGTATACATAATCTCAACCAATCAGCATAAGGGAGAACAGCCATTGGCTGAATTTGAATCACGTGAAAGTTACTCGGCAATCCGCGAACATGCGGGGGCTAAGTAATAATTGTAATCTTTTTCAGATTATTGTGCTCTTCATTCACTGGGAAAAGAAACGGATCATACGAATAAAAAATCCTATTATTGATAATGATCATTCTACCTTGAGTGACTGAGGCAGTGGCCTGGGGTACACATGCAGCAGCTGATCGTCAACAAATCCCTATGGTAAATCATGGGCGTACACTGGCTCGAGGTCATAAGGAATGAAGATTTGTGGGTACGAACAGAACAGGAACGAATTGACATCTAGATTAGAAGGCGCAAATGGGGCTGGACAGGGCTTGTGATAGTGATTATAGTGATGCATGAATTTGGACTGGTGGTTTGTAATGGTAAACCCAACAAATAGAACCTAAAACCATCCATTTATGATGACTTTAATTTTTTCGGTGCCGGTACCCAATTGTTGAGGTACATTTGCCCCAATAAATTAATTTCATTAAACACTATTTTTAGATACCCTTTAGAACACCCTATGGCAGGAGAATGACTACCAGCTTTTAGATTAATCTACAAAACCTTCAATGTTCTGCACATCATTTTGCAAAACAAAAAAACAACCCAAACTCCCCATCAAAACTAATGAATTATTGTGAGGTGCGCATCTGAGTTCGTGCACACGCATCTGCATGCGTGCCTGTATGTGTGTGTATTTATATTTTATTTATAAGTTATGCATTTTTTTAATGTTTAATTATTATTATGAGCATTTATAGCATTGAATATGTATTTACTGATATTACATACACATATACATGTATGTATACATCATTCGGGGGGGGGGGGGGGTGATCCTACTTCGTGAAATTCGATAGTCGTGGGTGGATCTCGGTCCCAATTAACCGTGGAAAGTGAGGGATCCTTGTAATTTCACATATAAGTCGGTGGAGTATAAGTTGAAGCTTAAGCCAAAAGTATGAAAAAAGTGTGACTTGTAGTCCTGAAAATACGGTATATTAAACGTAAAAGGTAAGCATGTATAGTCGTTGAGGACAGCGACGGTAACAGGAAGACCAGCCACAATACCAAAACATCCTGATGGCCGAAGGCTAAAAACTGACAGTGGTGCACTAATGATGGTTTACAGCCGCTAATAACTCTTATTTCACTGCATTAAAAGGAAACATCACCTTCAAGGTGATAACAGTGACTCTGCTTCAACACTCCACCCCACAGTTGGTTATTATACACCAAGTAATAAAACTGTTGGGACAGAAAGGCAAGTGCTTTCAGAGAAGTTTTATGAGTAAAACTCTATGTTTCTGTGCAGTTTCCATGGCAACAGGTGCAAATAAACTCAAGGAAGTCATAAAAGAGTGGAAAAAGGTGAAGCTACTCTGAGAATATGAATCAAATCTATCATCACCTTAAGCCCTCAGTGGCAGGACACTTCCTGTATTTATGCCCAGGGCTCGGATTCAAATCAACACAAGATTTTAACTCCGCCATTACAGTGCAAGGCCGAGGAGAAAGCGGTCACAATTAACAGCGGAAATTCTATACAGCTGAGTAAAACGTTTACAGTGGAAATAAACCTGGAATCGGGTTTCGTCAGTTATAGTGAGAAGTTCAACCTGTCGAGTGGAAAATCATCTCAAAATAGAAATGGGGCTGAATCAATACATCTATTGAATTAAGACAATAGTGAATTATGAGAGCACTGGTATTGTTTGTGTCATGTTGGGAAATAAATCTCTGTTCCTACAAGGCTCCAGCAAGACATACTCACACACACACACACACACACACAAGAATACTGATTAACAATAAATCACACTACATTCCCGTGTTAGAAGTTACATGAACCATGTATTATTCATGTGTCTTCGTTGCAAACATACAAAACATCAATATGACATTACAGCACATTCAAAGAGTACAATCCATTACATTCTCAATACACGTGACATAAAATGACTTTTAGATTAACTGCGTTTACTTTTGGCTTATTTGACACTAACAAAGCTCTAGGCCGGACAGATGAAGCCAGCAGCTGCATTGAACTCCATTCAATGCTATACAAAAGAATCCCCAATCCTACCAGAAGAACCTCCATACTGTAAAAAAGGAGTCCCGTTATGGAAAGAGGAAACTCCAGGCTGCATAGAAGTTGTCCCAGGATGAACAAAGGAAAAACGGGGAAAAAAAACCAGGCTAGATAGAGAAAGTACTGAAAGATGCCATGGAATGAACAAAATAAGTCCAACGCTGGAAGGAAAAAGCCCCAAGCTGGAAGGAACGAACCACAGATAGGACATAACCACAGGCTGGGTGTGCGCGCTTGTGTGTGGGAAAGAAGCCCAAAAATGGAAGGAAGCAGCCTTAAATTTACCAAAAAGACCCAGACCACACAAATACAAAAAGGCCCCAGTCTAGATAAAGGGTGTTTCAGTCTTGTTAGAAGAAGCTGAAGGAAAAGAGCCCAAGGCTGAAGAGAAGAAGCCTCAGGCGGGACATTAGAAGTTCTAATGGTAGGAAAAACCTCATGATGGACAAGAGAAGCCCAAGACTGGATAAATGAAGACCAGACCAAAAGGAAGAAACTACAAGTTGACAGAAAAAGTCTAAAACAAAACAAAATAAGGTTACAGGCCAGACAGAAGAGGAACTAGTACACCCATTCTGGCCGGAAAACACCCCTAATGGAAGAGAAGTAGCCGCAAGATGAATACACACACTCACACTTCATGTAGAACAGAGATGGTTATATTTTTATAAATCAATTACAGGGATCCCTCACTTTTTGCATATAATGGGAACAGAGACACACACACCCCCACACCCCCGCGACTGAAGATTTAAGCGAAGTGGGATCAAACCCCCCCACTGACATATACGTACATGTGTATGTGTATATAATACCAATAAATACATATTCAATGCTATAAATGCTTATAATAACAAACATTCAAAAATAATACATAAGATGTAAATAAAATCTAAATACAGACACATACAGACGCACACACAAAAATGTAAGTAGTTTGGATAAGGGGTTTTGGGTTGTTTTTTTGTTTGGGGATTTTTTTGCTTAATTGGCCTTGTTCTGTGGCATTTTCCTTACCTTTTCTTCTATTCTTCCTTAATTTCCTTATTTTTTAATTCGATGAATGTTTTTATATATATATAAAAAAAATAATAATAATAAAAAAAAGCCCACGATGCACTGAAGCCGCATGAATTGAAGCAGGAAGTGGTGAGGGATCACTGTATTACCATCTTTAATGATTTTTATTTTGGGTACATGCTGGGAGTATGGGCTTTTGAGAACTGATGGTGTTCTGTCTGGCTCTCCATGCGATGATGTAATCAGTTTTTTGTGGTCACCCCCCACCCCAGCGCATGCACATTCAACAGCGTGCACACAATCTTCGCAGTAACACGGAGCATGTACTTGTTTGATGAATAATCAATCAATCTCATGAGACAGGCAATTCTAAAGAGGTCAGAAATCAGTAAACGAAAGAACTGCACTACTCTTATAATGCCACAGACATATTTATCAGGAGCGCCGACTTTAGGCAGTGCCGACATCGTTACATTATATATTACACAAGAGTATTATGAACTGATAGAATAGCCATCACAGGATAACAAAAATTATGTATTCAAAGGGTTTCCTTACTTCTGACTGGTGGAAAGCTTACAATAATTCTTGTATTTCATTATTGCCATTGAATAACATGTTATTTTCTGTGAAATCAGGTCAGGTGTGAAGGGTTGAGTGGTTTTACCGAAGTCATGGCATTGTTAGTGTAAAGTGTGGTTTGAGACCAATTGGTAAAGAGAACACGTCTGTAACTGCTTGAGAGGGGAAAACCAGCACAATAATGAGATGCTCGATCTGTGATCCAGTGTTCAGCGTGACCATCATAATCTTCATTACACAGTCAGGCTCTGTCAGCAGCTTTAAGACCCTGAGATAAACACTACAGAGTTAAAATAAAAACAGCGATGAGGTGATGGGGTTAAAGGGTATAAAGGGGTTATGACACAGGACATCTACAACATTCAGGAGTTGTTTAGGAACCAGGTCACAACTTTTGAAGAAATTACCACACACACACAAACAAACATACATACATGTATATATATATATATATATATATATATATATATATATATATATATACACACACACACACACACACACACACACAGTCGGCCCCCTACCTACGAAATTAACCCGTTCCAGAGCCTTTTTCGTAAGGCGGGGATTTCGTCAGTGGGGGTCGCATCTTGCATGTTAAACGCCTAATTCGTTCCAAAGCTCCAGTCTTTGGACTGGATAAACCCCATAAACCCTTAAAAAAATGATAAAAGTACACCAATTTTGTATGAAATATGTGTTAAAAAGTATATTCATTAATTAAACCATTATTAAACATTTTTTTTATTAACACACACACACACACACACACACACACCCCTGTCTCTCTCTCTGCGCTGCGGGCCACGCCCTCAAGAAATGGAATTCAAAGCGCATTCCCTGCTTGAAAATTCAACTTTAACTTGATTCCTTGAGGGATCGGAATTCCAGATGAGCTCAAATGCCTCCACAGTTATTAAACATTTACTGAATTAAAACAGCTTAAAAAACTAAACTAAAACCTAAAGAGTTATTCATTCTCTCTCTCTCTCTCTCTCTCGCTGTGGGCCACGCCCTCAAGACATGAAATTCAAAGCGCATTCCCTGCTTGAAAACTCAACTTTAACTTGATTCCTTGAGGGATCGGAATTCCAGATAAGCTCAAATGCATCCACATTTATTAAACATTTACTGAATTAAAACAATTTAAAAAACTAAACTAAAACTAAAGCGTATTCTCTCTCTCTCTCGTGTGAAATTTTGATTGGCGCGTTTGAATTTCTTTTCGTAAGAGGGGGTTGTTTTCGTATCCCGGGGACGGAAACTTAGGAAAATGATCCTCGTAACCGGGGGATTTCGTACACAGGGGTCTTCGTAAGTAGGGGCCGACTGTATATATATATATATATATATATATATATATATATGTCTGTCTTCCTTTCGGCTTTTTTCCTTTTACTCAGGAGTCGCCACAGCGAATCATCTGATTCGCACGTTTGATTTGGCAGAGGTTTTTACATCGGATACCGTTCCTGTCATAACCCTTTATAGTAAGGGACAGAAACACGCTGACGACTTTCCAGCCTACTCTTAACGAAAGTCAGCAATGGTTCTTTTTCATGCCTCTCACCATAGACAGTGAAAGACATGGCTGGCCTTTGATAACCCAGTCAGCTGCACTGGGGGGCCGACTGTGTGTGTGTGTGTGTGTGTGTGTGTGTGTGTGTATATATATTTTCATATTATATATATATATATATATATATATATATATATATATATATATATAAATATTAAAAATAAAAGGACAGGACAAAGACTTTCTATTGAAACTTCATTTTCACTACAGATCTGTTTCGAGGGGTGGTGACACCATCCTCTCTCTTCAGGTGATTACAGAAGAACATTTATTTTTTACTTATTTGCTCTACGAAAAAGTATTGAGCACTCTCTTATGGAAGGATCTATTCAGAAAATTCTCTCTCTCATATATATATAAGACTTGAGTTTAAGAGCCTGTCAATAAAAACTTCAATAAAAACGCAAATTGTTTTACATCATAATTCATACATTTTCTTCTGTGCTTTGGTCAAATTTATTTTATAAATTTAATATTCCATATATTTCATTCTCCTAAAGTCATATTTATAACTAATGGGTGAGAATTGACTACGACTAAAATTAGTGAGAAAATGAGGGAGGGGGAGTGAAATTGAAAAATAAAAAAATAAAGTTACTACTAGTAATAATCTATGAACATTGACTTTGGCTACCAGTTCAAAGCAGAAATATCTGAAATTAAAATAATCAAAAAGGCATGGTGTACCACACATGAAGTGAACCAAGTTTATGCCGACATCAACTCTATTTTTTTTTCATTAGAAATGGAGATGTTCATCAGCGATCTTTCAAGACGTGCTTTGTGATGGTGTTTACTTTGAAAAGACAGTGACCTGTCAGCCCTGGGCTCAGTACAGCGAGTGTAGCCGTACAGAGACTATCAGACGCTATCACTTGGAAACTAAGACCAGAAGTTACACTATAAAGATCACGGAACTGAAGAGGTTCGAGTTACTAATGCGTCACTTGAGAACTGTTAAAGCTGAAACCAGCAGATTAACGTACTTTCATCTGGCACCGAATACGGTTTCCTTGTGACACTTCGCCTTCTACACGTATTTACACAGAGATTTTGCTCGTAAACAGAATGTGTAACCTGTTAGCCAAACCTTTATTTGTTTTTCATTTAAAAGTTGAAAGTTAAAAGTCATCTAGCATAATATAATTATTTGTAAACATACAGTGGTATGAAAAAGTATCTGAACCTTTTGGAATTTCTCACAGTTCTGCATAAAATCACCATCAAATGTGATCTGATCTTTGTTAAAATCGCACAGATGAAAAAACAGTGTCTGCTTTAACTAAAACCACCCAAACATTTATAGGTTTTTATATTTTAATGAAGATAGCATGCAAACAATGACAGATGGGGGAGGAATAAGTAACTGAACCATCACATTTGTTATTTTGTGGCCCCCCCTTTGGCAGCAATAACTTCAACCAGATGCTTCCTGTAGCTGCAGATCAGTCTGGCACATCGATCAGGACTAATCTTGGCCCATTCTTCTTTACAAAACTGCTGTAGTTCAGTCACATTCCTGGGATGTCTGGCATGAATTGCTATCTTGAGGTCATGCCACAGCATCTCAATGGGGTTCAAGTCTGGACTTTGACTTGGCCACTCCAGAACGTGTATTTTGTTCTTCTGAAACCATTCTGAAGTTGATTTACTTCTGTGTTTGGGATCATTGTCTTGTTGCAGCATCCATCCTCTTTTTAGCTTCAACTGTCTGATAGACCGCCTCAGGTTTTCCTGCAAAACATCCTGATAAATTTTTGAATTCATTTTTCCATTAATGATTGCAAGTTGTCCAGGCCCCAGGGCAGCAAAACAGCCCCAAACCATGATGCACCCTCCACCATGCTTCATGGTGGGGATGAGGTGTTGATGTTGGTGAGCTGTTCCATTTTTCCTCCCAAACAATTCAGCTTTGGTTTCATCAGTCCACAAAATATTTTGCCAAAACTTCTGTGGAGTGTCCAAGTGCCTTTTTGCGAACATTAGACGACCAACAATGTTTTTTTTAGACAGCAGTGGCTTCCTCCTTGGAGTCCTCCCATTAACACCATTCTTGGCCATTGTTTTCCATATAGTTGATGTGTGCACAGAGACATTGGACTGTGCCAGTGATTTCTGTAACGCTTTAGCAGACACTCTAGGGTGTTTTTTACCTCTCTGAGTATTCTGCACTGAACTCTTGGCGTCATCTTTAGTGGACGGCCACTCCTTGGAAGAGAAGCAACAGTGCCACTCTCTCAGTATAAACTCTCCATTTGTGGACAACTTCTCTGACTGTCGATTGATGAATATCCAGACTTTTAGTGATGGTTTTGTATCCTTTCCCAGCTTTATACAAATCAACAATTCTTGATCACAGGTCTTCAGACAGGTCTTTTGAACGAGCCATGGTGCACATCAGACAATGCTTCTCATCAAGACAATTCTTACCAGGTGTGTGTCTTATAGTGGGCAGGGCAGCTTTAAGACACTCATCAGTGATTGGGCACACACCTGACTTTTTTGTTTGGTAAAAATTGTTTGGTAAAAATTGGTTTCATTTGCTCTTTAAGTCTCCTTAGGCAGCGAGTTCAGTTACTTATTCCTCCCCCTCCTGTCATTGTTTGCATGCTATACTCATTAAAATATGAAAACCTATAAATGTTTGGGTGGTTTTAGTTAAAGCAGACACTGTTTTTTCATCTGTGAGATTTTGACAAAGATCGGATCACATTCGATGGTGATTTTATGCAGAAATGTGAGAAATTCCAAAAAGTTCAGATACTTTTTCATACCACTGTATATGAATTTGCAATATAATATATACACAGAATTGAGAAATAGGTCAACCATGGCTCTATGTTTTTGTTGTATAAATGAAAGATAAAAAAAAATACACAAATATTTCTTGTAAACCACTTTATAATTTTATGAAACATTTTCAACTAACTGTCCCAGCCTGCTAGTTACAAATTAATGTTGAGATACTGCTCAGGTAAATAACAATGATAGTGGGTTCATTTATATGATAACTATCACCAATGTATTGAGTATTTTCAAATTGAACACGGATTACTTCCGTTTGGCTACAAATTAAAAGAAAAAAAAAATGAAAATAAAATTTACATACATATTAAACTGTTATCAACAATGCAAGTAAGTTTATCAAACAATGATTTTACCAATACAGATTACGTTTATTAAGATACATTTCAATGGGATTTCACGTAATCTAAACAAAATAAATATTTAGTAATTCTCTCCGAGTGCGCTTGTCTGTCGGCCATAAGTGCAATACAGCCGTGAGATCCATAATTGATCAGGTTGTTTCAATAAACTCACAAGACCTTGTCGGTGACGTTTCACAATCTTTTCTAACCATTCCCACTTAAACTTATTCTTAACATCCTTATCTATTTCTGACACGTGGGATTTCTCTTCTTTCATTAAAGTTCGCACCATTTTAAACACAACACGCTGCCATTTGCATTGAGCCGAGTTACTTTACATGAAGCTTAAAACAGCCAATCAACGAGCGGCTTACAATATGTGAGGCACTACACCGAAAGTAGGTACTTGATGCAAGTTCACTTGTTTGTGCTGGACACAACGCGCGGCTTATCCGGACTTTGGGTCTTTCAAGTGAGCAAGGGTGCCGTTGAATACTTGTTTAGTACTCAGCCTTTACTCACATTGTTAATAAACGTAATTTTTATTAATACGACCGTAACCCAGAGTGGGATAATGCATCTGTCGCAAAAGGAACATTGCATTTGATAAAAAGAATACGTATTGTGCAAACAGTGAAACATGGTGGTGGAAGTGTGATGATCTGGGCCTGCTTTGCTGCTTCAGAACCTAGGCAACTTGTCATGATTGATGATACCATGAATTCTGCTCGCTACCAAGAAAGCCTGGCAAGGAATGTCCGTCCATCAGTTCAAGACATTAAGCTAAAGCGCACCTGGGTTCTGCACCAAGACAATGATACGAAGCATACCAGCAAGTCCACTTCTGAATGGCTAAAAAAGAACAAAATAAGTGTTTTGGAGTGGCCTAGTCAAGGTCCCAACCTGAACCCTATTGAGAAGCTATGGCATGACCTTAAAAAGGCTGTTCGTGCCCGAAAACCATCCAATCTGGTTGATTTTAAGCAATTCTGCAGAGAAGAGTGGGAAATCTGATCACAACTGATTGGACCGCTCGACTCAGACGTTAATACAGAGTGTGGAGATGGCCTTCGATACACATTAATGTCTGTATTAACCACTCTAGCCATTGCTAAACGTCAGATCATTTTGGCTCGATTGCACAAATCAGATTGAAGCCATCCATCGTCCCTTTTGGTGGGAAAATGTGGAGAGCCTCAGCTTCACATGACAGCATGAGAGGGAATCTATTCCTGGAAATCTGTCACAGACTCCGAATCAGACTGTGAGAACCTTCTAAGTACACCTGCACTGGAAAGTTCATAAATTGAGCTACAACTACTACTCCTACTATACACTAAAGGACACACACACACCCCTCCCCAAAGGGCATGACTAAGCTTTCTACAAAAGCCCGGTCAGTCACTTCCTAAGAGCAGATGTGGCATGTATTGGAAGCAAGATGGGAAAAAATTGTTGGCACGAAGGAACCAAAGAAACTGAAAGAAAATATAAGAACAAAAAAAAAATGAGAACAGAAGAGTAAGGGAAACAAGGGTTAATCGAGTTTAGAAGGAGTCGAGACATGTTCAGGAAGGAAACGCCACACAGCAGCTTGCACAGTGCCGATGACAGGATTCAGCAAACATCAGCCATTAAGTTCAGTGAAATTTTTTACATATAATTTAATATACAGTAGTTGGTAAATTTGTTAATTTTATGTTGATATGCTTTAAAGTAAATTAAATTAATACAGTGTGTGCAGTTTGAATCTTCTTCTTTTCCTTCCGACTGTTCCCTTCAGGGGTCGCCACAGCAAATCATCTGCCTCCATCTTACCCTATCCTTTGCATCTTCTTCTCTTACACCAACTACCTTGATGTCCTGCTTCACCACATCCATGAATCGTCTCTTTGGTCTTCCTCTAGGCCTTCTGGGCCTTCTGCCTGGTAGTTCCAACCTCAGCATCCTACTACCAATATACTCACTATCCCTCCTCTGTACATGTTCAAACCATCTCAATCTAGCCTCTCTGACTCTGTCTCCAAAACGTCTTACATGTGCTGTCCCTCTGATGTGCTCATTCCTGATCCTATCCATCCACGTTATGTGCAGTTTGAATATTACTGCTAAATGTTAACAGCTAAATTGATTTCTTAAATCTCTCTTAATGTAATCACTGATACACAAACCTCTTTATTAAAAAAAAAACAACAAACAAAAAAAAATGCATGAAATGATAGAGGACCTGGAAGACAGGTTATAAAATTAGCCTCTGCAGCTGCACAGTGGGCGGAGTCAGGATCAGAGTCCAAGAAGAAAAACTCACAGACTTACCTTTGTGATGAGTGTGCGATACTCCTCCACCTGATGATCATTGTTATGGCAACCAGCCAGGAGTTGCCACACCTCTCCCCTGAGGGCTTCTGGGACACCGCTGCGGACGAGCGCCGGGAGCGGTTTGGGTCGTACGGCCAGGTTCATGTGCCTAAAAGAGTCAAAAGCAAAATCACCACTTTGATATTGATTATTTTACTCTCACTGCGCACTGTCACACCATGTTGAAAAACTTATCAAAAGTCTTTACCTCTAAAATGACAACTCATTTAATTTCTTTTTTTTAAGGATAAGAACTTCTAAACCTTCATGCAAACATGGAGCTGAATTACAAAGTGTAGAACATCAACACAACATTTCTTGAAATGTTTTATACTCAGTATGACTCTGTAATCAGAAAAGAAACTGAGCAAAGAATTTAAAATAACAACAATGATAGAAAAGGATTTTAGGAATTCTGTGGCGGACGTGATGACTACAGAAGTTAGTCAGACTGGTGTTCATGTCGCTCCGTCGTGTTTATTTTGTTTCTGTAACCTGCAGCATTCATTTAGACAAAATTTACACACAAAAAACTCCCATACACTCCCATAAACTCTGGTTTTCTGGTGATGTAACAGGAAGTAGTAGTCACACACATTCCACCCATGTGACCCTGCAGCTTCCACACACACACACACACACTTTTCAGGGATGTATGCTTTACGAGCTCAAGGCTTTATCAGTGAGCTCACACTGTTTTCTTCCCTCAGAGTCTTAACATAAACAACATGCTTCAAAGGCTGGAATCAGAATTCTAATTTGAAAAACCTCTCAGATCATAAAAGTTGGATGAGAATACAGTATAACAAATAAAAATCCTGTAAAGAATTAAATACGGATGAAATCGGAGAAAAGGGGAAACTGCTGTATGTAAATATTTCTAAAAGGCAAATCAGACTACATGTTTACACCAGAATAAATTATTTTGAACTGTTTTGCTGATTTGCGATTGGTACCACCCACACAACCCCAAAAAAGGTAAATGGTTCTGCAGAGCCACAAGCAGAAATAATAACTAAACAGCAAAACTGAAATGTCTCATAGGTAAAAGTGGAGATTACTTTGCATCATATCTACAAAATAAAAACATTATTTATCAACCTAAGAACTATCTACTGTATTTTCCGGACTATAAGTCGCACTTTTATTCATACTTTGGCTGAAGGTGTGACTTATACTCCAGAGTGACTTTTTTCTTATTATTTTATATTTTATGCATTATTTTATATATTTTACTTATTTATATGTTTATATCTTCTTATTTATTTTATTCTTTTTTTAATTTATATTATCTTATACACTCCAGAGTGACTCGTATGTTTTTTTTTCCCATACTGACAGCCGCAAGAGGGCACTCTTAGCTTGTGTGCCAGTATTTGCTTCTCATATCACTCCTTTACTACTGAAAATGTATCTTTTAGGCTACCGGTAAATATCAATTTACAGTAATACCTCAGCTAATCCGTCCCAAGGGCGAGCTCATAAGCCAAAAAATTCATTAGATGAAACAATTATTCCCGTAAGAAATACAGAAATCCAGTTAATCCGTTCCAACCCCCTCCCAAGCTCATATAACCCAACACAAACAAGTATCTTCTTCTTCTTCTTTTCCTTTCGGCTGTTCCCTTCAGGGGTCGCCACAGCAAATCATCTGCCTCCATCTCACCCTATCCTTTGCATCTTCTTCTTTTACACCAACTGTCTTCATGTCCTCCTTCACCACATCCATGAATCGTCTCTTTGGTCTTCCTCTGGGCCTTCTGCCTGTTAGTTCCAACCTCAGCATCCTACTACCAATATACTCACTATCCCTCCTCTGTACATGTCCAAACCATCTCAATCTAGCCTCTCTGACTTTGTCTCCAAAACATCTTACATGTGCTGTCCCTCTGATGTACTCATTCCTGATCCTATCCATCCTCGTTCCTCCCAAAGAGAACCTCAACATTTTCATCTCTGCTACCTCCAGTTCTGCCTCCTGTCTTTTCCCCAGGCCATTGTTTCTAAACCATACAACATCACTGGCCTCATCACCGTCTTGTACACTTTTCCTTTCATTCTTGCCGATACCTTCCTATCACACATCACACCAGACACTTTTCTCCAACCATTCCAACCTGCCTGCACACGCTTCTTAACCTCTTTTCCACACAAACACGTATATTCAACCTAATATATTAAAGATCAACATGTAAAAACAATAAATATTTAATATTAATACATGTACATTAACAATAAATCAATAATAAACAATAAGTGCATCTGAACTTCTCATACTCCTGACACGCCCACTCTTTCTTCATGTTCAGCTCTGATCTCTAGCTTCATTTCAAGAGAAATCGGTTTCCTCTTCTTGGATTGATGAACCACTTTCTTACAACCAATATTTGAGACATTATGGGTGAGGCACAATAAAAAAATAAGAGTACAGTAAAAGTCACAAAATCACAAGCACAGAGGAGAAAATCTTTTGTGGGCATGCAATGCAGTAAGCCAGGAGAGGCTCGTGATAAACTCGCCATAATGGTCACGTGTTAGCTGAGGTATTACTGTATAAAGACAACTGAGTAGATCACAAATGCCCCCTTAAAGAAAATCATATTCTGCATATCATAAGCTGCATGTAGTGCAGTATGCAGCCGGAAACAGTAATCGAGCAGCAGGAAAGTTTGGATTGAATGAGAAACTTGAGACTGGCGAAAAGCAGAGGACACTCTCAGTACAATCCAGTAAACCAAGAAAGCTCATCGCGGGCTAAAGACTCGATGGCCAGAGCTGGAGAAACAAGTTCACAAATGGGTTACTAGTTAGGCTACACTGTAGTGATCTTAATAACTGATAATACATTACGTTAACACACCACCTATTCACATTACATTAACAGGATAATAAACGATTTAGCTTGTTTTCCATTTTATTATTACTGTTTCTTTCCTTTCCAGAAATGTCTGTTTGTTGTCTCTGATTTTATAAAATAAATTGCTCCTCAAAACTGCGACTTATGATTTTTTTCTTCTTCTTCTTCTTCTTCGGGCGTTTTATGGCTGGTGCGACTTGTACTCCGGAGTGATTTATAGTCCGGAAAATATAAAGTTACAGAAAAATCCATCTTTAAAAAATGAGGCCTGTCCTTATTACCTTTTATCCCCCCCACACACACACACGAGCGACAATAAATAGTATTATAAATAGTATTATTTGTCTATAAAATTATCAGTACACCTCTGCATAACATTGTATCTTTATTGTATATAACAAAGAAAATGTTGTAATATAAAAACAAAAAAGAAAGACATATAGTTCAACTTACAATAAAGAAAAACATTACCATTTTTAAAAATCTATAATAAAAACGATTTTAAAGTGCACCAATGTGCCTGAAACTTCAAAAAAAATACATCCTTATTTAAACTCATTTGACTTTTTTTAACTTAGTCAACTTATTTATGTCTTAATATCTTAGTCTCTCTTCACCTTTCTTTTCGTTCCTGTTAGAAATTTTCCTGTGTTGTTTCTTGAGGGGTTATTTCCTGCACTTCATATAATTTGCTTGTGCAAAAAAACCACACATCACAGCGTGACAATGAGAGCGCCACTGCCAATTAGTGGAGTGGAGGTGCAATTACACTTAATTCTTGGGGACAATTCCAGAAAAACATGTTCCCCAGGGTCATACCCCAACCCCCCATAACACCGTGCCCCAACTATTTGAAAAGCACTGCTTTAATTACATTTCATTTGGCCTGGTTTGTTTGTGTGTGTGTCTGTGTGTGCGCACTCTAAAGCCCTTTTTTGAACTGTGTTTTATATACATGGTACAGTGGTACCTCACCTTACGAAATGAATCCGTTCCAGAGCCTTTTTCGTAACCTGGATTTTTTTTGTAAGTAGAACCGCATTTAACATGTAAAACACGTGATTCGTTCCAAGGCCCCCAATACTACCCTTTAAAAATTATAAAAGCATACCTTTTAAGGTACTTACTTTGTGTTTACCATGTTTCTTAGCAAAGTTATAATCTTAGAAATGTTTATGCACGGTTAAAAGCCTGAGCCAAAAAGTAAAGTTGCAATGAGCACACTTGAAAAACTCCATGAAACACGCTGCTGCTCAAGGGAGCTGCGTCATCCCTCCTAGCCAATGGGAGTCCAGCAGGGCGGGATGTTGAGACAGTCAATTGGAGAGCAACTCGTGCATTGTTCGAAATTTTTTTTTAATTGACCATGTCTTCTTAGCAGAGTTATAATCTTACAAATGTTTATGCACGGTTAAAAGCCTGAGCCAAAAAGTAAAGTTGCAATGAGCACACTTGAAAAACTCATGAAACAAGCTGCTGCTCAAGGGAGCTGCGTCATCTCTCCTAGCCAATGGGAGGCCAGTGGGGTGGGATGTTGGGGGATAGCCAATGGGAGGTCAGTGGGGCAGGATGTTGGGAGATAGTCAATGGAGAGCAACTCGTGCATTGTTTGAATGGAACATTTTAATGTTTGAATGGCACGCTTGGAAAATGTTTTTCGTAACCTGAATTTTTCGTTTGCTGGGACTATCGTAAGGTGAGGTACCACTGTAATTCTTTCAGGTGCTAAATCAAATTATTATAATAGTTTGTATTATATAAAACTTCAAAACTGTTATTGACATATGTAATTGCACACGTGCACACACACACAAAGACAGACACAGCGACACAGACACACACACTCCTTGTAGCAGCGATAGAGGGAGAGGGAGTCTATAATTAAATTCGAGAACTTTTTCGGTTGAATTAATCGCAAGGTTTTGATTAAGAACAATGAGCGTAATGGTGGTGGGAAATAATCTTCTAATAAAACTCTTATCTGGCTCCGAACCGTCACTCCATTCATTCTCTCTCGCTCTCTCCCTCTCCTCATCCTCATTTCCATCCTGGGATCCAGTTCCCAAATTAGAACAGACTCAGAGGGTGTGTGTGTGTGTGTGTGTGTGTGTGTGTGTGTGTGTGTGTGTGTGTGTGAGATGCTCAAGGTCAAAGGAGAATGTGAGGTAAGATGACGGTAGTTAATGTTCTGGTTCTCCAAATGTTTAAATATTTGAAATTTATTAAAAATGGGTTAAACTGTGGCTTTATATGGTGTGTGTTTGTTGGCAGGTCATGCTGCTCAAGGACAATGCAGCACAGAGATAAACCACACATGCAGAGAGAGAGAGAGAGAGAGAGAGAGAGAGAGATCACAAAATCAATTTAAAAAGGGAAAATGAAGTTTTGGAAAAAGAAGACAAATAGAAAAGGGGAACAAATTCTACTGAAAATAAATTAATCAATCACAGATCATCAAATCATAAATAAAAAGATGAAAACTCAAAGTAAATGAGGAAAATATTCAAGACTAAACCCAGAACTAAACTAGAGACCAAACTCTGAGACTTATCCCAGGATAATCTTGAAGATTTAACAAAGGAATAGACTCAGGCAAAAATCCAGGACTTACCTTGGGATTAAACCCAGGAATAAACTCAAGCCTTATCCCAGAACTAAATTCGAGATTAATCCCAGAACTAAACTCAATCAGATGGAAGCAGAACATTTGGTGTGAATGAATCTACTCTCGATTTGAGGGAAACTCTACTAGTCGTTCAAGGGAGTCTGCTTTTACTCACCATTTGGACAGCAGGTCTCCCCACGTCTCTAAAATCTTCTCTGCGCACTCTTTGGACACGTCTCCAGAGCCACTCAGCAGTGGCTCATCATTGTCTGAGAGAGGAGAAAAAAAAAAGAATGAATATCAGATTCCATCTGAGCAAGTACATTTAACTCAACAAAATAAAACCCATCCACAACATAAATATTAAATAAAGAATAAAAATGTATAGGAGTTTAAAAAAAGAAATGAGTGTTTTTTTTGGGGGGGGTCCAAAAAAACATGAAACAAAGGAAACTATAATGTTTAATTTTTTTAACCTTTAAAAAAAAACTTTTTGAAAAGGAGAATCCAAGAGCTATTCATAACATATATAGTTTACTCATGTAAATCCAATACTTAGGCATATAAAACCAATATATAAAATACATTTTGGTTATGCAGCAAAATGGCTGGCATTTCAGGGTTCAGTATGGAGCACAGCTAGGTTAATACCACTTTTAGGAAAGTTAAATATTTAAAATATGAAATGTATTCATTTATTAATATGACAGATAAAAAATAATAAATGTAAACATATCACATAAATCAATTTATATTTTAGATTTGGAGGATTCTAAAACGCTCACCTTCCTCCTCATCATCCTCAGGAGGTGAAGGTACCATGGAGCCATGAGAAGCGGACGATAGGATCCCGGGACTCGCTGTCGTTTTCTTATTCTCTCTCTCGGTCTCACTCTCCAAACTCACCACCTCATACAGTGTGTCTGTGTTACTCTTCCTCTCCAGCTGTAACACACAAATAAACAAAAACAAATTACAAGATATCACCAAGTCCACCATATTGGAAAGGTCAATATTTGATAATGTTTTCATCCAAGTTTATTCACCTGTCGCAGTTTTAAATAAAAAGTCTCCGTGTAGCTGCGCTTGCTAAAAGGCCAGAAGAGCCTGTCAGTGGGTGGACACACCCTCACACGTGTCTCCAACAGAAAACGCACTGGTTCTTCTACTTCCGTGATCACCAGATCCACCGCCGTCGTCATGTACATGAATTTATCTATACACACACACACACACACACACACACACACACACACACACACACACCATGTGACGAATTAGCTTTAAACATGTGAAGCGCTGGTGTTCTGGAGTCATAAGATCTAAAAACCAATCATATTTCTTTATGCAAATTATTAAAATCTAAATATAAAATCTATATTTCAATTATGTAGAAAAACTACAGAATTCATTTAAATTGCTAAATCTTGTGTGTTCGTGAGAGTGAGTGCATGTTTGAGAGTCCAAGAGAGTGTGCGTGTGTGAGCGAATGTGTTTGTGCGAGTCAGAGTGAGTGAGTGAGTGAGTGAATGTGTGTGTGTGGGTGTGTGTGAGAGAGTGAGTGCATACCTTTAGGCGTCTCTTCATTAACAGCCTGAAACTGAGGAGTGTTGGGATTCCAGCTCCCTGTAATGATGTAAGATTTACCATCTGAACTCTTCCCCATCGACTCCTACAGAGAAAACAGGAGTTAATAAATAGAAGAAAAATAAATATAAAGTGAGACCTAAAGTCACAGAGAGCAAGAGAGCGAGAGCGAGAGAGAGAGAGCAAGACAGAGAGAGAACGAATATAAAAGAAGGTCGTTGACCAGCTGAACTATTCAACTCACCAGGTCTAATAAGTGCATGTCACTGTTCCTCACATTCTTTCCTGGGCTTAAAAGAAGACCAAAGCACCTGCACATGCACACACATGTGCACACAAAAACACACACAAAAAAATGGTACATAACCAAACTCAACTGCATTACATTAACAGCTGAACGCACAACCGTGTTTTTGCTGTTTGGGTTGGGATAGCATTTACATGCATCCCGACTTTAATAATCCCCCAATAATTTCATCTCCAACATCCATCAGCATTTTCAAAAGCAGCCTCGTCCTCGAGTGGCCCTGAAGCAGATTATTTTCATCACAAAACTGTTTCAACTCTGGTATACCTCTGGAATGTTCTTGATTGAACTGCTGCCTTAAGTCACATTATACAGATCACCTTAGACGCAATAACATGGCAGTCAGTTATTCTTGATAGTCCCCTGCACATTTTCAGTCTTCATGCAAATTTAAAGAACACCCCGCTCACCACCACCACCACCACCACCGACTGAAAGGTAAACACTGTTATATGTATCATTAATATCAGGATATACTCTTTATTTAAATCCAAACATGAGTCAAACAAAAAGTAATTTTTAACATTGAATAAAACCTGGTTTGATCCAAATTAACACATTCATTATTGTAACTTAAAAAAAATTCACCCTCTAGAGTTTGCATGATAAACTCCGTGAAACTCGGACGAATGCACAGTCTGCCTGCTCGGGCAAAACATTACAGACTCATAAATTTTAAACTTCATGTGAATATGAATAGATCTTAAAGCTCTGGAACGCACATGCAAATATTTCTTATCCTTTCCCTTCATCAGAGGATGTCCTGATTAGTCTTCTGTTAACACAAAGATGATACACAGCTGTCTGTAATGTGAGATTTACTCGACTGGTATAAAGAGAAAAAAGGTCCATCCATCATGTACCAAATTGGAAAAACAAGCCATCATTTAAAAATAAATTGTTTACTGCAAAGGAATAAAACATGCTGAAGGACAAAAGAACATTTGGGGAAGACAAACCTCTCGATGATCAGCTCTTTGTTAGACGTCTGTTGAACGTAGATGACGATCTTCTTGTCCATCCCTGGACGAAGCTTGAAGCTCTGTCGGTCTTTGTCTTTTGATACGGCGCTGTTAGGAAACACAGATTAATGAATATACAGGGATCCCTCATTACTTCGTGCTTCAATTCATGCGGCTTCGATGCATAGATAAATATTCATTGAATTAAAAATAAGTAAATTAAGGAAGAATATGAGGAAAAGTGAAGGAAAATGGCATAAAACAAGGCCAATTATGCAAAAAAAAAAAAAAACCTAAACCAACACAAAACAAAAATCAACCCAAAATCTCCCATCAAAATTAGTTACATTGTTGCATCTGTGTGTGCGTGCGTATGTATGTGTGTCGTCTTCTTCTCATGCAATACCATCTGTATTTTGTGTGTATTAATATTTTATTTACATGTTATGTTATTATTTTAATGTTTAATTGTTATTATAAGCATTTATAGCATCGAATATGCATTTATTGATATTATATACACATATACATATATGTCAGTGGGGGGGGTTGGGAGTGGAGTAATCCTACTTTGCGGATTTCGATGGTCGCGTGGGGATCTCGGTCCCAATTAACCGCGGAAAGTGAGGGATCCCTGTATTCAATTTATACATTATATACAGTAATTATCTTTGTTTCATATATATATATATATATATATATATATATATATATATATATATATACAGATAGATAGATAGATAGATAGATAGATAGATAGATAGATATAAAAAATAATAAACAATAAAAATAAAAGGACAGGACAAAGACTTTCTATTGAAACTCCATTTATCAGTCCCTCTCAAGTTTCTTGTTCACTCCAAACTTCTGCTGCTCGATTACCATTTTCTGCTGCATATTTCACTACTTGCAGCTTGTAATCCACAGAATACAAATTTTCTTTTTTGGGACACTTTTTCTGTAGTGGATGAGCAGGTACTGGTACCCAAGCATAGAGTGCCCTCTTGTGGTTGCGAGTGTAAAAATAACAAACGTGAAATTATGTACATTATTATGACGAACAGAATTATATTTAATAATTTCACAGATAAGTCACTCTGGCGTATACGTCACACCTTCAGCCAAAGTATGAAAAAAGTGTGACTTATAGTTCAGAAAATACGGTAATAACAATTAAACATTCAAAAATAATGCATATGATGTAAATAAAATATAAATACACACACATGCAGATGCACACCTCACATAAAAATGTAAGTAGTTTTGTTGGGAGTTTTGGGTAATTTGTTTTGTTTGTTTGTGTTTTTTTGCATAACTGCCTTGTTTTGGAGCATTTTCCATAACGTGTTCCCAATTTTTCATTAATTTCCTAATTTTTTTATTTAGATTCATATTTTTGATGAATATTTTCGAAAAATTCCATTAATGTGATAGCACGGTTATTCAATACATTCAGGTGGTCAGCCATCTAAATTTCATTGCTACATAATGATGCTGAGCCTTGACCGACCACCTGGAGCAACAATACTATGGGGATTATGCACTCTTATCAAGGCTAATGCTGGGTTTACACTGGGGCCATAAATGTTGGTTATGCTCTGGGACATTTTGTGATGAAACATACACAATTTTGGTCAAAATTTATCACATTCTCTCAGGTTCTCTTACAATCACCAGGAAATGCTCCGACATTTTGTCACATTCATCAAGTTCTGTTAAGATTTTCTACGATTGATGACCACGATCTGAGCAAGACTGAAACACTTGGAACACAACTGTGGTATAAAAAATAAGCAGGGGTCACCCTTTTATTCTCTCCAGAGATACCAAACAAAGAGGACACATGCATCCATCAGATAAAACTTGAAGGAATCATTTCTAAGTTCATCAAGATCCCTTCTGATGGTGCATCATGGTCTGTTATGCTCTGATGAGGACCGTTAAGCTTTACTGTGCTTCCAACATTATACAGGGATCCCTCACTTTCCATAGTTAACTGGGACCAATACTTGGGTTATCTTTGTGTAGTTTTTCTGTTGATTCTATATGTTCAGAGAAGAATCATATCCATATCTAAATGAACCTCTGTCAAAAAGTAACCCCCCACCCCCCCCCACCCCCCACCCCCTTTAAAAGGTGAGGTAATTGTGATTAATCCTATCATTGGGAAAGACTGACTTCAATTTCATGGCCAGACCCAGGCCTGATTGCTGCCAGACAGTTCCAATCAGGAGATCCTAACATAAAACCTGTCTCACAAGGTGAGGTAGGCCATACTGAACACAAATCATCATGCCACGATCCAGTGAGCTTCAAGAGCAAACAAGAAAGATTATAGAGATTATATATGTCACAGTCTGGGAAAGGATACAAAGTCATTGCTAAATCTTTGGGACTCCAGCGGACCACTGTCAGAGCCACTATCCATAAATGGAGAAGGCATGGCACAGTGGTGGTGACCTTTCCCAGAAGTGGCCGACCTACCAAAATTACTCCAAGAGCACGACGCAGACTAACCGGAGAAGTCACAAAGGATCCAAAAACCACTTCTGAACAACTACGAGCTTCACTTGCCTCAGTTATTGTCAATGTTCATGACTCCACCATCAGAAAGACACCAGGCAAAAATGGCATCCCTGGAAGTGTTCCGAGGTGAAAGCCACTGTTGAAAAAAAAGAATATCAAGGCACTACTCATTTTTGTCAAGAATCATCTTGATCAATCCCAAAAGCTTTCAGGATAATGTCCTGTGGACTGATGAAACTAAAGCTGAACGTTTTGGGAAAAATTAATCCGGTTACATCTGGCACAAAAGCAACACTGCATCTGAGAAAAAGAACATTGTGCAAACAGTGAAACATGGTGGTGGAAGTGTGATGATCTGGGCCTGCTTTGCTGTTTCAGGACCTGAGCGACTTGTCATGATTGATGTAACCATGAATTCCGCCAAGAAAGCCTGGCAAAGAATGTTCGAGACCTCAAGCTAAAACACACCTGGGTTCTGCAGCAAGACAATGATTCGAATCCCACCAGCAAGTCCACTTCTGAATGGAAAAAAAGAACAAAATGACGGTTTTGGAGTGGCCTAGTCAAAGTCCCGATCTGAAACCTATTGAGATGCTGTGGTATGACCTTAAAAAGGCTGTTCATGCCTGAAAACCACCCAATCTGGTTGATCTTAAACAAGTCTGCAGAGAAGAGTGAGCCAAAATCCCATCACAGCAATGTGAAAGACTCATCGCCTCTTATCGGAAACGCTTCACTGCAGTTATTGCTGCAAAAGGTGGTTCAACCAGCTATTAGGTTTACAGGGCAATTACTTATTCACATGCGCCATTGTAGGTTCAGATGTTTTCTTTTTTCCCTTAATAAATGCAATTGGCACTACCAAAACTGCATTTTCTGTTTACTTGTGTTTTATCTTTGCATATTTAGGTTTGCTTGATCTGAAATGGAGGACAGTGGCAAACATGCAAAAAATGTCAGAAATTGGTCAGGGGGCAAAAGCTTTCGCACAGCACTATATATATGAGAGGGAGACATCCCTTATTAGTTTTATTTCAACAATATATTTTACAAATTTAGATTACACTTTATAAATTGTTTATAGCAGCTCACAACAAGAGTAAAAGACGTGGGTGTATTGTAGGTCCGAGGGTCAGTATCCGATTGCACAAAACCATAGGATTCCTCTTCCACAATCAACAGAGTGCTTGTACAATTCACCAGCAAAGACAATGAATCAACAACATTCCGCTCAGCTCGATTTGGGCTGCTCTGGCAGGAGTTTTCATACAGTCAAACAAACTGTTAATACAAAGAAATAGCAGCAATCTAATGGTTAGGGAAATGGTTTTGGGATGAAAGGTCACTGATTCGATTCCCAAATGAGCAGGGAAAACAAAGTGTATCAGCAGAGGGAGCGAGTGGTGCCTTCCCTTTCTCCACATTCATGGCTTAAGAACCCCATCTGACCCCCAAATGCTTTCCGGGCACCCCATCGTGTGGCAATCCACCTCTCTGTGTGTGTGTTCACTTTGTATGGATTAAAATTCAGAAGTCAAGGTTTCCCTTGCAAAATGAATACAGAAACAAATAAATAAATAAATCCAAGTAAGTCGGAGGACCCCTTACTGAGACTCCAGTCAAAATAAATCAACTACAGCACATGAAAAAATATTTTAAATGTTTTATTTTTTCCAAAGTACCTTAAAAAAACACCCCCCCACACGTTTACTTTATACACTCAAGAGTCTGTCAAACTAACATTGTGAACAGTGCGATCAGTGCAGAACGGTGTTGAGGTGCTTCCTAAAAGTGAGCTTTTCCATATTCAGTAATGACATCAGTTTTGATTCAAAGGTGTAGGTAGATTTTCGGACAAAAACAGTGAAATCTGAGCAGGTGGTTTACAGCTGATGAAGACAAATTGTATTTGCACGTAAAATGCTCTCTTTGGTGTATTTGTTTGAGGCAGAGCTGTATCTAACAATCGTACATGCTAGACAGACGGAATTATTTACTGATTACATTTTTATTAATTCTGAGTCTGCTTTAAACAGCAAAAATACCTTTATATAACCGAACATTCCCAAAGTAAACAGCAGGAGGGCTTCATGTTTCAGACCGTTGAGACATTAGTTCTCACTTAAACCTAAACAAATACAGACAGTGTGTTGATGCTTCATAGACATGTTGACCAATCCTGGTATATAAACAGAGATCATCCACACAGATAGAAAGCTATTAACAGTACTGAATTGTTTTTTAAACGGTTCCTGGTACCTGTCATTCTGGATTCTAATTAGGAGCAGAGATTTTTTTTGTCCACCAAGAAATATGTTCAATTATACTTTCAGTAACTGCCTTCATTTTCACCATCATAAAAAATAAGTACTTTTATTTTACCAGTATTTTGGCAAAGTATTAAATATTCATATTTAAATACTATTCATAAAGATTTCACTTTCATCTCATAGCTCTCTGGTTCTTTTTAAAATTTATCTTTATTAGAAACACAGAGCTCGCAAGTTTGAGTGCTGGGTAATGCACAGAGCTGTCTCTGCACAGGAAGCCATGACAAACGTGTTCAAGAAGCGAATATGGCTCCAATTGCAGGAAAATCAAAGTAAATTGTTACCTCTTTGAACCTCGTGGAGACAGTGAGACGTCACATTGGAGTGACTGAGAACGAGGACACTGCCAGAGATGAGCTGATGATCCAAAATGGTGTACGCGGCTAACATTTTGCCGACCCAGGTTTCTCGTTGTCAGTTGGTTTAGGAGCAAAAAAAGAAATGTGCTTGTAGTTTATGCAGCTCATCACCGGACTATAATGTGTTATGATGCACAGGGTTACTGAAGTGGCTCAGTCAATCCAACAGGTTCTCATAGAATGAAAAAGGTGACATGACTCTGAGCATGCCCAGAGTCGTAACACTCATTTATACTAAGACAAGAACTACTGGAAGGAACAGCTGATGTTGTACGTAATTTTTTTAGAGCGAGAAGCACTATTCCAGCACAGGTCCACTTTTAAAAACCTTTAAATCATGAACAAAAAATGTAATGTTTCTGAAGCGAAAACAGTAAATCAAAGCCTAACTAACAAACTACACACACACACACACACACACACACACACACACACACACACACACACACCAGGTGGGTCTTCTGTCCTGTGGGTGTGAAAATGCTCTTAATGAGGGGAAAGGAAAGCGATAAATTAGAGAAAGCACTTTTATGTGGGTACAAGAACTCAAAAAAGGAAAACTGGAAGAACGGCTCTGCTCTTCTATTTTTATCATTCCATCAGAACAGAACACCTGACTTCCGAGAGTGTATGAAAGTTATAAATATGGGCTAATTCTATTAGAAGTAGCAAAAGGGTAAGTTTGGTAATAAATTTATAAAGACACGTGTAATGGTTTGGAACCTTGAAATCCCCATCTATACATCCATTTGAATATTTTTATATAATTTGGATAATCTCAGTAATAAAGTGCACAGTGTTCGTCAAAAAGTTTATGAACATATACTTTAATGACTAAGAAAGTGATTTTGTTTTATATAAATTATACTGGCAGTGGTAAGCAGAACTAAAAAAGGAAGGAGGGAATATATTGAGAATTTCCTGTAACAGTTTGTGCGCATTAATCCTCCCTTCTACACTGCCCAACCAAAATAAATAAATACATTTTAAAAAAGTTGCCCACACAACATATCATTGAGCATTGTTGCTTTGGTTGGTTCAATCGAAGGTCAGCAACATTAACGCGATCATAAAATGAAGCAGCTGATGATCTAAATGTACTGAATGTGCAGGTTATCAAATCAATGCACTTTTTCTTCCCTGATGGCTCAGATATAAAACAGGGACTCAAATAATGAGCGAGTGGTTCAGGGAGCACGAGGAACCATTTTACGTATGTATTGGTCCCCCCAGAGTCCTGGCCTTTGTTGAAAGTGTTTGGGATGTGCTGAAGAAGATTTTATGGAGGGGTTTGGTCCCCCCATCGATTCCAGACATCAGTGTTAAATGAACATGGATGTTATACACCCGGAACAGTGGAGATTATACATAACATGTTAATTCACCTGAAGGTCCCCTTCCCATCATCCTCTTTGATCTCCAGACTGACGGTAAAGGTGAAAACATCACTGTCTGGTGTGAGGGGTGGAGCCTGAGCTGTAAACAAAGACTTATTGGCTGACCGCCGAAAGGCTGTGGCAAAACTGTAGAGTATTCTGCTGACCTGTATTAGAGGATAGGCACACACGCACACACACACACACACACACACACACACACACACAGAGAGAGGATGATTCATAGCTTTAAGGCATGACATGCTGTACCACAGGCTGTTCATCTCATTTCTAGTCATAAACAGGCTTATTAACAATGACGTCGGTGTTGTCTAATGTGGGTCTCATGGCCATGAAGAGATCTACATAACTGAGCTCTTACCTTTGTGTGTGTGTATGTGTGTGTGTCTCTCTCTCACATGCACAGGCATCTCTAACCATTATAATTGATTGTGAAAATGCAAGCGCGCTTTGTGTTGACCATTTTTGCATTTCAAATTTCTTTTTTATGTTGTTTATTTCTGTTGTATTATAAATCACTTGCGGGGCAGAAGTCTGTATGTTTTAGATTATCAAAATATTCAATTTAATCTTATTAAAATAATTTTCAATTAACATTTCATTACATTATTTTTGCATTATTTTTACATACTTAAGATTATTTTAATTCTATTTAATTCTACATTACTATAGAAATTTTATTCAGTATTACTTCTTTTGGGTTTTTTTCTTGTCACTGTGGGGATTTTTAGACTTGTTTTTTTAGTCTTTAGGACAGTTTTGTGCTTTAATTTAAAAGTAAAACAGAAATACAGTACGTACAGTAGGCCCTCGATATTTGCGGGGGTTCGGTTCCGACCCCTCCGCGACCCCTCCGTGAAGATAATCCGCAAGTTCTGTAGCCGGACGTAAAACCACATGTATCATATTACATGCACGAATGAGCAACCGGAGGTAAAATACTGTGTATCTATTACATGCGCTAGAATATGCTTCTTAAACACATTCTATAGACAGTCTTACTAATTAATACAGTATTAATGTAGTAAAATATAGTAATGATTAAGAAAAACCTTTTAATTTTTACTGTTATATTTATTGATGATAAAATATAAACATTATACAGCATATACTGTTGTAAAGCACTAGTATTAAAGTCTTTTTCAATTATTATTCCAGTACAGTACCTAAGTTAAAGTTTGTGCATGAGACTTTATGTTCTGTAGCATGTTTAACAAACAATACCAAAAGGATAAACTTTATTACGCTTCATGTCCTTTTACATTGAACTTGGAGTGACGTCTTGGAGTGACGTCTCCAAGATGGCGCTGCCTAGAGGGCGACGTCACATAGTTCTCAGTCAAATTGTTTCTTTGTTCATTTTAATTTGTTTTATTTGTTGTTTTGTTTGTTCATATTTTGCACTATGCTTGTCTAGGACCGGTCGACCCTACTACAGTTATGAGATCGGAGTCTTGGGGCAACTAAGCACGCTAAGCACAAGCTAAGCACGCTATCCTGAGCTAATATGCTATGGTAGCTCAGTGCTAGCCGTACCCCGGCTAACAATACACCCAGGCGGAGTTCTCAGAGTCATGTTGTTTCTTTTGATTTGTTTTATTCATGGTTTGCACTATGCTCGTCTATGACCGGCCGGCCCTACTACAGCTATGAGATCGGAGTCTTCAACTCCTATCGTGAGCTAATATGCTATGATAGCTCAATGCTAGCCGCACCCCGGCTAACAATAAGCCCAGGCAGGAAGGAGCCGAACGGCGCTTGGGATCGCAGGGGATGAAGGCCGTGTAGTCGGCTGGTGCAATTGCCTCGTCGGGTGTACTCTCCTCGAGCCATGTTTCATAGAAACACAGCATGGAGCAGTCCTGTAGATCCCTCTGCGCTGCAATCTGAGCATGAAGCTTGTCCATCTTGTTTCGCAGGGACTGAACATTTTCAAGCAGTATAACCGGAAGTGCTAACCAAGCGCCGGAGACTCTGAGAACGCCGCCTGGGCTTATTGATAGCCGGGGTGCGGCTAGCATTGAGCTACCATAGCATATTAGCTCACGATAGGAGTTGTTGCGTGCTTAGTTGCCCGAAGCTGATCATAGCTGTAGTAGGGTCGACCAGTCATAGACGACCATAGTACAAAACATGAACAAACAAAACAACAAATAAAACAAATTAAAACGAACAAAGAAACAATTTGACTCCGAGAACTCCGCGATGTTGCCCTCTAGGCAGCACCATCTTGGAGACGTCACTCCAAGTTCAATGTAAAAGGACAAGAAGCGTAATAAAGTTTATGCTTTTGGTACCGTTTGTTAAACATGCTACAGAACATAAAATCTCACGCACAAACATTCTAAAAATTAACTTAGGTACTGTACTGGAATAATAACTGAAAAAGACTTTAATACAACAGTTCAGAGGAAACTGTCGTTTCTTCAGGAGAAAGTCTTATTTCTTCAGAAGAGACATCCAGCGTTTTCTATCGCTTAGACAGAGAAGACACACAGCATTTGAGTGGTATCATGGCGCTTAACTGGTAATTAAAACACACAAAAAAAGAGGCTCATTGAGAACTTCTGCACGAATGAGGAAAAAGGGGCGTTACATCATCTCAACCAATCAGCAGGAAGGAGCACAGCTATTGGCTGACTTTGAGTGATGTGCCAGTTGCTTGGCAGTCCGTAATACTCAACCCATGAGTGCAAAACCGTGAATAGTCAAGGGCCTACTACTGTACAGTAGTTTGTATGCCTCCTAGTGGACAAACAATAAAACTGCATAATGTTAAATATGACAACAGAATCAAGTACATCTCAGTCCTCTTTGAGAAGGCACTTTTAGGCATGTACAGATATTCCTCTGTGTGTGTGTGTGTGTGTGTGTGTGTGTGCGTGTGTGCGTGTCTCACCGCTTCTTGGATCTCACAGCGGAAGACATGTATGCGGAAGATCTCAGCATTGTAGTGGCTCTCTGTGAAGGCAAAACAGTCGCTCTCTGGTGTTCCATCATGACCCCGGACACAGAACAGGATCTTATAGATGGGGTAGTTAGAGATCTCAGTCCCACTCTGAGGGTCCAACAACCTGAGAGAGGGATTTAATCTCCACTCTTCTGTCCATCAAGAATCAATTCACATTGAAAGGTGTAATGTGCAGCCCCCACCCCTCGTTCCTTTACCTGACAGTTCCCTCAGAGACTCCAGGTACAGACAGAGTGACGTCTAGAGGCACCTGGCACTGACTGCGAAGGATACTCATCATGCGCAGTGCCTCCACCTCACTGCGAGGGGCATTAACTGAGGCACAGCCCATGTAGGTCAACTTACTGAACACCACGCTGTCCTCGTCTAGCAGCGGTGTCCCCGGACTCATCCCTGAGCCCTCTTCTAGAGGAAAAATAATCAGTTGCAGCCTCTCAAGTTATTACATCATCGAGTACATAAATGCAAGTCATGTGACACCAGTTTTCCAAAAGGAGGTGTGAAATATCAATAGTATGAATTACATGTCAAGTGCTTGGCAAGTTTCCTTTTCACATTACATTAGATTAACAAACACAAGGGGGAAAAAACAGGATTCCTTTATTATTTGGATTTGTTTAGAGTATCATGCCTAATTTGCATAAATTTGTTCGTATGTATCTCAATTACAACTGAAAGATTTCTTTGTTCAAGTAAACACATGCCGTGGCCCGTCATACCCTGTTGAACTCCTGGAACAGGCAACACTATCTCCAGTTTCGGTGGTGCAGGACAAAGTTGTGGTGGGGCCACAGCGTTGGGATAATCCTGATCCGTCCCACCCACAGGGTGCGTTTCAGGACTCGCGTCAGTCACCGATGGATCCATCAGCACGTCTTCGAGCTCCCTCTGTAACTGTTGCTCACTGCCGTTCCCAACAATCTATTTATTTATTCATATTTTATACACACACACACACACACACACACACACACACACACACACACACACACACACATATCATTGTAAATAAAATCCAAATCATCCTACACACAAACACATAAGCTCCACATATGTTTTCAATCAATAATAAAAATTGTAAAAATAAAACAGTCAAACCTATATCTTCAGATTCTATTACAGTCCATGTCACTCTATGATTTGTTTTTATTACTGTGAGAGTAATTATTGTGTGATGCCTCTTACGTGATTAACCAATAATTAAGCATGTAAGAGACAAAAGACCAAAAATGTTTTATTCGGCCTTCAATTACAAGCTCAAATATTTGATTAATTGAATGGTTAAAATACTTTCCTTGAGATTCTCTTCATACCTTCCATGAAACTATAAATATAGATTGGGGTGTTTTGGTAAAACGAATGGTCACAAAAAACAAATTTCTGACAAATACTATTAATAAAACCAATTTGTGGGTGGGTTCCATGTTTGTGATGTTACTAAGTTTGGGCCAGTCAGGTGTTGTAATGCAAATGAGTGATGAGAACAGGTCACTTTGAAACATTGAACAGCTTTGTGCTAACTTATAGCAAATGAGGGTATGTATACTAATCATTAAGAAATTGTAATCATTAAATTCGTAGCATTAAATTATTAGGATAGTTTATTAATCATTAATTCGCTGTTTAGCTACAGTAATTAAAATATAAAGCTATTAAGAGCATGCAAGGGTGTGTCCTCATTTGCATATTTATTCATAAATTCTCATAAATGTATTTTTATAACAAGTCACTTGTAAAATTAAGTCTTAGAATTTTGTCATTTTAATAATTTTTACATCTTGCTGCAACTACATTAATTTTTATCTCTTTTGAGGATCATCTAAAGGGTCACCGGCTGACACACAGTGAGGATGTCCGATGGTTGCTGCAATGGCTTCTAATTTGTATGAAGCTGAAATCCGTTTCAAGTTCTCGAAATATCCAACAATCCTTGGGCTGATTGTATACATATGGCCTCTACACAGTGAATTGAAATGATATTGTTGAACTACTTGAAGCCAAAGCAGCCATCAGGGTTTCTCGCGCCCTCTCACACACACACACACACACACACACACACACACACACACACACACACACAGAAGGGAATGTGTGTACAGACAAATACTACACAACAGAGGAGCCACAGAACAACCTCATGAAGACAACTAAGAGCCAATCACAGGTAGTCAACAAAATCATAAATCAGGAAAAAGAACATGAGAAGAAAGAAAGGAAAAGCCTTCTTTTCCACCAACAAGGTGCTCATGGTGTGCACATCAATCCCGTTAATGTTTGTGTAATAAATAAATCTCTGTTTTAAAGGGATCGATGCAAATCTCTGCAGGTTCTTATCCTTCAGAAGGAGTTTTCCTTGGAGGACTAAAGGTTCATGGGTTCCTAAAAGGATTCTCCTCTTATATCCAATGGATTAATTGTTCTTAAAGGGGTTCTGTTTGAATGTCTCAAGGTTCATACACTCTAGAAAAATGGCATAGTGATTCACACCATCTGCCTCAGTGTAAGAAGGTCCTGGGATCGATTCGAGGTCCCTGGGTATTTTTGTGTGGAATCTGCATGTTCACCACGTGCTTGCGTGGGTTTCCTTCAGGTACCCCAGTTTCCACCCACAGCCCAATGGGCACAGTAGGTAACTGTTGGTCCCTAGGTGTGAATGGGAATAGATGCATGTGTGTCAGTCCTGTAATGGCATTGCAGTCTGTTCAGGGTATGAGCTCACCTTCACCCAGAGTTGGCTGAGACAGGTGTCAGCCTCCCCACGACCCTACTTAGGATTAAGCAACTTAGATAATGAATGAATGAATGATTAAAGGTTCTTAGGCTACTGAGGTGATTCCCCTTGAAAGACTGAATCTTCTCAGGGTTTTAAAGGGTTCTACTTGAAACACTAAAGATTGTTGAACTGCTAAAACTGCTTTACGTGAAGGATTAAATGGTTTTTAAGCTTCTAAAAGGATGGCTATGGATTGGAGGATCGTCCCGAGTTCCAAACCAGCAAAAAAATCTACTTAAACTAACTAGAGGTTCTTTAGCCTCCAAAATAAGGTTCTACTTGAATAAAGGTTCTTAGGCTACTGAAATGATTCCTTTTGGAGGATGTTCTAATGGGTTATATCAGCATGAATAAAAGTTCCCAGGCTGATGAAAGTGTTTTACTTAAAAGGTACAAAAATAAACCATAAACCAGCACCACCTCTGCCAGTGGAAAAGGTGTTGGAGACCACAAGCACGGATAGAGACGAGAAGAGAAAAGAACAGAAAATCGGAGGCAAGACAGAAAGGGACTGACCTTAAAGCTGACCCCTTCCTCAGAAATCACCTGCATAACAAACAAGAGGTTTAGAAGAGCCTCTTACAAGAGAAGAACAAGGAGAAGAACAAGGAGAAGAATACAGAGAACATGCAGCAGATGATGGAACATGGACACGTGGGTGCTGATCAGCATTTAAGATCACAAAGTTTTCCCATGCAGGTCTGACAAGGTGAATGAGAAATGCTTAAGCGCCACCTAGTGGCTGGTACGTTCAGCTCATCCACAATGAAGAGCAAAGCCTGACGACAAGAACGTTTCATCCACTGTGGGACCTTCCCCAAAAATCTTATTCAAATCAAAGATGAAGAAAGCTTTCGCAAAAACCACTGAAACCACGAATGACCCAAAAAAAAAGCACAGAAATTAGGGATTTCATTACAAGCGCTGGATGAGTCAAAAAGTGAAAGAAAAAAAAAAAAAGACAACAGATATAAGTCTTACAAAAAGATGTTTTAACAAAATGTGCGTCTGTGTGAATGAAAGCATGAAATGGAAAGGACACTCTTGTATTCTCAAAAAACAGAGATAATGAAATTTAAATGGCTATCCAATGGTGTTGCAGCAGAACCAAAGTGAGGAAAGTCACGATGATAAACCCAACAGATACACAGACAGAGAAGAGTTTATTAATTTTACATGCTTTTATTTTTTTATATATTTTCCATCTGTGGATAAATGCAATAACATTAACTCCTAATACTAATTCCTAATCCTATTTTAGCCAAATTTTTTAACTAGTCCTAGTCCCTAAACCAGACCTACAAATCCTAATTCATCAAAGCACTAAATCTTAATTTCTGAATCAATGTAAATTTTAACCCATTATTGAAGCCACCTCCAAATTTTAGTCTAACTCAATCATAATTCAATGCTAATCTCAATACAACAAAAACCCCAAATCCAAACCGAATCTCTCAATCTTAATCCTTAAAAAGGTAAAACCTAATCCAAGCCTAATCTAGACCAGCAATTCCATCATTAACCCACAAACCTCAGATAATCCCTACTTTAACTATTTTTAATAAAAATATTAAGTACTGTCTAACACAAACCTATTTTTAATTTTCTGTGTAATCTAAACAAATACTTATATTACCCTAGTAGGAGTGAGAGAGAGAGAGAGAGAGAGAGAGAGAGAGTGTGTGTGTGTGTGTGTGTGTGAGAGAGAGAGAGAGAGAGTGTCCAAGAGAGTGTCCATTCATCCAACCACACCTGTTCAGTCAGGTGACAGCCTTACACTGAATGAGCATCTTCTCTCTGTTTCAGGAAACATCACGTGGGTCAAAGGTCTCACCTTCAGGCCTGTTTTTTCATCGTCACTGCCGTTATTAGTGGAGGGAGTCTCGTCCCCAAGGCGGGACACCAGGACAAAGTCCTCGCTGTTCAAGGTAGACACCGAGTCAGAAGAGGCACTAATTTTCCCCACGGAGGCCATGTCATCCATGACTGCTACAACGAGCTGGATGCACTCATGAATGACACTCTGTGAGCCGAATCACCTGGAAACAAATGTGGAGAAAAATAACCGTATTAATGGGTTCGTTTCGTCTACAGAAAACAAAGGGAACAATTCAGCTCCAGATTCTATTTATTTGTTCCCCATTTTCCTCCACCAGTCAGGTATCCTCCTTCCTCTCACAAACAACCCCCGCCAACCAGGAAGGGGCACAAGTAGTCATGTGCTTTTTTATGAATCACAGACACCCATAACTGGCTGGTGATCATTATTACTGACAGAGGTCAGCATATGCCATTCCTCCCTCCCATGAGAGCTCAGCCAATCAGCTCCCATGGACTCCCAGCCAAGGATGGCTGCGACACCAACCTGAATTCTAACCTGCAGGTTGAAAATACCTTGTCGATGTGGTACTTGCGAGCCCCTTTTAGACAAAAAAAGGGAAAAAAAATTCAATGAACACAGCACAACAGATCACATAACACTGCAATGCGAACATCAGCTGGTTCTGAAATGTTTATCTGATCTCAGGAGGAATTTACAGGAAATAGAATTTGGTTCGACAACCACCAGTGCTGATTACTATGCAAAACGACACACAGACACACGCACAAACACACCTATAGCAATATGGAAATAAAGTGACAGGTACAGCTGGTTCACCTGCAGAGAGCAGAGATTATAAACACACTTGAAATCATGGCCCAGTTTTTCATTCTTCAGATTTTATTTCAAATAAACAACAAATACTGTATTCTTTTCTTTCGGCCTTTTCCCTTTTCTCGGGAGTCACCACAGCGAATCATCTGATTCACACATTTGATTTGGCATAGGTTTTTACGTCGGATGCCCTTCCTGTCACAATCCTTTTGGCAAGGGACAGAAACACGCTGACAGCTTTGTAGCTACTCTTTACGAAAGTCAGCAATGGTTCTTTTACATGCCTCTCACCATAGACAATGAGAGACATGGCCCGCCTTTGATAACCCAGTTAGCTGCACCGGGGGGACAGTGACAGCCTTGTGGGGACTTGAACCCCCAGCCTTAGGATCAGCGATCCTGCGCCCTATCCACTAGACCATCACTGCCCCAAACAACAACTACTGGATCAGTTTCAATGTCAATCATCAAATCACCACATCAACATTTAAACCCAGACTACAATCCACTTATTAATGGCTAAGAAAGGAAACCAAGAAAACAGAGAAAGAGAGAGAGAGAGAGAGAGAGAGAGAGAGAGAGAGCGAGAACAGAGGAGAAAGAAAATGAATCCAGTCAAGTCGGAGAAAAAAGTGCATAACACATTTGGAACTTTTTGCTGCAATGATAGAGGACCAGGAACTAAATAACATGTGAGACGACCACTTTTTTGGGAGTTAGAGGGAAAAATCACATGATTCATAGGAAAATAAAGAAGAAAAATGTTATTCTTCCATATTTACTGACACAAGGATCTCAGTATATTTAAGGGTTCTGCTTGGTTCTAAGCCTCCTAGTAAAGGTTTTGCATGTACGATAGGGAAGTAAATATTGGAGGAGTGGGAACTGGACATGAATTAAAAAAATAAATAAATAAATAAAAAAAAAATGGAGAAAACGTAAAAAATAAACAAATAAAGTGTGTTTTAATAGCGGCTAATAGCAAGACAAATTTCATCAAAATTTTTTGTCATTCTTTACATCAAATACAAATCAGATACGAAACTGTGCCTTACCGTTATGTCTCATCATACAACAGGAAGTGATGTAATTACTGCAGAAATAAAGGATCATCAGGACAGACAGGCGGGTAGGTGTCTGAAAAAGATCTTGTCATGTACGTAACGTGACACGCCGACAGCACATAATTGAGACATGTAATTGAGAAATGGAGAGTTTGTTGTAATCCCTTATCATATATCTGTGACATTTTAGTTCCTTTTAACGTTTACCTGCTATTATTCCTTGTTGTGACATCACAGAAATTCTAGTAGCTTCCTACAGAGACATTTTTAGTAATTGTTGCGCCAAAAAAAGCCAGACTTAAGAAATTCTTTCTTAGCAATAACATGATAAAAAAAGATTCAATCGGAAGAGAGGATTTTTTTTTTTTTTGCTGTTGCAGGCCACCAGGGATTCGTGGGGTGGGGATGATGACGTGGAAGGCATTGTCTGATTCCAGTGACGTTGGTATGAGAACAGCCCGGAATTGGAGATGAAGCTTCTGCCGCAGACGTAGCAGCCGCCTAATTCGTCATTGTTGGCTGGCTCATTCGTGCTCTCTTGTCTATCCAGGCTTTTACATTTCTTTCTCGGATTGCATCTGCAGCACCGCCCACAACTGTTCTCCACGCTTTCCTGTCTTCAACAGTTTATCTCCAGTTGGTGAATTCGTCAACGTTCTTGAGGCACTTCTTGAATGTGTCTTCGTACCTCAACCTCGGAGCTCCAGTCTTTCTGGTGCCTTGTCGCAGTTCACCATACAGAACAGCCTTCGGAAGCCTGCTTTCTGACATGCGCACGACGTGCCCAGTCCACCTTAGCTGGGAGGTGATGATCAGCTCCTCTGTGCTAGGAATATCAGTTCTTCTCAGGACCTTGAGGTTCGATACGTGTTCTTTCCACGAGATGTTCATGAGCTGACAGAGGTGTCTTTGCTGAAAGGTGTCCAATCGCTTCAAACTATGTCTATAGAGAGTCCAGGTCTGACATCCTCTGTACAAGAGCGTTGGAACCACAATTGCTCTGTAGGCCTTAATCTCGGTCTTTAGGCAAATGTTCTTCTGGTCCCAAAGTCGGTTTCAAAGTTTTCCGAAAGCCGTTGCGGCAGTTTGAGTTCTTGCAATCTCAGGGTCGATAGTTTCGTTGTTAGATATGATACTGTCCAGGTACGTAAACTTTTCAACTTCCGCAAGCAGTGTGCCGTCAAGTCGCACCTCCATGAGGTTCACTGCATACTTCGGTCTTCTTGCAGTTGATAGTTAGTCCGAATCTCTTAGAGGCATCAGCGAATGCAATCACCAGGCTTTACATTGCTGGCAGACTGTGCGTCACGAGCGCCAAGTCGTCTGTGAAGAGGAGCTCTTGGATAAGTACGTCACGCGTCTTGCTCTTTGCTTGTAGACATCTGAAGTTGAATAGATCATTATCATTTCTTGTTCGTACATATAAATCTGAGTTCTTCTGGCATGCTTTGAAGAACTGCGGCTAGAAAGATCGTGAAGAGTGTTGGGGCAAGAACACATCCCTGCTTCACACCATGCCCAACGTTGAATGAGTCCAAGTATTCGTTGCCGCACAGAATGCAGGCAGTCACACCACGATGAAAGCTGCGCACAACGTTGATGAATTTCTCTGGATACCCGTAACGAGCAAGAAGTTTCCATAGACTGTCCACTGTGTCAAATGCCTTGCTGAAATCCACAAAGGTGACAACTAGAGGATGTCGCTGCTCCGTTGACTTTTCCTGTAGCTGCCTGAATGTGAATATCATGTCTTGTGTGGATCGGTTGGCTCTGAATCCACACTGACTCTCAGGAAGGATGGCTTCTGCAAGAGACTGGAGTCGGTTCAGCAGGATTTTGGCCAGAATCTTTCCCGCTGTGGACAGCAATGAGATTCCTCTGTAATTTCCGCAGTCTGTATGCTAGCCCTTTCTTTTGTAGATCGTGACAATGATAGCGTCCTGAAAGTCTTGGGATACTCCTTCGCTTGAGGACCAGATGTTGTGGACCAGTTAAAGCAGCTGGTGCCTTAAAACTGTTTCTCCATGCTTCCCAGACTTCAGCTGGTATGCCATCTGGACCTGCAGCTTTTCCGTTTCTCATCTTCTTGGTGGCTAATTCCAGCTCTTCTGCAGTCGGTAGTCCACCCGTGCTATGCCCGATAGGCAGCTGCAGAATTTCACCAGCACCGTCATCGGCACTGGCCTCTGGATTCAGAAGACGCTCAGTGTGTTCCCTCCATCTCACCATTATATTGCTCTTCTGCGTATGAAGCACCACACCATCCATGCTCTTCACAGGTTCGAGGCAGGCACCCTGTGGCCCGTGGACTACTTTCAGAGATGCGTAGAATGCTTTGGACTTGTTTTCATCTGCTAGTTGCTGAATTTCGCTTGCCTTCATCAGCCGCCAGTTGTCCATCACTCACAGCTTCTGTTGAAGTTCTTCTCTTGCCACCTTGTAATGGTTTTTCAAAGCGCTCGTGCAATGGCTGCCCAGAGTCCGCTGAAACAGAGCGTTTTTTATGGCAATGAGAGCTGTGATCTCTTTGTCATATACATCGAACCAGCCTGCGGCTGGGTTTGCCAAGGACCTCTGCAGCAGTGCTGTAGACTGTGTCTCTCAAGGCCATCCACTGTTCCTCTACAGTACCGATTGCCATGGGTAAAAGGTTACCGGTGATCTCGGAGTACAGCTTGTCTCTTTCAGCATCGCTTGCCAGCTTAGCGACATTCAACTTTTTTGGTGGTTTTGACCCTCGCTTTTTGTGTTGCAGCTTCAGCTTGATATTGCACTTCACGCGGCTCATATAGTGATCAGTGTCGCATTCATTTCCACGCATCACTCTGGTGCTACGGAAGTCTAACAGGTCGGCTCTCTTTGTGATAAAGTAGTCCAGCAGAGTTGGATGTTTCGATCTCGGGTGCTTCCATGTGTAGTACCATTTGTCTGGAAGCTTGAAGGTGTTAGTGATTGCCAGTTGATGCTCTGAAGACTTCAGTAAAAGCATTTCATCGTCGCAGTTCATTCAGCCCCTTCCAAACTTGCCAAGACATTGCGTCCAAGTGTTGTGGTCATTTCCGACCCTTGCATTAAAGTCATCGAGAATGATGACTTTGTCAGCTGAAGGGATTTCCGCAAGTACTCTATCCAGTGAAAGATAGAACAGTTCTTTTATCTCGTCATCGTCGGTCATGGTTGGCGAGCAGGCTGAGATCATCTTCAGATACCTCTTTACTGATATGAATGCGCAGAGACATTAACCGATCCGATATTCCAGTGGCTAGAGACTTCAATTGCCGAACCAAGTTGTTTGAAATTACGAAAGCAAGTCCTGCTTCTCTCTGTTCGCCCTTCGGCTTCCCAGACCAGAAGAATGTGTGACTATTCTCCTCGAGTTGTCCGACGTCAGAAAATCTGGTTTCCTGCACTGCAGCGATGTCGATCTTGTAGCGAACTAGTTCGTTAGATATGAGCGCAGTTCTACTTTCTGGTCACGTGCCATCATTGTCGAGTAGAGTTCTGACGTTTCATGAAGACAGTACCAGTTCAGTATTTCTTCTGTTCTTTGTTTTCGCACCGCTGTAGTGGATTCCCGCTGACCGCAGTTTGCCGCCCAGGAAATGTTGAACGAACAATTTTCAGTCCACCTTTTCTAGGACCCTCCCCAGATTGGGGCAGGCAGTTAATCCCTAAAAAAAGACTGCCTGGTCATTGAGGCAGCTGCCTTTCAATGCTGTCATTTGTCAGCGAAAACACTACCATCGCACCTCAACCGCCTATATGCAGAGATCACACTGCGGCTACCAGTTCATCAAACCTGCCGGTTCGGCTTCACTCCATCACCATAGGACTTCACCCAAATACCCTCCAAAGCTTGAGCAAATGGTAGGAACTGGCAGCTTACCCAGTACTGATAGCACCCTCTGCATTGGTAGCGGAAGCTTACAGGCAAGTTAAGACCAAGACAGGCTGCGCAGAGCATCCGATGACCAGTGCAGAAACATAGTCATGTCCAGCGTCGACCTTGCTTGACCGTGTCGGCACTACGGTGTTGGTTCTTCCGCTGTCCATCCAAATTTTTTCATACATCCTGCTATATTATGTGTGTGAAGTGGTAAACACAGTAGAATGAAATAAATATATTTGAAATCAAAATCCATTCATTCATTCATTCATTTTGTAAATGCATAATCCTAATTAGGGTCGCGGGGAGGCTGGCGCCCATCCCAGCTGACTCCAGGCGAGGGCAGAATACACCCTGGACAGCTCTCTAGACCAGGGGTCACCAACATTTTTGAAACTGAGAGCTACTTCACGGTTACTGAATCATACGAAGGGCTACCAGTTTGATACGCTCTTCTGAAATAACAAATTTGCTCAGTTTGCCTTTAGTTATACATTATTTATAATGATTAGTAATACTCACCTATGTAAAGACACTGATCATGTTAATGATTTCTAACAATGATTATCAAAAATGACAACAAGGTGGGAAACAGATATCAATATTCAACACTTTATCTCTATTAATCACAGTATTTGTTACATTTTCAGATGATCACTTACATCACTACATTTTAGCAAAAAGTATCCCATTTGCACAAGCCACTGACATGCCCTGTTAACAAATCATGAACTATGTTGCAACATGTTTCAAAAAAGTTAACAATTATGTAATGTTAAATAAAATCAACTTACATATTTTTAAATATGTAATACATTTTTTATTTCACATTTTGAACTAATGGCCAAGTCTGTGTTATGTTTAACAAAATTATAACTTTTAAATGTCATGAACACACTTTTAAATTGAACACAATTCTTCAATATTTTAATTCAACTTTGCCATGGCACTACCATGTTGCCACTGACTACATCTGGTATCCGTCCTTGGTTAGTGGGAAGACTGGCATTGCATGCTGTTCACCAGTGTGTTGTAATCTGGTGTGTAACTTGACACTGCAACTGTGAGTGAGTCTCTCAGATGTGCATCAGTGAGGCGTGTTCTGTGTTTGTTTTGATGAAGTTCATGTCAGAAAATGCTGATTCACAGAGATAGGTTGAGCCAAACAGGCTGGCAACCTTCATGGCTGCTGTGCATACTCCACTGTACTTCTCTGTGTCAACAAGGCGCCAAAGTTTGGTGCAGCCTGGTAGGCTTTGAGATGGAGATCATTTTGCAATGTTATAATTTCAATCTCCACGTGTCCAGCATCCAAGTTGACCGTTGCACGTAACTGCTCAGCAAAGCATGTTGTGTCCGGGTTCATGAGAGGGTTGGAAATGAAGATCACGCATGGTTCAAGCTGATGAAGGTCACAAACCTATTCTCAAACTCTTGCCCAAGTCTGTTTATTACTTCAATGTACTTTTCTGCCACTTTTTCAAATGTCTCAGATGCAGAAGCATTGTCTTTTCAGCACTGACTGCACAGAGGGAAAGTGCAGAACTTTTTTTCTCTGTAAATCTGCAGAGAATGTGACCATTTTGGCTTTAAATGCATTTAAAGCACTTATCATATCGACAACAGTCTTACCTTTGCCTTGCAGCTGGCAGTTCAGGAGGTTTAGTTTCCCAGTAATGTCCACCAAAATGTAAGGTCAAGTGTCCACTCTGTGTCCTCTAGCAGTGAGACATCTTGCTTTTGGACTGCATGAACTCTTTGATTTCACGCAAAAGAGACAAAAACGATGCAAAACTCGCCCTCTGCTGAGCCATCTGATTTCTGTGTGTAGCAGTAGGTCCCCATATTCTGCTGACATCTCCTCTAATAGTACCTTGAAAATCCTGTGCTGCTTTGCTTTGGAGCCGGATGTTGTTTATGATTTTCACAACGGAGTCATCACGCGCCCAAAGCCGATCACTTTGCACACAACGCCTGCTGGTGAATGATGCAATGGTAATGCAGAAATTTGGGGAAGTCTGGGTCACGCTTACAGTGAGCGATGAAACCTGTCTGTCGGCCGACCATAGCAGGAGCCCCGCCTGTTGTCACCGCTACCAGCTTTTCCAATGGCACCTTTTTCTGAAACCTAAAAACTCCTTCACCGTATTATAAATGTCAACTCCTCTCAGAAGTTGTCTTTAAGGGCAGTAGTGTCAGGAGTTCTTCTTTGTGGAGAAATCATTAAACACCATCCGGATAAAAACCAATAACTGCGCTTGTACTGCTGCTGTCCACGGACTCATCGCACTGGAGGCTAAACCACTTGCACTTCGCCAGATCCTGCTCCAACTGATCGACCAAGTTACTGGACATAGCTGATACTGCCTTTGCCATCGAGATGCCCCTAGTTGGACGTCGGAAAGAGTGGAGATTAGGTCGCTTCCATTTTTCTGCCTTTAAATACAGTGTTAGCAATTAATAACATCGCTTTCTTTGACAACTTCTCCATCTGTAAATGCCTTTTTTTCTTGATCAGAAAATGTGTAGCTCTAAACGAGGCTTCGTTGCTTTTGTGAGTTTTTGGCCGGCCTCGTAAAAAAGACTGTTGCTTACCCAGAGCGGTCTTTAGCTCACGGGCTTTTTCTGCCCGTAGGGCGCTTGCAGGTGGATATTTATCATGGTAGCTTTTGTGACACTTATTGAAATGTCTCTCCACATTGTGCCGCTTTGTTGTCGCCACGGTCGTCCCGCAAATCAGACACCACGCAGGTTTCTTTTACAGTCGTAAAAAAGAACTCCTCTTCCCATTCACTGTGAAAGAGATATCGCTTTCTTTTTTCTGCCATGTTTTTGGGGTACTAAAGTGCATACAGCGCCGCTAGCTTACTCTCCACATCCCACAAGCTCTACTTTACTGCCCATAGGTAAATATTGTGCGCAAGTAACCTTAAAGTATTTTTAAGATAGTATTTTTTAAATCTATATACATACAAGTGTGATTAAAAAAATAATAGCAACAGAACAAAATTAATTTTTAGACGCAGCTCTCTATGAGATGTGCTATTTTTGGAACAGGCCCGCGGGCGACTCATGTGGTCCTTGCGGGCGACCGGGTGCCCGCGGGCACCGTGTTGGTGACACCTGCTCTAGACCATCACAGGGCGGAAACACACTGACAGCTTTGCAGTCTACTCTTGTTTAAAGTCAGCAATGATTCTTTTACATGTCTCACACCATAGACAGTGAGAGACATCGCCGGCCTTTGATAACCCAGTTAGCTGCACTGGGGGGGGGCAGTGGCAACCTTGTGGAGTGTGGTACTCGAACCACCAACCTTAGAATCAGTGATCGAGCACCCTGTACCACTAGGCCACCACTGCCCCTGAAATCAACATAATAAATATCAAAGTTTATTATTTTAATATTGTAATCAACAGAGTATCAAGGCTTCTTCAACATATCAACTTTTAAATTGCAGTCAACTTACTGTCAAAGTCAAAATTTCTTTGTCACGCTCCGTGCTGTTGCTGCCAGTTTATAATTAACTTGTATTTGCTCGAAAATGTCAGCAAATGTGTTGCTCAATTTGAAAAGCATTAATTTATTATTTTCACATTGGGAGCTTTCATAGTGACAGAGAACAGGTTTTTTGCTTCCTCATTGTCCCCTTCCATCATGCTTTCCGCCTTTGTTGTTTATGGCCAATGAGAATCGCTGTTTCACAGAACTAGTAAAATTGACCAATCACAAGGCACGGTTGATACTTATTTCGCTTTGGTCACTTTTTACTACAATGTATGATAGGGGACACAGGCGGGTTTTTTTTTCAATGTAACCGGCCAGTATATTTTTATTTTTTTGCATCTGTGAATGCTCAGGCGGGGTTTTTATATACAATTTCGGTCCAACTGGCCATGTTACCATCAACAAAGATATTTTTAAGGCTGGCCCAATATAGAATACTGGTATCCAGGTATACCTCACCCAACGTCGTTAATTGGTTCCAGGAGAGACGACTTAAGTCGAAAAACGACTTAAATCGAATTAGCTTGTATCTAGGCTAGGCTACGATAAATTTACTTGTCTAGGCTAAACCGAAAATAACCATTCCGAGTTCTGTACTTTATTCATAGTTAATAAGAATCTATTTTAAGCTTGAATGAGAATGAGAGGAGCCGATAAACAGACGTATACCGTGTATAAACTAATTAATTCTAAACAATTGCGGTTTTCGTGGGAATGACAAGTGACAACGTCTAACGGTACATATTGGAACAACTGTACATATTTTAATAAGATTTTATGCTTTTATTCTTATTTATTGTACAGTAACATGATTTCATGAGATTTTGATGATTTTCTAGTGGACAGACAGATGGACAGACGTAAAGTTGATTATAATCACGTAAACTTTATTGTTTCATATATTTTTTGAAAATCCGACGTATAATCGAGAACGACTTAACTCGAAAAGACTTAAGCAGAGGTATACCTGTATTATGAAATGGTTTTCGGTGGGAATGTCAGGACCCCTTGTGGTCCACGTTTCATTTGTTAATGTCTACTGTACTAATTTTTCTTTATTAACTTCTGTCTCTTGCCCAGTGATAAGTGCACTTCAAGGAAGATTTCAGGGCTTAGTGTGAACACTGGGATAACGCTTAAGAGTCTATACCCATGTTTGAAACATTATTTTGACAGTACAGGAATCAGGTACAGACAATGTACGCAGAATAAGTTCACCAACACCACTTGTATGAGGTGTAGCATCCACCACATGTATAAACAGTGTTAAAACGTTAAGAGTCAGGAAGGCAACACAGGCTACAGCTTTGTTCCTAGGTCTATGTATTGTGCTGTGTTCTAACTTGAACACACACACACACACACACACACACACACAGAGACAGGGTCATTGGCATTTCCTCCATAGAAGTGTGCAAAAGTAAAGGGTATTGTGTATTGTTTTCACAGTCTGCTGTCCCTCTGACACACTCAAGCTTCTCTGCCGTTTCATGCTTGATCACATTGAGCATTAATAATGGCCGCCTTGTTTCTCTCTCTCTCTCTCACACACACACAGATCACAGAGAGAGAGAAAGAGAGAGAGAGAGAGAGAGAGAGAGAGAACACATTTCCTGTCTGTGGTCTCTCAGTTGGACATCTTTACATCACAACCAAATGTGAGAACTTCCCTAAAGGCTGGGGCTAATTCCAATGAGCATATGACATGTGATTGAGAACCATCAGTTTCAGACTCCACCTACAAGTTTGTTCAAACAACTGAACACAAAGACATGAATGGCAACATCAGGAACATTTAACCTCCCAATTGATAGTCACACAACAGCTACACTCGCTCGCTCACTAGGTAAGAGAGAGAGAGAGAGAGAGAGAGAGAGATTTCAGGGATAGCAAGGGAGAGGGTAAAAGCCAAGAGAGACAGACAGAAGACAATGGAAAAAGAAAAATATAAATAACGGAGAGGACTAAGAGACAGAGACGAAGAGACAAAATGAGAGACAGAAATGGGAGAAAGGGACAAGGACAAAGACAGACAGTGGGTGTAGCAGAGAGAGAAATTTCATTGAGAGAGGGAATCAGGAAGAGACAGATAGACAGGAGACCAACAGAGAGAAAGAGATGGTGGGGAGCAGGGAGGAAAAACGAAGAGTAAGAACTAGAGATAGCAAAATGGGAAAAGAAACAGAGACAAAGACAAAGAATGAAGAGAGGGAAAGAATGAGAGATCAGCAGACAAGGAAACGAAAGAGACAGGCAGAAAGGGGAGGTGCAAGAGTGAGTTAAACCACATTCACATGGGAAGCACCAAGCAATAAGTGATACAGTATATAGTCTATGGAAACAAATAGGAAAAGGTTTGGAGGCATCTGCCAATCACCAACATCTTTTAGCTGTGATTGGTTCAGTTCGATTTATATTCCACACACACTTCACACTCTGGCTGTTTATTTCACTGGCAAGCTTTAACTTTGCATGAACATGTCACTTCCTTTGTGAATACAGCCTTAACATTTAAGATGGCATGTTTGGCTGCTGTATATACATCATAAATTATAAGTGTTTTTATTTGTAGGTTTCCATATATATGTGTGTGGTTATAAAGTGTCAGCTCTAGTGTTCTCTAACAGATCTGGTTAGTCTCACAATCACTCGCTAGCCAGAACACAGATTATTCAACACCATTGAATGTTTTAACTCCAACCCGACTGGTGTTCTCTCTCGCTCTCTCACTCACACACACACACACACACACACACACACACACACACACACACACACACACACACGACAGAACTTCAGGTTCTCCTAAAGAAATCAGTAGCTCAGCTCAAGTCATACCGGGATCAGGTACTACTCCGATACGGGACTCTTTTATTGGTTAGATTCTGGATGGTTCTACAAAACCAACCTGGTGCACAGTCTTTTTAATATTTAATAATAAAAAGTATTTTTCTCAAGAGTACAGTACATCTGTTCTGGTATTATAATCTGACTTGTGACTATGCATGATATGCTAAATAGACATCATTTTCTCTACATCAAACCTGCCCAATTATAATGCAATGATAAATATACAAGCTCCGCCCCAGAACCATGCACTCTACAATAAACAAATGTCACAAATATCACAACTAATAATGCATTAGATTAGAATGTCACAAAATAAATTGTAGGCACATGGTTTTATTGAGATGCTAACACACCTGTGCCAGGTAACCTGTTCTACAGGCTGAGAAGAAACAGGGTCAGACTGTTTATTCACTGATAGCGTTTGTAAAGCATCTGTACACTGTAACTGTATTTGTGTTGAGTGTGTCCTCAGCACGAAGGACGATAGCCTGCTCTCTTAGAAACACGTATTAACCCAGAACATGTTTCAAAAAAGTACACATCTGTAACAAGAGAATGGGTCAAACTAAGGATTTTATTTTACAGGCAAACAGCATGAAGCTAACAGCAATGCAAGCAAAATATTTACATTTACAACATACAATACAAGCCATAGCTGCAGAAATAAAATAATAATCCTCCTACAGCTGAAAATAAATGCAGGACATTTATAGCTGTGGACAGATGCCTCCAATGTTCACTAGTCAAATAACCACACTGAGTAGTGATACTTATTTACTGTATAGTTTATAAAGATTATAAAAGCTACTTTTCATTTGAACTACCCGTGATTTATTGACTTGATGTTGATGAAACCGTGCGGCGTCTCCGAACTGAGAGGGCCTTTTCATTGGTCAGTTTTAATGGTCCAGAATCAGAGAATTTAGGTTGAAGGAGGGTAGAGAGGATTTTAACAATAAACATCACAGAGCAGCTTAACCGAAATCCTGATTTAGATTCATCCCTAATGAGCAAGCTAGAGGCAACAGAGGCAAAGAACCCCCTCCCCCATTTTTTTTTGCTTATCCAAAAAAAAAATATACATTTTGACCCTTCTTTTCTTTCTGAAATATTTTCATTTCTGCCCTGCGATGGCCTGGTGAACTGTCCATGGGTACTCAACCTTTGCCCAGTCAACTGAGATGGGCACCAACCGCCAGCAGTTCAGAAAATGAATGATATTTCCATTCTATCTCAAATAAATACAGCTAACAGATAAGAAGACAGAGGACTGAATGCAAAACAGTAGGTAAGGGGTGGGGCTTCCAGGTAGGCTCCAATAACATCAGCATTGATTACCTATGAAAATGTCAATTATTCTAGTTTTTTTGTACAGTAGGCCCTTGACCATTCGCGGTTCAACACGCACGTCCCCACATACTCGCGGATTGACGACAAACCCAGAAGTAACTTGCACGTTATTCAAAGTTAGCCAATGGCTGAGAGCTTTTGTTTCTCCCTCCTGCTGATTGGTTGCAGATGATGTGTACACCTTTTTTTCTGCTTCGTGCACAAGTTATCAACGTGATTGCCTGAATTGCAAAGTAATTTTTTTAATTATTATTTAAGCCCTATGATGCCACTCAAAAGCCCTGCATCTTCTCTAGCTTCTTCTAGTTTTTACTTAATCATTACTACATTTTACTACATTAATGAATAAGACTGTCTGGAGAATATGTTTAAGAAGCATATTTTAGCGTATGTAATATCATACATAGGGTTTTAAAACCGCGTCAATAACTTACGGATTTTCATGATCCACCGGAACCGAACCGAAAAACAGGGGCCTACTGTACATCGATACACTAACCTGGCATTTCATGAAAAGATTTGCATGTGTTAGTTTTAGTTCTGTACCACTTTGGAGAACGAATGAAAAATGCATCGAGATCAGCAGTTGTGGTAATACATAATGTTTAATATGATAAAATAGAACAAGTTAATATTGCTGGACATCCGAGCAGTGCTGGACATCCGAGCAGTGCCGAACCAGGAGGTTACAGAAACAAGCATGTGCTCCCTCTGCATCATTATAAACTGCTGAGCAGGTGCATTGAACAGCGGCCTTAAACACTCGAAGTAAAAACACTATCCTCTCGCTTGTACGCATGAGCTCACAAGCCCATAGTTACTGTAAATGACAGGGAAGAGAGCGAATCCCATGAGAGCTCGGCCAACTAATCTCTCAAAGGCTGTATCCATCAAATACGATCCAAACTTGCAATCTTCAGTTTGATGTACACAGATATATGCCACTCAGGATAAACAAACAAACAAAAAATCTTCGTTTCTTTTCGGCTTTTTCCCCATTCTCAAGAGTTGCCACAGAGAATCATCTGATTCGCACATTTGATTTGGCATGGGTTTTTTTTTTTTTTTTACGTCAGATGCCCTTCCTGTCACAATCCTTTAGCAAGGGACAGAAACACGCTGATGGCTTTGCGCCTACTCTTTGCGAAAGTCAGCAATGGTTCTTTTACATGCCTCTCACCATAGACAGTGAGAGACATGGCCCGCCTTTGATAACTCAGTTAGCTGCACTGGGGACAGTGACAACCTTGTGGGGACTTGAACCCCCAACCTTACGATCAGCGATCCTGCACCCTATCCACGAGATCACCACTGCCCCAAACAAATAAATAAATAAAATAAACACCAGCAATAAGTTCCCACACAGGATGTGATAGTGTAACATGAAAAGTAGTGAAACGTCAAGCGATCACAATGTGTTTGATTGTAATACAGAACTACTTTGCATACAACTACATGGTATTGTATTCTTTCCTTTATCTGTACAATTGCTTACTGGTTTTAACGTCAACAGAACCGTGTAGGATTTGCAGAAGTGTCAATTTTAAGTTCTAATAGGTTTGATTAATGTCTGTATACTACTATTGATGCGTTTAACTTGCTTTATGTGAACTGACGGATTAAAGTTCTATTCTGGTGATTTCGTGCTCACGAAAGAGTGAAAGTGCAGCCATTTCAAACAGGATGCAACTTCAAAATGTAAGTGAAAACCACCTGACAATGAAAACACGCATATGTTCCTGTATAAGTGGAGCGCAGGCGTCCCATTCGTTTTATTTTACTTTCTGCATTTATACTCAGTTGTGAGCCCATAACCTAAAACGAACAAGACCATTCAGATCAGAATTCTTGGGGATTAATCAACTTAAAATGTGCACATCATCACCCACCCCCACCCCCAATTGCGAGCACCAGAAAACAAAAATGGCTGACAGTACCCACAGTAATTGTCCAGTGGCATGATGGGTAAATTCATTAGACTCATTATGTGATAAAACATCGTGTATTGTGATTTTTAAGTGTCCGGATATTATATATTTTTTTATATCGTCAACCCTTAAATACGAATTATTGCATGCCTGAACAGATTAATACAGTAAAAAAAGAGAGAGAGAGTGAGAAGATTGTGAGGTACACGCGCAAAAATATTTAGATTTCCCCGCTTTATGTGAATCAGTTTATGATCATTGCGTGCAGGAAAAGGAGCGCGAGCGCTCATATATTTTATATGTATGTGTGGAGTCGTGTATTCCCTTCAGTATTGTCTGTTAGATGAAGAACAGGGTTGGGCTCGCGCTCAGTGTATCGCATAGCCTAGCTGTGACTAAACTTAATTCCGAAAAAAATCTGCAGAAAATACCTGTCATTCATATTATTAAAAAGACTTTACATTTCAATTTTAATGCTGAGACAACAAGCTAATCGAGCTAGCTAGTGTTTTCCAGAGATGTTTAAAATAAGATGCATTTACATTTAGTATATTTTATTTCTCCAAACCTCATACTTTTCAGACGCAAGGGATTTAGAAAGTGTCTCGAAAATTATTCATGATAGGTCTTTAAAACTCGAGTCATGGTACTGACAGGAATAAAATCGCTAGCAAACTGCGTTATTCCGTTTCCTACCTGTATTCTGAATAACGCCCACCTCCTACTATCGGATTGGCTGAGTTTTTCACGCTTGTCTCCTCTGATTGGTGGGTTTCCCTGAAGCTGATCAAAGAACCAATCCTAACACATGAAGCAGGATAAGACGGAAAACTGATAGGACAAATAATATTCTCGCGCACTTGGCGACTAGGGAGCTAACAGCTAACAAAACAATAATCACCTCACGTTTATATGCAGCTACTAAAATCGTGGAATTACAAATTTACAGGACACATGTTTGATACTAAATTGAGATAAAGGCATAACTGACAAACATCCTACCTGTTTCCTCAAAATACTTTCTTTTTGTTTTTATTCCGCGAAGGTTTGACAGAACATGGCACAAATCAGTAGACGCGCCGTAAACACAACGCAAACGCTGATGTTATTGCGCACGCGCAAATGCTCTATGCTTGCGCATGCGTACAGCAGATTTTCTATCATGAGCTTAAAAAAAAAAATCGACCTTTTCAGGTGGATATGGAGAATAAACCCGTTATTATTTATGTCGTACCGGTATATAATTTAACGGTTACATAAATAGCAGAAAACTCAAGTCGATATATATACATACACACACACACGTATATGTACTCGTCCTTCTCAAAAAAATTTGCATACTGTGATAAAGTTCATTATTTTCTGTAAATGTAGTGATAAAAATTAAACTTTCATATATTTTAGATTTATTGCACACCAACTGAAATATTTCAGGTCTTTTATTGTTTTAATACTGATGATTTTGGCATACAGCTCATGAAAACCCAAAATTCCTATCTCAAAAAATTAGCATATTTCATCCAACCAATAACAAAAAAGTGCTTTTAATACAAAAAAAAAAAAAAAAAAGTCAACCTTCAAATAATTATGTTCAGTTATGCACTCAATACTTGGCCAGGAATCCTTTTGCAGAAATGACTGCTTCAATGCAGCGTGGCATGGAGGCAATCAGCCTGTGGCACTGCTGAGGTTTTACGGAGGCCCAGGATGCTTCGATAGCGGCCTTAAGCTCATCCACAGTGTTGGGTCTGGTGTCTCTCAACTTTCTCTTCATAATATCCCACCACAGATTCTCTATGGGCTTCAGGTCAGGAGAGTTGGCAGGCCAGTTGAGCCCAGTAATACCATGGTCAGTAAACCACTTGCCAGTTGTTTTGGCACTGTGAGCAGGTGCCAGGTCGTGCTGAAAAATGAAATCATCTCCATAAAGCTTTTCAGCAGATGGAAGCATGAAGTGCTCCAAAATCTCCTGATAGCTAGCTGCATTGACCCCGCCCTTGATAAAACACAGTGGACCAACACCAGCAGCCGACATGGCACCCCAGACCATCACTGTGACTGTGGGTACTTGACACGGGACTTCAGGCATTTTGGCATTTCCTTGTCCCCAGTCTTCCTCCAGACTCTGGCACCGTGATTTCCAAATGACATGCAAAATTTGCTTTCATCCGAAAAGTACTTTGGACCACTGAGCAACAGTCCAGTGCTGCTTCTCTGTAGCCCAGGTCAGGCGCTTCTGCCGCTGTTTCTGGTTCAAAAGTGCCTTGACCTGGGGAATGCTCCACCTGTAGGCCATTTCCTGCACACGCCTGTGCATAGTGGCTCTGGATGTTTCTACTCCAGACTCAGTCCACTGCTTCCACAGGTCACCCAAGGTCTGGAATCGGCCCTTCTCCACAATCTTCCTCAAGGTCCGGTCACCTCTTCTGGTTGTGCAGCGTTTTCTGCCACACTTTTTCCTTCCCACAGACGTCCCACTGAGGTGCCTTGATGGGATTGCACGCTGGGAACAGCCTATTCGCTCAGATTTCTTTGTATGTCTTACCCTCTTGCTTCAGCGTGTCAATGATGGCCTTCTGAACAGCAGTCAGGTCAGCAGTCTTTCCCATGATTGCGGTTTTGAGTAATGAACCAGGCTGGGAGTTTTTTAAAGCCTCAGGAATCTTTTGCAGGTGTTGAGAGTTAATTGGTTGATTCAGATGATTAGGTTAATAGCTCGTTTGGAGTATCTTTTCATAATATGCTAATTTTTTTAAATAGGAATTTTGGGTTTTCATGAGCTGTATGCCAAAATCATCAGT
>CM045735.1:59924748-59982248 GCA_024760905.1 Plotosus lineatus | reverse complement strand
ACATAGAATAAGATTTCAGGTCGCAGGTTAAAATACAGGAATGGCAATGAGCCTTTTGGGAGTCGACTCCTCTTGGTAAGATGAGTCAAATGTGACTCGTTGAGTGCACTGTGATAAAACAAACAAAAAGGACAATAAATTTCAGAACAAATTCATTTTATTACTTCAGCATGCAGTTACAGAATATAACCCTGAACAACCTTGACAAATTTCCCCATCAGCACTAGCGGTTTACAGCGGCTCAGGCCTTCGCCAAAAAGGTACGAAACAGCAAATCTGTTCAGTGCATGAAAATACAGTTCATATGTCTACCAAAAGATTTTCCCCCCCCTTTATAATCTCTGATAAATATCCATGTATTTAAATAGAGCTGATCATAAAACTGTAGTAAAATTCCATCAATACGATGGCGGTGTCGGTATAAACTGATGGATGTGTACCATCTTTTATTTCATATAGTTAAATCGAACAATAGATTTGCAAAGAAATGTCTAATACAGACGTAAAGATATTCAACATGAGCTGCTGGAAGGCTCGTATAGACTGTATACACACACACGCCTAGCGAGCATGCACACCATCACAACCAGCGGTCCCCAGAAGGACAGAACTGTACATGCGGGGGTTTAGAAAGGCCGTGCGACGAGAGAAACAGGGCCGAGTCCCCATAAACAGGGCAGAACATATACACACGCACGTGTATATATACTGTATGTGTATATATATATATATATATATATATATATATATATATATACACACACACACACACACACACACATAGATATATATATATATATATATATATATATATATATATATAAATCAAACAAAACAATCCCGACACCGAGATTACAGTCAAGGAACAAAACTAGAATCCAATGTGACACTGCTATAAAAGGAAAAGTAAAGAGGACATCATGTCCTCATTTTAATTAATATAAAACACGACCCCACCCACCCACACCCACCCCGACAGTAAACAAATTATTTGAACCTGCCTTGAATGGAGTTCAAAGTTTCACATTTTCCTCAATAAATCTAACAGCTCCATTTAATCGTAAACCTTCTGGGCGTACACACAGGACGGGATTTGTTTAAAGCCCATTAATTTGTCCTTGGCAATCATCATTAACCTATTCACTCATTACACCAAAGTGTAATGCTCTAGCCTCCTTAGCAACCTTCCATATTCCCCATCCTCAAACAAGCAGCAATGTGTTTCTTGCCGTCCCTTTACAAGCAGATGGTTCTGGGTTTTAGTCCCCACTTTTGAATATGGAGTTTGGATGCTCTCCCAGTTATTGCGTGGGTTTCCTCTGGACTCTAACTCCGTGATATGTACTTCGGTAAACTGGCTGCCCTAAATCCCCCACTGGTGCAAATGTGAAATGATGGCAACGCATGAAATTATTTCAGTCATCATTTCATGGTGCCAACTTCATCTGATGCTCTATCACTTCCTGTGTGTACACCGGTATACAAATACACCGAGTTTTATTATAATTCACAATTTATATTTCTGCACATGACCTTTTATTTATCCAACTTAAATCAAAATCAAGGTGAAAAAATATCAGTAAGTAAAAAAAAATTTAAAAAAAGTGCAGAAAAGCAGATAACCAGAACATCTAATGTGAATTCAAATGAGATTTCAATGTGTCGTGCTCTTCCTGTGCCTGTGTGGGTTTCCTCTGGGTACTCCAGTTTCCTCCCACATTTCAAACACATGCACAAGTTAATTGGCTTTTCCAAATTACCCCTGGATGTGAGAATAAATGGTTTTGTGTGTGTGTGTGTGTGTGTGTGTGTGTGTGTGTGAGGGGGGGGGACGACGACACATGATGGCCACCCTGCCCTCACCCACCCAAAGTTGGCTGAGACAGCCGTGAGGCTCCCGGTGACCCGAAATAGGATTAAGTGTCTTAGAAAACGATGTAATAGGGTTTTTATGTACACATGTATAAAGATGTGCACGTTTATTTAGTAAACGTGTAAAAACAGGGATCCCAGCAAGGTTTAGAAAAATTAGAGGAAACTGGTTCAGAAATAGAGGACATAAAAGATTTCAACTGGGGAGATTCAAAGGGGCCACGGGGCACCTGAAGCTGAAAAAAAAAAAAAAAAAAAAAAAAAAAATAGCGGAATTCCGCTAAATAGCGGAGATCTGGGATCTCGGGTAAAAAAATGTTACGATTTTTTTTTTTTTGCATTCGTCTCCATTTAGTTGTTCAACTATTACAAAATAAATAAATCATCTTCAGCATCATTATCTCAAAATAAAAATAAATCAGTGTCTGTACACGGGGGCATTTACATTTGCACAGCAAGCATTACTGAAGCGAGAAGCGTTCTCTCAAGTCGACGCCGATTAATTATCCGTTTAAACTTTAAACAGGAAAAAAAAAGATAAAATTAGCATCTTTTATAAAAACACAAAACAACACGTGATAAAACAACACTGGGACGCCGGTGAATATAAACACCAGTGAGAGGCATAATTAAAAAGGTGTCATTTAGGCAAAAAGCCCTACATTCCCGCATCCACATAAAAAAATTAAAAAAAAAATTCCCCTATTATAAATAGGATTCGTTTCCTTCATAGCGGCAATAATACCAGCTCCTGATCCCGCGGTCATCCGAGGGACAGACAACAGAAAACAGATTCAGTGCATTAGACTAGAGTGGGGAGGGGGACATGTTTCAGGAGTTCTGATCGTGAATTACAGGACCGATTCACATTCTATCCAGTGACCCCCCCCCCGAAAAAAGGAAAATAGGAGATTCCTGATACAAAATACTCCAACTCACAACTTCACGGAAGTTATCGGCGATGTCGCATTCCAATACAAGATGACCAGACAGGGGGCGTGTTTTAGGTTTTTGTTTTAATCAGCAATCGGAATAAGTGCAACAGTGGACACAGTCTAAACCTCATCCACACACACAGCCCACCCTGAGGCACAAGCTGCAGAAATGTCGAATGGCAGAAGCTCAAACACCATAAGACCAGGTTTGTACCTCTGCTTGTCCAGCAGAGGGCAGAAAACCAAAGCGTTCAAAACGCCAAGTCTCTGTTCCAAAATCATTTGGCTCTGGACAAAAAAATTTTTTTTTTATACTTTCACCGAGAGATGGATGTGTGAGGTTTGTTCTGTGTTTACACGTGACCAGAAACTGATCCATGAAATTTTAACTAAATGTGCATATAGAACCAACTAAGGAAGTTTTGGTGGTGATCCTGATGCAGGGAGGTTCATGAAGAATTATTTGATGGTGCCCAATAGGCCAACTAAGCATTAAAAAAAAAAAAAAAATTAATAAAATTTAAACACCCAGAATTGGAAAGAGGGTGGGGGTGCGGGGGTGGGGCCTGAGCTCAAAACTAATTTAAGAATATGCCACAAAAGGGGCACTGTAATTCTACATCACCCTCCCCTATAACATGTAAAAAAAAGTTCCTTGGTGGAGGTCTGCACTCCGAGTACATTGTCTAATTGTTTTTTTTTTTTTTTTTAAACGTTGCATACTCGCCATACAATGAAACATGTCCCTCTCCAAACTGAGGGTCTAAAATATTTATTCACATCAGAGCATCCATTTTACTTTTTTGAGAAATATTTTAAGCACAACATCATCAAAACACTTACAACCCTGGTGTAATCTCAAGGTGTAGATGCATCAGTTTTAATTTTGATGAACGTTAAAACCTCACAACTGTGAGTGCAGCAAAAGAACTGCACTAAATAGAATGCATAGAATACAACAATAAAACAAGCCACGCCCACTGCATAACATCGGAAAAAACAGCTCACCTATCTCACTTGTACCTGTATTCACACCTCGGTGTCCTACCCATTCCTGAAGTGTTATATACAATAGTACAGTCCTCTTCACTTTTTTCCACTGTCTACCAACGGTTGTTGCGCCACCAAGTCATCATACGCGCACAAGGCCGTTCCTCTGGTCACATTATTGTAAACAGATACAGAAGAAAAAAAAATAAATAAATACAAGATGTCGAGCAGGCGAATAAATGAGATACTGAACCCATGAGCTGGGATTGGTTTCACCAGGAAACCTTTATATTCATCCAGAATGAACGGACAATAAAAGATAGAACACGTCTGTTCTTTAGTAGTGAATGATGAACTTTAAATACTCACTCAAGACAAACCGCTACAGAGAGCAACACCTCGAAGATGAAGTCCAGGTCTAAAGAATAATGAACCATGGGGTTTTTTTTTTTCTTTCTATGCCTGCGGTAAATGAAGTCAGTGCGTTAGTCAAGTCAATGCTAATTATGCTAACCCGCCGCACTCCGTAAATCGGTCTCGCGTTCTTCACCATAGAGCTGGAATGGAAGAAATGATCAAGTGGGTTTTTATGAGCACAACCATCCATTTTAGTGGTGAAAACACAATCACCACACACGACATCAATATTCTATTTGATAACCATTTAAAGAAAAAAAAATAGGCATCTGATGAAACATCACCGGTCAAAAAAATTGCCAAAAAAAAAAAAAAAAAAAAAAAAAGCACACAGATTGTCAAAACCTTATTATTATCCCCCCCCACATCCAGATCAACAACTGAGTCAAGAGTTCTGTGGCATAATGTGAACAATGTATAGTATATACAGAGCACCAGGCTTATAACACCACCACCCCCCAGACACACACACCAAATATCCAAACTCACAGGAGGAACTGCAATAGATTAATCTAATAAAAAAATGCGGACTATTATTATTCTTGTTATTATTCTGACAGAAGAGGAACCATGTGGATTGCAATTGGCAATTCGGTGACCTGAGATGGGGTTAGTTAACGTAAACACACGTTTGCATAAGTTGAAAAATATTTCAAAAGAATTGTTTTTTTAAAGTTTGCAAACGAAAAATTGTGTGTGTTGATTTCTGTTTAGTAGTTTTATAATCCGATCCCTGGACAGACATCTGGAGTTAAACGAGGGACATTAAGTACTTTACGCTTTGAAGGATCAGACCCTCAAATGGCATGAACTTTCAACCCAGGACTCAGACTTTAAAATTAAACTCAAAATGAAACATTAAATCTTTTTAGCTCCCGTTTAGGATCATCTCTGGTCCTGGGTTCGGACCAGGTTTGTCTCCTGGAGGTCTGAGCGAACCCGTTTTCATCACCAAACTGCTCACCGCGAGACCTCCAGCACCCAGGCCGCTGGGCGAGAGAGACTTCCTGTAAAGAATAAAAAAATTATTATTAGAGACAGGAAGCGTCATCATGACATCACATCACATCAGGGCAGTTAGAATTCTTTCCACCAATGAACAAACTCTCCATACTTGACTGTGTATGTTTTATGGAGAGTGTCCACCAGGGGGAGCAGTGTCAGGAACAAAAAGAAGAAGAAAAAAAAAAAAAAAATGAAAACACTTCCACAATTTCGTGTTCATAAGAACTTCATAAGCGCATTACAATCAGTACACCAGGACACAGAATCGGTACGTGCAGGTTAAATCCACACCGATCACAACGGAGATTTTATTTTCTTTACATAAAACGTTTAAAAAAAAAATTAATAAAAAAAATAACTGTTGTTTAAGGCAGGACACACCAATATCCAATCAGTATTCACCTGCTTAACATGCATCACCATGAATACACACAACAGACGAAAGAAAGAATGCTTACCCATAACCCCCCCCCTTGATTCGTAAGCTGGACACTACAGCCACCCATACACGATTCATGGTGATTTGCATCAAAAATTAAAACAAATCCTCTAAAATAAAAAGCTCAGCTCACCGAAACACCATCTTCTTGAGTAAATGTGCATCCACCATGTGCTCAGGTAGTGAGAGCGCCGCCCGTGTGCTTCCCGCGCTGTCACCGAATACACCGGAGAGGTGAGTTTCACACCGAGGATCCAAAGATACCTGATCAAAAAATGGGGGAAAAAAAAAAATTTAAATAAGTGAATCACCACCATATAATATAGAAAATAATATGTCAATTATTCTTATATATTGCATATTTATTATATTATGCATGACCATGAATGATATCACCATTTAATATAACAAGTAAGAGAGTTCAAGACAATGAAAAAAAAAGTTATAAAGGAAGCAAGCCAGTCACTGGCTGGCTGTGTCAGCCTCCCTTTATATGCGTTTTAATATCAAAAACGCCGAAATGCGCAATGCTAAATTTCAAATTGCAAATGTGCAAAAGGCCGTGTATCTCTCACGCTTCTTAATGAATGATTAAGTTGATGAATATTCCGATAAAAATTCTTGCTTTCTTTTCATCATCATTTTGAGTTTCCCGCAACCGTTCAACGATTGGCTCTGGTTACCACGGAGTGTGTATCAGATAGTTGCGTAGGAAATAGACCTACCTTGCTGCCAATTAGCAAATCACATGGTAAAATAGAACTAACATCCCGTGAGATTATTGCGAGATTTGGCTTTGCCAGGAAGGAAAACGTATAAACACGGATTGAATTTGATGCAATTCATCAGAATTATTGATAAAATATTGTCAAATCAAATTGAAAAGAGCATATTTTCCTGAAAGTCTGAAATTCATATTAATGTTTGAATGAATCGTATTGCCATATTTTGTTATTTTTCATATGAACATGGATAAATTCATACGAAACAGACTTGCGTTACTGGGAACACCTGATGGGTGGGAATTGGATACGATTGGATACGACTAAATTAGGAAGGGAACTTTGTTTGGAGACCACATAATGGTGACACTGGACAAGCAAAGTTGCCGTGTGTTGATGAGGAGAGTCCAAGATCAAAATACAGATAAATGAAGTCACGTAAATCCCTTTATATACGGAGTTCCCTGGAATGGTCCAGCGCACCAGATAGTTTCTCATACATGCAAGAAAAATTATTTTTTATTCTGCGTCCTCTTCCAGACTCCCACAGATGTGCACCTCGGCCAGAAGAAATTTTATTAACCTTTCTCTCCTGAAACACCTCAGAGCAGCGATGATAAACCTCTCAGGCCAAGCATCCCTTCGTAATTTTTAAAATAATTATTCATGAACCCCAGTACGGATTTATCTGTAATTTGCTGATGATTCTCCTTTATCAGTCAGGTTCTACTATTGTACAGGGGCCAACCCCCCCCCATTAGAACACATTTACAGTAGTTTTTCCTGTATCACAATCAAGATTTAACATTTTTTCAATATTATAGATTTATAACCCATTTGTTCCAAACCTGTGGTGAACCGAGTTTAGTATTTACTTCAGACTGGATCCCTGATGGTTCCGGGTCATCTATGTGTAGCGCGCACAGCTCCAGCTCGATGTCCTGTTCCGTCTCACTCTCTGTTCTGTCTCTATCCACAAACTCAGCTGCACGTTTCCCGGCACTACTGAAGGAACTGCGTCTCTGCTCACTGACACACACACACACACACACACACACACACACACACACCATTTATCAGACACTCTTTTCCAGAGGAACTTACAATCATCATCTTTTTATTTAATTTGAGCAATTGAGGACCTGTGAGGACAGTGGTGATCGTGAGGATTGCAAGGAAAGACCTTTGTATTTGCAATGCATCACATAACCCAACACCCCCCCTCAGTGTTCATCCAGTGTTTGGTTTCTCAGATTAAACTCGAGTGTGAGATCAGGTGAGAGAATCAGGCGTAATCGCCCACTCAGAATCTGCCCTAACGAGTAATCATCACCGATACCAAACACACACACATACACACATACACACCTCTCCAAAAATCCAGAGTGAGGTGAATCAAATCCACACGGACTCCACCGGCACTCGCCCTGTCCGCCATGTGAGCTGTAATCTGCAAAATAAATAGAGAGAGAGAGAGAGGACCATTAAACCACAAAGTAGCCCCTAGGTGGCACTGGTGCTCCATCCTCCTCATGTCCTCACTCCCTTCATGTTAATTATTCAACTCTGATGTTTTTAAAAAATATGAAACTATTGCACAACAGAAAAAAAAACCTCAAATTTTAATAAAACGATCAGAATCTCATAATTAAGAAGCATTAATATTTCAGGCAGATTTTTAAGGATAATATTCCTTTTATATAATATTATGCATAGCAATAACTATATACATTTTTTCTTGATTTTAATACCTAGAATCTTTATGCGCTCTCTTCACCCCTCACACACACCCACATAACTCTAATATTTTGGTATACTTCGTTTACTTGTAAAATAGCTGTACAAATATTTTAAAATTAAAACTAAAATATAATTTATACATATTGTTTGTATTTTCCTTTTTTTTTTAATTAGAGGATTTACTGAGATCCAAACACTTGGTTCATAGTGCTGTTGTTACAAGACACCCTCTGGTGGACAAAATAAACAATGACACTCAAAACATGGAAAACACTCCTCCAGCTCTCGGAATTTTTTTTTTTTTTTACCCTCCAATTATGAACATGGATCCAGCTTTACATTTCAAAGGAGCTCGCATCAGCTGTTCATCAATAATCTAATCAAACAGGTCCACATAAAACAATCCTTTTTATTTAGGAGGGTTTTCAGAGTATTTTGTAAAGTTGGAATCTATTTTTAAAATCCATTATATATCGAATAGTTTTCTGTAGATATTTAATCTGGACCACAGGAACAGGTGTATTTCTCCTCCACTCACACACCTACCTCTGAAGTTGATGAGTGTGGTAGTAGCAGTGCGGCCGTGTGTCGCCGTGGCCTGAATGGGTTCGGTGGTGTGATGGTCTGTGCGAGACGAGCGTGAAATGGCGCCCCACTTTGAGATGATGGGGCCCTCACCAAATGGGATGATGGGATCCTCGTCCTTTATACGTCTGTACGGCTCCGAAACGTGCAGCCAGTGTTTAGCCGCACACTCGCTGACCTGCCGGGGGCGGGCGGGAGGGGGTTACAGGCGTAACTCATGGATTTTTTTTTTCCAGCTGGTTTTATATTTTATTGTTTTCAGGGTGGAAAGAACATTTTAACTGACATATATTGTATATACAGACAAAAATGTACCAGGTTTAGATTTTATTTATACCTTTATATCTTAATAAATATGAGCTTTATAGTTTTTGTGGTATGAAATATTTATTATAATACAGCAAGAACTTATTTAATCTTATTTAATTACACCCTTTCGGAAGAGAGAGAGAGAGAGAGAGAGAGAGAGAGAGAATGTGTGCATCTGCTCACCGCATGTTGGGAACAGGTGTGAGAATAAACAGGTTCCGAGTCGAACGGGCCAACGGCACCACAAGACCACGGTGAGTAACGACTGAAAGACGTGTCTCTACCTCCACATTTGCAACTCATACACACACTGCCTTCTCCACTCTAGGGGGGGGGGGGAACGACAGGGACACACAGGACACAGTTGTTAACTTACACATTTACCAGAAAGCCTCCAAAGACAGGGAGGGTTCAGCTTCTACTTTCAGATTCTGCTCATATTGCCATCCCAGGTGTAATCATTTTATTAAATGTGAGACACGTATGCATTTACACATGTATGAATTTTTAAGTTGATAAATAAAAAAATAGTTTTAATTAAAGAATTAAAACTCAAGTATTCATGGAACCAAGCTGCTTCTTACTGGAATAAACCAGTTTCTGTGTTTTTGGCCAGTGACTATTTATAAAGTAATAATAATAATAATAAAAAGGGGATGAAGACATGCAGATCACCACTGGGTTTTATTTGAACACCCACTGACATGCAACAGGCGAATAAAAACACTGAGTCAGCAGGCTCGTGACGGGACGGACCGGGCACACACGCACAGAACTGCTACTTGCTCAGATTCATCAGTTGCCAAGCAACAGTTTCACTTTAAATAGCTGTGACAACACCGGGGGAGGACGACGTTCTGCTGTCACACGCACCAAATGAAATCATCTCACGAAACACACACACACACACACACACACACACACACACACACACCTCAGAGCAGAGATCCACCGTGAACACAGGGGAATGAGGCACTGCTCGACTCGATCCGTGCTGCTGATGTGACCACTGCTCCTGACGGAGAGAGTAGAACTCCTCAGAACCCAGAGCACCACGCCCATATGCCTCCTGACACACAAATGCACCAGAAAATATACACATCCCCTTTAAATAGTTCAAGTCCCAGAGACTATGCAGTCTCTCGAATTACTTAAAATTACATTAAAACAATTTAAAAAAATATAAAAAAGCCAGAAATCATTCTTTCTTAAAATATAATTTTTTTTTTAAAAACACTAAAATATATTGGTGTCTGTATGTGCATGTATTTTATATGTAATATCCTTTACTTCATGTTTACATTAATAAAATGAAATACTGCAGTTAAATAATTTTCAACCAATTCATAATCTCGTAAAAAAAAACAAACAAACCCTTTTTTATATATAAAAAAAATAACCCTTTCACTCCATGTTGCTCTGGCTGATACTAAACATTTTTATCAGGTGTTAATTAGTGTAATTAGCTCAAAGTTCCACCTCCAGACATCAGTTTCTCCTACACTCAGATACATTACACTTTAATATAGGCCAGTCTATAAAGTCGTTCCCTTCTTTTCTTTTATTGTTTATTAATTTATACTATTTATGTATCTATTTATTTATTTACTTATATAATATATATGTATGTGTGTATGTATCTATTTTTGCACCCCCTACTGATGGTACCTCAAGAGCCTGTAACAGTGAATTTCTCCATTGTGAGATTAATAAAGATCTATCTTAATCGAACATAAATCAAGTTTCCAAAAAAAAAACAAAAAAAAAACTGCCATCGAGGTTGTCATGGAAATCATTTTAATCCCAACACGCCTTTTTACGCTTCCGCTTCAGAAATAAAACTTGGAATAAAATAAAAATCCTTTGAAGTTGAAAAGATCAATGAGGGAAAGACCTAAAGCCACAAATGCAGGGGGGTGGGGGGGGGATGTTGATCTTTGTTTGATATTTAACAGGAAACAGATTTGTTTTTTGCCATATTAAAGGATAAACTACCAGAAGTTGAGGGCAGAGTGAATTTCAGGGCCAGAAAAACAAAAATACAGTGAGGACTTAATGTAATACATAAATCCTCACAAATACAAACATCATTCGAAAGAACAAACATGGCGTTGCCACGAAGTACCAATGAACATACCCGATGTAGCGCGGCTCTCCTGTTGGCGGCGCTGCAGTAGGCACTGTCGAGAGAGTTGACGCGCTCCCGGAGAGGCGGATGATACATGGAGGAGTGCAGGACCTCCAGAGGGAGCGAGTTGCTCCGGCCGTCCTGTCTGTGGTACAGCTGGGGCCTCCAGAGACGCCGTGTATCGTAGACCGGCGCGTACACGCTGTGACTGTGGGGGTGTGAGTGGGGGAGTGGTGGATAAGAGGGTGAGGGTGGATATGGAGTCAGGCCCAAACGAGATGGGAGGGGTGGGTCAGCATAGGGAGGAGCCAGTGGGGGTGGGGCTGAGGAGTCAGAGGCGGGGCTAGACCGAGTGATGCAAGGCAGGTAGGGTTTATGAGGATTTGGAAGAGGAGTGGAGAAAAAGTTACCTATAGAGGAAACAGAAGAAATTAACTTTAAATGATGGGTCACCAGTGTATGTTTGAGTGAGTGAGAGTGAGCAAGCAAATCACCAGACGGGCAGGATGTCAAATTGTATGCTTCTGATCTCTGTTCAGGGAGGTATGTGAGCTCACGGTGGCCCCTCTGCAGTAGAGATGGTTTGTGTAGGAGGAGGGGATCAGCAGGAGCTCTAGACACTGGGCTCTTCGGAGGAGAAACTGTTTTCCTAGAAGAAAATATTTCAGGTAATTAAATATAAAATCAAGTCACATCTAAACAAACGTTGTTTTTTTTTTTTTTAAGAAACGTGTAAACTGCCCACAAATTAAAACTAAATTAAGAATGTACCTTTGTCTTAAACAGCAAACTTGCCAAGAAATAGCTACTCAGAAACCACCTGGGAATCCCACTAAGCACCCAAGTTACTCCAGGAACTGCACAGGAGCCTCCTGGGACACTGACAATCATCAGATACAACAGCAACCGCTCATCAACCACCTGGGCCACCGTAACACCCCCCACCCCACCCGACAATGCACTGTACAATTGCAACTTCAACCACACCAAAATGTCTGACAAACACCTGGGATACCCTAGCAACCATTGTAACCACTTAGCAACCTCTTGGAACATCTTACCACATGTACTGCGCAATTGCAGATACTTCAGGTACCATCTAGATTCTGAGTACAGACGCTTCTGGACTTACGTTTTTAATTGGTTCCGGACGGCCGAACGCAAGTTGTTACAGTGAGGTATGACGCTCAAAATGTACTATACGTCCATAAATACATTACCGTATCTCATAAAACACCCCAAAATCAATTATTATAAACATAACATTGTAAAATTATATCAAATAATATCAACATTAATTTCAAATAAATTAAATTCAAGCAAAATAACTTCAAATAGATACATTTTAATCAAATTCACTCAAATATCAAATACAGTATCAAACATAACCTTTAACATTCTCTATGATGGAATCTTTCTGCTTGTAAATGGTTCCGATGGTCGACTGAGCCGAGTCACATTACATGAAGCTGAGCCAAGTCACTTTACATGACGCTTAAAACAGCCAATCAACGCTTACAATATGTGAGGCGCTCAACACAGAAAGTAGTGTACTTGCTGTGGGTTATACGGACTTCCGGTCTTTCAAGTAAGCAAGGGCGCCATTGAACTCTCAGCCTGCACTGATGTGAATCACCAGCAGAGCGGAGAGTTCTTTCTTTTCTGGATTCGGGTTTTAATTCATTTTACAACTCTCTTTGCTGAACCGAGTATGCATGGTAGATTGCGCCGATCCAAGCAGATAGTTAATTCATCTCTGTGTATGAGACTTGCACCCATGCTAGTAGGCTTACACTTCTGACCAACCATATATGCTTAGGGTTACAAAAGTCTGCAAAACAGTGTAAAAGCAAAGATCACAGAGACGTCTTAACACAAGGGTAACACACACACACAACTGAACTGGGAAGAAGGAGGGGCATGTTCAGTCTGTCATTTGTAAACAAAACAAAAAAAAAAGAGAGGGGGAAAAAAAAAAGTAAAATCGAAAAACGGATGAACGTAAGTCGGGGAGCATCTGTATATCACAAAGTAACCACCTCATGACACAGTAACCACCAGAGATACCTTAACAACCACCAAATACTACACCAAAATGCCCAACTACCACCCATCTGAACTATGTAGCAACCACCTAGAAAATTAGAGCAAGAGCCTTTAAAAAAAAAAAAAAAAACACCATCATACAATATACCTTGAGCAATATCCAAAGAAATATATATATAAAGTCCAGCAAACACCCACTCAGCAACTACCTTGGAACACCCTAGCAACCGAGTGAGATATCATAGGAATGGCAGAGCAACCACCCGAGATGCTACAAAACCACCCATAGCAGATTTGAAACTACCTGCAGTATCATATCAGACACTGAAAGCAATACCCGAACAACCTCCACAGACAGGTCGAGTGTGTGTGCAAATGCGCATGAGTCTCTCACCGGTCTTGTCCAGTAGCCGGGAACTCATCAGCCAGCTCCTTCATCACCTCATCCTGCTCTCCTCCTCTGGGCACGAGGCGAGTGGGGGAGGAGCTCTCAGAGGCCACACCCTCCTGCTCACTTATGCACGCGTCTCCAGCTGAGGATTTGACGGCATCCGGTTTGGGCAGAAGGGACGGTCTGGGTCCTGAACAGACCTTCTTATTCCTCATGCGGTACCTTGGAGGAGGTGGAGGAGGAGACGGACAGAACAGCAGTTAAGACTCTGTGTGTGTGTTCGCATGTGCACCGTGGGTGTGTGAGTGGGCAGTGAGAACACGAATAAAGGAACAGAAAGGAAACACATTCTGCACTGTGTGAGAAACTCAAGAGATTGTTCTAATTTACACGTGAATGTGCGGAATGCACTGACATACATTTGTGTATACACACACACACACACACACACACACACACACACTTACTTCTCCAGTTCATCTTGGGTGTGGGCGAAGGTGCAGTTGACACCCCGTGGGCAGGTTCCTTGCTGTCGGAGGTCTCGGCACATGCTGGTCTTGTATTTACTGTTGGGCTGAGACTAACACACGCAAATTTTATTTTAATCAAATTACCTTGTACAAGTTAAACTAACGTTTACAAAAAATAAAATAAAATAAAAACCTGTGCACAATGATAAATGTTTTAAAATTAAGCTCCACCCATGTGTCCATCTGTGTTTGTCAGACCACTTCTTTCCCTTTCAGCTGTTCTCTTTTCTCAGGGGTCACCACAGCGAATCATCGCATGTTTGATTTGGCATAAGTTTTAACGTCGGACGCCCTTCCTGACACAACCCTTTAGCAAGGGGCAGAGACACACTGACGGCTATGCATCACCACAATGCGAAATTGGGGCGGGGGACTCCCACAACTGCAGAACAGGCCACAAGGGGGCACCATAATTCTACGTCTCCTGCTACGATAAACCTTGGTGGAGGTCTGCACTCTACTTAAAAAAATAAAAAATTAGACAAGAACTGTCATCCATCACTTCAATTTTATATTTTAAATCCATTTTATTTCCATTATAAATATGAATTAATTTCCTGCATATTAAAAAAACAGACTGCATCAAACACACATACACACACAGCAGGATTAAACCCATTTCATTTAAATCCAAGTTGTGGCCTGTTTCTGACTCCGCCTCTTGAATTACAAACTGACTGCACTTGGAAATAAATAATCAATAATAAACGACAATTCCTAACACCAATCTCAAATCATAATAATTTTAATGTTCAGGTTAAGGTCACGTCCCAAATATGCCACAAAAAGTGCATTCAACAAAGAAATTCTGATTTAAAGAACACCTAGACAAATACAGTAAGAACAGTGTGTGTTTGGTTTCTCAGACTATTACACTCGAGTGTGAGATCAGGTGAGAGAATCAGATGTTTCTTCCACTCAGAATCTGCCCTAACGAGTAATCATCACCGACACCAAACACACACACACACAATAAACAACCAGCTCCACCCCACTCTTTATTTCATCAGGATTCATTTATTTGTCAAACTGCTTTATCTTACGAGGGTCACATGGGAGCTGCCGCCTATCTCAGCTGACTCTTGGCAGCTCCCCCAGCCACAGAGAGCCAACACACACTGCTAGGCTCAATTTGGAACAGCCAAGTAGTCCAATATGCATATCTTTGGATTGTGGAAGGAAACCCATGGGTGCATGATGAGAAGATGCAAATTCCAAAAAAGCAACACCCTCAATGAGCCTGGGACTCGAACCCAGGACCTGGATTATTCATAATAAGGCAGAATGTAAACAACAGTGCGAGGAGAGTTCGTTAGCTGGGCATAGCTCCGACTCATAAGAGCGTTGTTATGGTAACGCTGCAGCCAGGATGTGAGAAATTTTCAGAAAGATGGATTGTGTGAAATGTGCAAGCTGAGAACTGCAGGCGTCCTGCTTTTACCTGGAATGTCTCGTGATTCTTTTTGCTAAAATTCTGGATGAATTCGACGAGACCATGGACCACAACCTTCACCGCCAGCATCACAGACTCCAGTTCCTCCCACGAGGGGACAGACGATTCTACACACACCACACAGAGAGAGAAAGAGCGTGCGAGAAAGGGAAAGGTCATTCCATCCCATGATGCACGTATGTGTCTGTAGGTGTGTGCATGCGTACATGTATAAAGCATACTCACCCAGGTTCTGGTCAATGGCAGCCAGAAGTTCTAACGGAGCTCGGAGGATGTTGAGGTTGGCGGGGTCACCGGTTCTCTGAATGACGATTGTCAGCTCCTGTACGCTCTTCGCAAAGGATTCTGGGGACTGGAGCTGGAACCATACATTTTTATTTTAAATTAAAAAAAAAAAAAAAAAATTTAAACACACACATACACACAGTATTTGGCAGATGCTCTTATCCAGAGTGACTTAGAATTATAATTTTTATACAACTGAGCAAATGAAGGTTGAGGGCCTTGCTAAAGGGCCCAAACAGTGGTAACAATGTGGATTAGATTAGTAACCCATTACATTAACCACCAAGATTGCTCTTATTTATCGATATTTATCCATCTATCTATTATATATAGACACACAGACACACGCACACGTACAGGAGTATAACATGAACACTTTGATTTCTCAGATTATTAAACTCGAGTGCAAGATCAGGTGAGCGAGTCAGACGGTTGTCCCAATCATCACCAACACCAAACACACACACACACACACAGTTTGACAGAGTGAGACAGGAAGGCTTTTTATAAGAAAGTTTTTCGTCTCCATCAAAAGACAACACTCGACTGGTTTGTTGTGGGCGTCTCAGTAGGTGGAAGAGAGTTTTTTTTTTTCCTTCAGCAAGTGGGAGAAGAAATCGTGCAATAACTGAAAAAATATTTCTTTTTAATTATTTATTTAATACCTAGTTTGCTTCATGTATGTATCTATTCAGTAAACTATTTAAAATTAAAATAAGTATAATAAATACAGAAACTCACTGAATTAAAATATTTTATAAATTGCATTTTCTGTAAATGATTAAAAAAAAAAATACTCCTCGGTACACTTAAAAATTTGGTAATTTATTCATTTGGTCCTTTTAAAAATAGATTTACTGAAATAAATCTAGTTCAGTAAAAACTAAAGTAATAAAATTGGATGCCCAGATTGATAACACCCCTGAAGCCCCACCCCTAAATGCTCCGATTGGTCAATACTATTAAAAATGTAATCCAAACATCCAAGAGTAAAATTGAATACAGACTCCAAAACATAGTTATGTAACAAGCATCAGAGGAGAAACAAATAAACAAAGTGGACGGTACCTTATCTATGATTGACTGCATGTGAGATTTGTGCACAAGGTCGCCGTAGAGCAGAGATGACCACTGCTCAGGAGAGATACGGAGCCCTGCCTCCATGGCAATGTGGACGATCTGGGCGTCGTGTTCACGCCGTAACGCCTCGTATGTACGGAACTCCTCTTTCAACTGCATCAGGGAGGAGTCTTCGTCACGCTTCGTCACCTGAGGAGACACAAAGGTTCAAATATAAACGTCGAGAAACATGACACTTGACCGAGTGTGGTGTTGGGCATGTGTGGCCTTCTCAGGCTATTAAAAACTCATGTACGAGATCAGGTGAGAGAGACAGGTGTTTCTCCCACTCAGAATCTGCCCTATGAGTAATCATCACTGAATCCACACATACACACACACACACACACACAGACACGCACCACAGATATCCTCTAAAATTACATCATGATTATATATTTATAATGCATAGTCAAGTGGAATCCAACTGCTGAGTCAGAAACACTTCATCTCCTTTCACTGGGGGTGCACTGTTGCATTCTGGGAAAGGACGAAATTACTGCCCTGTCAAGCATGCAGATCAGATGTTTCATTACATCAATCAAACTAATTTAAGGCACGCAGTTATAATAAAAGAATTAACTACAGCATAGCCTCGGTAACGCTCAGACCTTAAAACAGGAGGCTCGGTATAGAAGCTGCACCACGTGACCTATGCTCGTCTTAGATGCCTGAGGGAACCGAGCTTCCAGCTTCTGGACCACGAAGAGCACCAGAACCTTACGAGAGAGCGCTGAGCCATCCTCCAGAGCCAGCAAGACAAGTTTCAGGGCATCTTCCTGCATTGCTGTGGGTCAAACACACACACACACACACACACACACACACACACACACACACACACACACACAAGTTTAGAGACGGGCATAATCTTGTACAGATTGAAGTAGACTCGCATTCCTGGTAGAGTCAGACTAAAAACTCATTGACGAGATCACATGAGAGATTTTTTTTCTCCCAATCAGAATCTGCCCTATGAGTAATCATCATAAACACCAAGCAAGACAACGGGAACCTTACGCAAAAAAGACTCACCAGGTCCAAGGAACTGACACCCCCTTGCTCTTACGGCAGCCCACAGGTTGGCAGAGAGCTGCTGTGGATTCTGGTGCTGCAGGATGAGCTCGGTGATCGTGCGTTCTCCTAGAGAGCGAGCCGCCCGCAGTGCCCTCACACGACCCTCCTCTTCCACCAGCTGGCAGTTCACCAACATCACCAACTTCCTCTGCATGGGCCGACTGAGCGCACTCGAACTCGCAGACACCACGCCTAAAACACAAGCACACATACACACACACACACACATACATACTCTCTCTCTAACAGGAAGGAAGCACTCTGATCTGCACACACGGCCTCATCACCACAAAAACAAAAGCACACAAAGTAGCAGCACATTCTCACCCCTTAATCACTCTTTTACACACATGTGCACACACACGCACACCCGCGCCTTGTTCTCATACCTTTCCCGCTGGTGATGGGTTTAAGGTACAGCACCAATTCCTCTACATTCGTCCTGCACACCTCATAGTGCTGCACATCTTTGGCACTGCCCAGACACACACTCTGGCTTTCAGGAACCTACAGACACATACATACACACACAATGAATAAGATAAAATTTACGTACTCAGTTTTTAGTGCTGCAGATTTTCTTTAAAACTTTCCTTCTAACCCACACATCCCAACTGGAAGACGTTTACCCCACAATCCCCTCCTCGAATTTCGCCACAACAGCTGTTCGTTGTCATCCCATGTCATTAAACTCCAATCCGTCAACCAAATGTTTCCTCCCACAACACCCACCCGCCAGCACAGAACCACCACCCGCTGTCCCAGAACATCCATCTGTCTTCACACAACTCCACTAGCCATCAGAAGAATTCACAGCCCAACCAGAATAACAAACCGCTATCCCATAATTCCTAAATACTACTCCAGATCTGAGCAAATCCAACCCGGGAATGTCCACAAAGTATCCCACGACGCCCACCTGGCATCTTAAAATCTTGACCCATAACACTAGATCACTGCTAAAATCCTAACCTGCCCATCCGCTACCCGGGAACGCCCACACACTATATCCAAGAGTACCACTGCCTACTCTATTCCGGACAGCCCTGCCACTATACCCCAGAACCGCAGCCCACTGATCGAATTAATCAGAACATCCACCCATTCACTCACTTAATAGCCCAAAAAGTCTCCGGATTTCTCACTCCACCCAAATCATACCCCCATTCCATTTTCATTATGCCACAACACAACCTGTATTGCATGCGCCACCCACCCCTATTGTTCTAGGGACCCACCCGACAACCCCTTGCTCACCTGTGCCCCAACCAGCAGCAGCAGGGCACGGTTGACGGGCAGCAATTCGATGTCGATGCTGATGGCGGTCTGGTCAAATGGACAGACTTTACGGTGCAGTTTGTGGAGACACGTCTTACACACGGTGTGAGAACAGCCCAGGCTGATGGGTTTGTGTCCACCAGCGTTGAACTCGTTCAGGCAGATAGGACAGGACAGGAACTCCGTCCACTGAGTCGCCTGTACGGGCATCTTGGTTCCTCGGCGGTGGGGCGTTCCCGGTGAGTACAGAGATCACATGATGGCCAGGTTCGACTGCTCACACAGACCTGTGCAGAAACAGTTCATTTGGGGGGGGGGGGAATTAGGTCCATCCTACTAATTTCGAATTTCTCGAAGAATGACACACTAACTACCGTCATGCTAGTAATAATATGATTAGTGGTATTACCGTGAACACGTAAAGTAACATCATGTAAGGTATTATACACCAAATAACTGACAACGTTCATATATGCCAGGCAGTGCCACACTCAAATTCCTACGGAGTCCTGATTCCACCACGTTGTCTGTCAAGATGGTACCACGTGCTCATCAGGTTCTACTGCGTCCTTCTGGTTCTTACTGCGGCCACGTGATTGTTGAGCACACACACACTGGGAACGTGGCCGACCGGAAGAGAGGGCGGTAATTAAGGGAAGGTCAAAGAGAAGGTAGAAAAGAGAAAATTACAAAAGGGGGGGAGAACAAACAGAGCAGAAAAAAGTCAGAAACAAGAGAAAGAAAAATGGAACGAGGGGGAAAGTGGAAAGAAGTAAAGAAGGAGCGAGAATTGCGAGATAAACATAATAGAATGAACTGAAGAAGGGAGAACGAAAGTGGAAAAGAAGAGAACGAAAGAACTGAGACCACGTGGGTGACCTCGGTGGTGCACGTTTCTCTCACTCCTTCCTTTCTGAGGTGCTAAACTGACACATAACCGAACCCTGAGGTAAACTTACAACCCGGCGACACGTCAATCACTGTACGTCATTATAGTCTCTCACGTTATATTTACTGTCGTCCTTTCCCTCAAAACGAGGTCACGCGTGCACCTCTGGAACCCCATTCTTCCCCGAACCGAACGTCCGGACCTCACGTTACCGACGTTCATGTCTCTCAGCCTGCTGCACCAGAGAAATTCTGTCACGCAACACGAGGCAGCGAAACTAAAAAACGTGCTCCGGTGGTCAGGACAAGTCCTAACCTCACCACTCAGTCCCTTTAAAACCGCACTACATAGTGCACACAACAATGTATTCTCAGCCCTGTGTAGTGCACTACCTATACCACAGGACCCGCCTGGGATTGGAGGGTCAAAGTTTTTTCTTCTTTTGGTTATTCTATTTCGCTGTTCAAGCATTCTGAACACACGACCCCCCTACCGACCAGACACGGAGCTGAACTTCCGGTTTCGGGTTGGCTCACTCCAAAACAAACTTAAAGCCAAAAGGAAAAAAATGTGAAAATAATCAATAAATTGCGAATTGTACTTCACTTTTTCAACTTAATAGATCGTTCTTTTAAAAACAGTGAATCATTTCAACCAAGTTTCATATTTTAGATTAATATTGGAGGAGTTGAAATGGAGAAGGAGTCATCTTGAAGGAGTTGTTGGTCAGGAATGTTCTAGAAGTGAAAAAAGTGTCATACAGAGTGATGAGTCTGAAGTTAGAAATTGAAGGTGTGATGTTCAGTGTTGTTAGTGCTTATGCCCCACAGGCAGGATGTGAGCTAGAAGAGAAGGAGAGATTCTGGAGTGAGTTAGATGAAGTGATGCAGAGTACCCCCAGAGGTCATTGGTGCAGAGTTCAATGGACATGTTGGTGCAGGCAACAGAGGGGACGAGGAAGTGATGGGCAGGTTTGGTATCCAGGACAGGAACACAGAACGACAGATGTTGATAGATTTTGCAAAAAGGATGGAAATGGCCTGTGGTGGACACTTTCTTCCAGAAGAGACAGGAGCATAGGGTGACTTGCAAAAGTGGAGGTAGGAGCACACAGGTTGACTACATCTTGTGTAGACAATGTGATTTGAAGGAAGTCAGTGACTGCAAAGTAGTAGCGGGTGAGAGTGTTGCCCAACAGCATAGGATGGTGATGGTGAGGAAGGTGAAGAAGGCAAAGGCAGAGCAGAAGTCAAAGTGTTGGAAGCTGAAAAAGGAAGAGTATGAACAACTACAGCTAATCTTATCAGGGAGACAGGTAGGAGTATACTTGGTGTGTACTTGGCTCCGCCCACACGCAGGACCCAACAGCATTTTAAGACAGGGAATTCAAAGCGCACTCCCTGCTTGACAGATCGGAGGTGCGGATGAGCCGCGTTTTTGCTCACATTCAGCGGAGCGCGCCACATTTATAAAATATTTACTGAATTAAACAACTTAAAAAATGAAAAATAAGCTGCAATGTGTAACATTCTCTATGATGCGATCTTTCTGCTTGTAAATGGTTCCAATGGTCGACGGATGATCCCTTTGCATGAAGCTGAGCTGAATCACATGACATGAAGCTGAGCCGACTCACTTTACATGAAGCTTAAAACACCCAAGTTAGGTGGCCATTTAACAAAATTTCATGTATATAGGATAATTTGGGCCAGCCCATTTTACCTCAAATGTAGTGTTTCATATTACACTTTCCATAAAGTTTCAGCATTTTCAAAAATTTCCAAAAACTACTTTGTTCATCTCATTTTCCAGGTTTCATTCTAATTCTTACCTGTACAGCTGCTAAGAGGCACCAAACTGTGTCAATGAACTAAACTGTTAAAGTACCAAACCTTCATATAAACTACATCAAGGAGAGAGAACATAAACACTCAACATATAAAACCAATGTGACTAAATCAAATATGGCTATGACATCATATCCTGTCATCTGACAAAGAAATTACTCTCATTGTGCTGTGAATAGTGTATCTAAGGGTGGCCCATATTACCGAAGTTACCCCTACCTTGCTCTTATAAAGTACGGTATTTCATTATTTTTGTCTTAATAGCTTGTTTATTTATTGTAGTATTTTACTATTTGAAGGGACTATCTTGTTGTTTAATCAAAATATTTCATTAATTCCATAAAGCGTCATTATTTTATCTTAACATCTCATTTTAGAAGAAGCTATCTCAATATTTTTTATTATTTTTAGGTATCATTTATTATTTCAAGATCATGAGTTCATTGAACGGTATCCTGTTTTGATAAATATTTCATTGTTTCTATAGAATGTCAGTATTTGGTGGTATTATCTCATGATTTGATTTCAAAATGATGCATCATAGTTTAAACATTACAATAATAAGAAAAAAACATTAAAATCTTTTTAGTAAATTTGTAATTTCATGATGTCATTTTTTTTTAAGTAATATTTTGTTCAGTGTATTATTAATTCTAAATGTACCATGGGTATTCTGTATCTGCATAATGTGTTTCCTATGTGTACTGTAGGTTTAAAATTCGCCACAACTTGTTGAATAAAAAAAAAAAATGTAACATTTACAGTATTTCATGAAATCAAGGAGTTCATGAGCCGATAGCCTCGTATGATACGACAGAATGGAATAACGGTTTTATTAAATCTGCATCCATTGGATTGAGAATCATTTTAAATATTTTATTCAAATTTGTGTTCCATTTATAGAAACAACAAGAAATATGTATAAACCCAAACAACCCAGCAAACTGACAATGATAGTTTCTTTGGAGGGAACAGTCAACAATTAAAAAATCTTTGGGGAAAAAATGTATTCATACCATCAGATGATATTCGTAATTTTCTTGCTTCATTTTCAAATTTTTGGACAAGTTTTATTTTCGAGTTAGAGAATTTTATTCTCTTCTGTAGAGTCGGCAATTTACTCCAAAATGTAATTTTTCTGTGCTTATGATATATCCTTATAGTAGAGCAGCCAATTGTCGCACATGATTGCAAAGTGTTTGAGTATGATATTTGAGTTTAATCATTACACCATTGAAGTGTTTTCTTGTTGGCCACTTTTCAGGAGAGGTGTGAAAATATATATATATATATACATATCGTATACGAAGTTCCGCTCCAATAAGCGCCCCCCAGTGTTTTTGATCTTAAGTCTAATAACCGTCCATGTGTACTGGGAGCAAAATTGTAGATCAAACTTGCCAATTTTATTTGATCAGTCTCCGGAACCATAAAATGAGGCGTTCACTACCTGTAAAAGTGAGTTTACACAGTATTCTAAGCACTGCAAACTCCGGCAGAGGGGCGTGGCTGTCACACGCGGGCTAATCACGATGCACCCACCTGATTCAACTGACCAATCTACCATTCCATAAAGACGAGCACTGCACTTCTCCCGGCACTAGAAGACTGACCCTCTTCACGACCCTGTTTCCCGTGATCTCTCTGGTTCCTGGTTCTCAGCTCTGTTCTGGCCAAGCCCCTTAGTTTATGATTTTCATGTTTCTCCGCATCACCAGCAGTGATTACGTTTTTCCCATGCTCTGCCTTCTGTGTGAACAATAAAGCTCATCCGAGTTCATACTCTGTCTCCTGCATTTTTGGGTCCGGCTGAAAGTTCCTGACATCGCACCCTCTGCCACTGGGGAATGTCTATAATGTTCATCAGTAATGACACATTTGATTGTTCCACCGTGCTTTAAAAAACAGGAAAATATTTTACTGCTTTCTCTTGGTAAATGTCCAACAACCAATGAACCATTAGAAACTGCTACAGCAAAACTATCATGAGGATTAGACAGCCGATGGTATGTTGTTAACTGTCCGTTAAGGAAGGGTTGCCAAATATCATGATAAATATGAAATCCTCGAATAGAACTATCACATATTAAAGTTGATGCCATGCTTAAAGGAAGTGCCGTTTTGGCGCAAAGGCAACCTGTATGTACATGACGTAACTACTAAATGTGGAATCTTTCCAGGTGGTACCGATTTTTTTTAAACCGAAATGAAGATCAGAGGAGGCAACATCATTGCACAAGGGGGAACGTGTAAAAGCGTATGCTATCCCATTCAAGCTGAAAGTGATAGAATTCGCAAAGAATTCAACAAATTCTGCAGCATCAAAAAAAATGTAATGTTGATCGGAAATGTATACGTGAATGGCGAAAAGACGATCAATATTTACGTGAAATGGTAAACAAAACAAAATGATAATGAAAGGCTGGTAAAGGAAGAAAGGTTGTTTATATGCTTATTGAACAAGAACTTATTTCATGGCTCGAAGTGAACAGGAAACAAGGGATGAGAGTGACCGGCAAGGCTCTTAAAAGGGAAGCACCACGATTGCATAAGGAAGAAGGCAACCAACCATTCAAAGCAAGTTGTGGCTGGCTTAGGTCATTCATGAAACAAAATAAAATTACTTTTCGAAGAGCAACTCATGTGGCACAGAAACGCGAGGAAGTTTTAAGTGAAAAAATTACGCCATATCGGCGATGTGTTATCAGAATGAGAAAACGTCAAAACTATCCTCTTTCTGTGATAGGTAGTATAATTAATCTAATATAATTTAGATAGTAGTATTGTATCTTATTGTATCTTTATTTTGCGCTTTATCCATACTGTAATATTATGCTCAAAGTTCTCTGGGGAGTGTTCAGAAGAAGGCTTGGCGAAAGAGATGAGTTTTAACTGAGGTTTTGAACGTAGAATAACTTTTCAGATTGACGGACATCCAGCGGGCGATTGTTCCAAGCGGTGGCTGCAGCAAACTCAAAGGATCTCTTTCCATAACTGGAGAGCTTCACTTTGGGCACAGCGAACAGATATAATTTAGATAGCAGCGAAGATCATTTATTGTTTGAGCAGTCTGATGACGACAGCGATCCCTTTGAAGTGTTTGAAGAACCCACACCAGGCCAAGCTGATGCGCATAACCAGCTGACTGAAAACATGCGACTTGAAGTGGATGTTCAGAATGAATGGAGTGATGAGCCAGATATGGACCAATTAGAAAGTGATGACGAGTATTTTTCATTTTGTATGAAATACAGTATGCATGAAATATGTGTTAAAAGTAAAAGAAAATGATTTATTAAACCATTTAAACATTTTATTAACATTAAACCATTTTATTAACATATTTATTAATTAAACCATTATTAAACATTTTTAACACACATACACACACACACACACACACACACACACACACACACACACACACACACACACACACACACACACACGCTGTCTCTCTCTCTCTCTCTCTCTCTCTGTCTCTCTCTCACACAATACAGCATGCATTAAATGTGTATTGTATACACATTAAATGTCTATTGTGGAGCTGCGGGCCACGCCCACAAGCAGGACGCCATGTTAAGACATGGAATTCAAAGCACATTCCCTGCTTGACAGATCGGAGGTCCAAACTCAACTTTAACTTGATTTCTTGAGGGATCGGAGGTCCACATTTATTAAACATTTACTAAATTAAACAACTTAAAAAAACTAAACTAAAAACTAAAGAGCTCATGCTTCTTCTGCTTCAATATCGTGCCGAAATAATCACCTCTGTCACTGTATTTCCGCTTTAAGGTCTTCTGGTTCAATATCGTCCCGATTGTAGAGGTGTTTTGGCGATAACGAAATATCACACTGCATGATCAATCTCAAAACAAGCCAACAGCCAACTCTCCTTGTGACAAACAGGAAGTATGGTACAGGAAGTGCGGTGTGTCATCCCTCCTAGCCAATGGGATGTTGGAGACAGCCAATGAGAGCGCAACTCGCACATCATGTGAAATTTTGATTGGTGCGTTTGAATTTTGAATGGCGCATCTGGCACTTTTCGTAAGAGGAGGTTGTTTTCGTATCCCGGGGAGGAAACCTTAGGAAAATGCTTTTCGTAACCCGGGATTTTTGTACCCAGGGGGTTTCGTAAGTTGGTGGCCGACTGTATATATAAAACTATGTATATATAACTGAACTAGAAGAAGGAGGGGCACGTTCAGTCTGTCGTTTGTAAACAATGGACGCAGAGTCATTACCTCATTTCGTCATTACGTCAGCGTACTACGTAGGTACATCTAAACTCAAAATTTGACTTTTTTTTTTTTAAACATAAAAGCGAAAAAACATCAAACGGATGAACGTAAGTCGGGGAGTGTCTGTGATATTTCCCCTGTATAGATTATAGATTAAAAAATTATCAACGACCCCAGTGCAGCTAAATGGGTTATCAAAGACCAGCCATGTCTCTCACTGTCTGTGGTGAGAGGCTTTAAAAAAAAAACACCCATTGCTGTCATTTGTAAAGAGAATGCCATTGAGAGCCATCAGCATGTTTCTGTCCTGCAATGGCCGGCGTTGGCTGAGATGAGTGCCAGCAACCCTAATTAGGACAGAAAATTAATAAAATAAAAAATATATTAATAGTATCTAAACATCTGTATTGCTTGTTAAATTACTTATGCTACTGCTTTATAACTTATTTCTATTCATATCTCTTATGACATTTTATAGTCATATCTAAGAATATAACACAAACAATAGGAATATGGCCAAAACCCGTCAGTACAATATTGAAGCAGAAGGAGGCCTTAAAAGGTATACTTTTATAATTTTAAAAGGGTTTATGTGGTAGTATTGGGGGCCTTGGAACGAATCAGGCCTTTGACATGTAAAATGCTACTCAACTTACGAAAAAAATCATGTTACGAAACCACTTCTAGAATGGATTAATTTCGTAAGTTGAGGTATGACTGGATTCTAAAAATGCAGTTTTCCTGTTATGTTATTTGTTAAGAGAAAAATCCTATCCAAACCTACATGTCTGTCTTCCTTTCGGCTTTTTCCCTTTTACTCGGGACTCGCCACAGCGAATCATTTGATTCGCACGTTTGATTTGGCAGAGGTTTTTACGTTGGCTGCCCTTCCTGTCACAACCCTTTTAGCAAGGGACAGAAACACGCTGACGGCTTTGCAGCCTACTCTTTACGGAACTCAGCAATGGTTCTTTTACATGCCTCTCACCATAGACAGTGAGAGACATGTACCGCCTTTGATAACCCAAACCTACATGAACCTCTGTCAAAAAGTAATTGCCCCCCTTGTTAAAAGGTGAGGTGATTGTGATTAAATTCGGAAAAAACTGAGTTCAATTTCATGGCCACACCCAGGCCTGATTGCTGCCAGACATTTCCAATCAGGAGATCCCTAACATAAAACCTGTCTGACAAGGTGAGGTAGGCCATACTGAACACACATCATCATGCTGCGATCCAGTGAGCTTCAAGAGCAAACAAGTATGAGGATTATAAAGATGTCTCAGTCTAGGAAAGGATACAAAGTCATTGGTAAATCTTTGGGACTCCAGTGGACCACTGTCAGAGAGCCATTATCCATAAATGGAGAAGGCATGGCACAATAGTAGTGACCCTTCCAAGGAGTGGCCAACCTCCCAAAATTACTCTGAGAGCACGGCGCAGAATAACAGAAGTAACAAAGGATCCAAAAACCACTTCTAAACAAGCCTCACTTGCCTCACTTAATGTCAATGCTAATGACTCCACCATCAGAAAGACACAAGGCAAAAATGGCATCCATGGAAGAGTTCCGAGGCAAAAGCCACTGTTGACAAAAAGAATATCAAGGCACGATTCACTTTGCCAAGAATCATCTTGATCTTCCCCAAAGCTTTTGGAATAATGTCCTCTGGACTGATGAAACTAAAGTTGAACTTTTTGAGGAGAAATGCATCCCATTACATCTGGCACAAAAGCAACACTTCATTTGAGAACATTGTGCCAACAGTGAAACATGGGGGTGGAAGTGTGATGGCCTGGCCTGCTTTGCTGCTTGCAAGCAGCGTGATTGCTAGAATTGTGAATTTGTGTTTTTTAGTGTGCTTTTAATTATTATTTAAGCGCTATGATGCCACTCAAACGCCCTGCATCTTCTCTAGCATCTGGTAAGGAGCCTATGCGCTTTATTTATTCAAAAATATTATCACAGTACAAAATTAAAATTAAAAATTGGGGCTGGTGGCAAAGTGCATCGGGTGCTGCGCTCATGATCAGGAGGTTGTGTATTTAAATCCCAGTTAGACCCCCACTGTGCTAAGACCCCTGGGCAAGGTCTTAACCACAAGTGTGCCTCTGTTCACCCAGCAGTATAAATGAGTACCAGTAAAAAATATATACTGGGAAGGTAACCTGCAATGGACTAGCATCACATCCAGTAGGAGTTGACCTCCTAGTCGCTTCACACTATAGAAACCGGGGATAAGCACCAGTCCGATGAGCCACTATGGCTCGGGTAAAAAAAGCCCAACGGACTTTACCTTTTACAAAATTATAAAGTTTTTACTTAGTCGTTACTACATTAGTACTGTATTAATGAGTAAGACTGTCAAAAGAATGTGTTTAACCAGCATATTTTAGCGTATGCAATATCATACATAGGGTTTTAAAAACCGAGTGGGGAAGGAACGCAACCCCCACGAATAATAACGAGGGTTACTGTATTTCTTGTGCTGAAGAAATGATTATGAAGAATAGGAAACAACAAAACAAATCATCGAGACACATCTGCTGAAGCATGAGCATGACGTGAATGATGACACAATGAGTTCCTCAGAACATGCCACGGCTTCTCAGACTCATCTCAGTTTAAAAATCTCAACAACCGAAACCTCAGTCAAAGGAAGGTTGTCAGATATCACAAATAAAAAAAAGATCAAAAGTAAAACATGATGTTGAGTTTCACAATAAATCTATCTGAGGTCACTTGGTGTTTCATCCTGCTCAGATGTTGGTGTTTGTGAATTTCAGATCTGAGGCTGTGTGGTATGATATGGTGGACATGCGAGTGGTTTTCGGGCGGAAAAAAAAAAAAAAACAGACAGTGAGAAAGATTATGACTTGAATATCACCGTCTGCTGCAAACGTCACGGCTCTAAGAGGAGAGTTGTAATTGATGTGCTATGACTTCATTCTTTAAGATTTGGAGACGCGGGCATTAACATCTGTTTTTTTTTTTTTTTTTAGATACTCAATAAAGTATATCAGGCGCATCCACAGAAATTCACCTTCAGAGACTTCACTACAGAATAACCGTATACCGAGCTATTCCAACAGCCAAGACACTCTCACTCACAGTCCTTCAACACAAAACCCCAATTTGTCCCACTTAGAACTTGAAGCCCCAGACAGATGTGTCTGAGGGTGTGCTTGGGGAGGAGGGTGGTGTCATGTGAGGGTTTCCAGATCACTTTACCAAGCTCTTAAAGTTCACCACAACAGTACTATTATTACTGTGTTAGAACATCCGACACGCACACGCACACGCACGCACTTGGAGCAGCCGGCTGATACACACACATTGTGGCCGCCAAAGCAATTGCGGGTTAGGGGCTTTGCTCAGGGGCATTCAGCCATGTGGAGGAAGGAAAGGCACCCCCCTCCACCCACCCACCCACCCACCCACACACACACACACACACACACACATTGTTCTTGCTAGTTCGGGAATCAAACCAGCGACCTTTCGGTCCCAAAGCTGCTTCTATAACCATTCGGCTACGGCCGCCTTTGATTGGCTCATCCTCCCACCACTTTAAGTGCACAACTGCTGCCTCATTTCCTCACATACTGCTTGCAATCAGGACTATTCTCGACATGTTGATTATAGTCAGACATAAACCGACTCACTTCACGCCAGTGCTGGTTCAAAGGAATCGACTCCAAACACTTGAATCACTGAGGTCGTGAATCTTTGGTGGTAAACTGCAAACCTGAAACCTGTTATGGTGCTGTGTTCTCTACTGAACACTTCCTCTCCCTGGGTAGAACTTCTCCAAACACTTTCAGTTTCTGTAAAGATTTGGTTTCTGATAAAGCGGTTTGTAGTCTCTTATTACAAACATATTGTCCTCCACTTTCTGAAAGGGAACAAATAAACACTGTCGAATATTCACATTTCATTAAAGGCCTGAATTTATTGCAAGTTTTATTATAGTCTTTTTGTTTCGCTGAAACTGTTGCTATAGAGACCAAACAGAAGAAAATCAATTGTCTGAGGCAATATTGATTATTAGGTGCAAAGAAAGAAAGAAAGAAAGAAAAAGAAAGAAATCAAAACAGATTTTAGACAAGTAAAATTTTAAAACGGGGAAAAGAAAGCAAGAGAGAGTGAGAGAGACAGAAAGACAGAGCGAGAGCGAGAAAACAACAGAGAGAGAGGAAGAGAGAGGAAAAGTGAAAAAGAGCAAGAGAGTGGGAGAAAGAGCAAGAGAGAGAGAGCGAGAGAGAGAGAGAGAAAAAGGAGAGAGGGGGAAAAAGACAGAACAAGAGCGAACGAGAGGTGAATCAGACTATATGTATGAAAAAAAAGTTAGCCGGCGTGGTGGTGTAGTGGTTAGCACATCCACCTCACAGCAAGATCCTGTGTTCAAGTCCCAGGCTTATTGAGGTTGTGGAGTTTGCATGTTCATTGCCTGCGTGGGTTTCCTCTGGATATTCTGGTTTCCTCCCACAGTCCAAAGAGATGCGTTAAAGGTCTAAATACTAAATGGCTGTTCCAAATTGCGTCTAGGTGTGAGTGAGTATGAATGACTGCATGTGTGTTGACCCTGTAATGGACTGATGAGTTGTTCAGGGTGTACCCTACCTTCGCCCAGGCTCGACTGTGACAGCCTCCCTGCAGCCTTAATAGGATTATTCCGTTCAGAAAATTAATGACGTCACAGTGGTGTGTATTTGCATTTCTGTTCCTGTCTCATGAATATTCATTCAAAAACCAGTTGGCTGAATAAACTAGCTGTCTGTAACATTTTGAAATGTTTCCAGGTCTCTAATTATTATATGATTATTCAGTTATTTTAGAGAATATTGCTGAAAGGGTTCAAAGAAGTTGTCAATTATCAGTCTGGAAAGGTGGCCTGCAGGATTCCCGAGATTTCCTGTATACATTATGGGCATTTCTGGGTCGGAAAAGTGTTATAGTATTTAATTGACATATTATTAATCATGTTTTAGTCACCGCTTTATCCTGATCAGGGTCTTGCACTTGCACAAAAACTGACTCATATACAGTACTGTATACAGCAGGGATGGGCCATGTGGCTGCAGGTTTTTGTTTCAACCAAGCAGCAGCACACCTGACTTGGCTCCTTCAAACAACTGATAAGAGTCTTCAGGCATTTGATTGGTCAGTCTCTGGACAGAGCACACAGATTGACCAATCAATTGCCTGAAGACTCTTATCAGTTGTTTGAATTAGCCAGACTGACCAATCAAATGCCTGAAGACTCTTAGCAGTTGTTTGAATGAGCCAAGTCAGGTGTGCTGCTGCTTGGTTGAAACAAAAACCTGCAGCCACATGGCCCTTTGTGGCACGAGTTTGACACCCCTGGTATACAGTATATGAAATTTATTTTTTTACTAATCTATCTGCATAACCCATCAGGAAGGCTACTCTGCACCAATATAGATCACAAACCCACTTCTTCATTTCACACCAGTCAAGGGTTTATTAAGTAAAAAAAATAAATAAATAAATAAAACCTGAAGGCAATAAATATACTTTTATATACCCTGTATGTTTGTGTAGGTCACTGGACCAGCGTCACGCATCCTTTTGTATGGATCCGATTCATCCATTCGACTCATTTAATCGAGTCGTACCAAATGATTCAGTTGGGTGCAGGTGAAAGTTTTGCGAGAATGGGACACTTCCTCTTGCACCATCCGTAATTCTGAGAGACACGCTAACAAGACTACGTGCAAAAAAAACAAAAAACAAAAACAAAAAAGCTTTTACCTTGATTCAGGCAATTAAATTAATTAGCCATTACATTTTATTTTAAAAATTAAATAACATCCCTGAATTAATGTAATGCTCATCATTAACATTTTAAAAATTCCACTATGATGCACAGTGCACGAATTTTATTTTGATGTTGCTTTTTTTCTGTATTATGACAGCATGTGACTAAAATTAAATTAACGAATTATTGAATGGATTATTAAAAATTACAAAAAGTGTTTTTTTTTTCAGTTGTCAATCATACTTCCTCATGCAATATCTACATTTCTGCAATTTATTCAAATCTATAAAGTTTTTATTGCACAGGTAGGTCGGTGCATTGTGCAGCATCTTTCCCCAAAATAGATTATTATTTTTATTTATAATTGAGTTGAAATAATGTAAATATGGTGTATGCATTTATGTAATTGCTAATATTGCATGGGCAGAGCTCGTGATAGCTGTGTCCTGAGACAACAACAACAACAACAACAATAATAATAGTAATAATAATAATAATAATAATAATAATAATAATAATAATAATAATAATAATAAATAAACAAACAAACAGCAGCTTGCAATTGCAAATACTGTCCTGTACTGTATAACCATGCAACTTCACTCACCTAAAAGCAGAGTGAGAAATCATCTTCTGTCTTTAATAATCAAGTTTTCTTCCACACGTCTGAAAAATAAGTCCCTTGATTGAGCCTCAGACGATGAGAAAGATCAGCAACACACTTTGTTGTACCTTTAAAAGTCCGTGTCTACTCCAGGACATCCTATTATTACAAACCACACTAGCGTCATTTCCAACCAGCTGAAATGCGCGTGCACTAAAAAACACGCTCGCTCCCGTGGCCGTGGCTGGGCTCTGCCAAAGCGTACAAACGCAACCTCATGGTATCCCTCCGCTGTGACCATTAAACAACCCTTTATTTCACGAACAACTCGTTAGTTTAAAACGTTAATAATAATTCGATATTGTAGAAACGGCGCGTGAGAAAACCTCATAAGTGTGTGAGGAAAGTTAAAGCAGCGTAATGATTGTGTGAAGGACTATTTTTCCTTCCGTCAGGAGGAGGAATGATATTAGACGTGATGCGGTAAAGCCGGAACGAGCCGCTTTTCGAGGCGTAGGCCGCGTCGCTCTCTTCTTCTTTTCTTTAAAGAGACACGACACGATAAAACGTGATGAACTGATACAGAGTGAAAACATAACGCACGTTATTTTAATCACGATTTACTTCCTCAGTGCGCATATTTGCAGGATTTAATCATTATTTAAAATTTACAGCATGAATGTGTTCACTTTAATGTGAAGAACACTTGTGGCTGGTCCCTAAAGACAGATTATAAAGTGTGTCTCCCCAGAGGCTGTATAGAATGTATGCAGAGAGAAAAAAATAAATAAATAAAAAAAATATTTTGCATGTTATTGCACATCAAAAGGGAGGCATGGCCTGGCATGCTGTCCAGGGTGTGCTCTGCATCACCCAGAGTCGGTCGAGATGGGGCGGCATGCAGTTGTAGCAGCATGCCCGTCTCACAAGCTAGGGGTTCTTGGGTTCTTGTCCTGGATCTGGTGAGAGCATATCTGTATATCTGTGGGCAGTGTGTATGTTGTCCCTGTGCTTGCATGGTTCCATCCGGGCAGTTCCGTGTTCTCCTACAGTCCAAAGACATACATATTAGTCTGACTGGCTGTTGTAAATTACCCCTAGGTGTACCTCACCTTCGCCCAGCGTCGGCTAAGATATCCCAGTCGAATGAAGCGGTTCGGCAAACGATCGATTTTCATGCTCGAATGTATATGAACCAGACTCGAAGTCCCCAACCCTGATCCTGAAGAACTCCCTGTCCTGCAAATTTCAATTTTCCAGCTCTATCACACCCAGTTCAAGTCATCAAGTGCTGTTGATTAGCAGCTCATTATCTAAATCAGGTGTCTCTGAGCTAGTGTTGAGCACAAGGGCACAATGGTTAGCATGTTCGCCTCAAAGTGAGAAGGTCCTGGGTTTGATTCCCAGGCTCAGGGTGTTTCTGTGTGGATTTTTCATGCACTCACTGTGATTGCTTTGGTTTCCTCCATCAGTCCAGAACATGCACCTAACCCAGGACCTTCTTGTTGTGGGGTGGAAGTGCCAGCCTCTACACCATTGTGCAACCTACATGCATATAATGCTGTGAATTATTAAAAGAATTCTTCTACACTTCCTTCATCCGGTTTATACAGGTCATACAGGTCATTTTAATAGGAACACCTGTAGGCCAGGGCAGTGGTGGCCTAGTGGTATAGCTGCTGGATCACTGATTCTAGGGTTGGGAGTTCAAGCCCCACTCACCACAGGTTGTCACTGTCCCCCAAGTGCAGCTAATCGGGTTGTCAAAGGCCGGCCATGTCTCTCACTGTCTATGGTGCAAAGCATGTAAAAGGACCATTGCTGACTTATGAGAGTAGGCTGCGAAGCCGTCAGCGTATTTCCGCCCTGCGATGTCCTGGCGAGCTGTCCGGGGTGTACTCTGCCCTTGCCTGGAGTTGGCTGGGATGGGTGCCAGCCTCCCTGTGACCTTAATTAGGATTAAGCGGTTACAGAAAATGAACCTGGAGGCCAATACCTGCTTAATATGCACTTAATAACACTGACACTTGGGGACATTTGGAAAAGCCAGTTAATCTAATGAGCATGTGTTTGTATTGTGGGAGGAAACTGTAGCACCCAGAGGAAACCTCTACATGCCCAGGGAGACCATGCAGACTACACAAATTCCTCACCAAGCCTCGGGACTTGAACTCAGGTCCTTCTTGCTGTAAGGCGGATGTATTCATCACTTCGCCGTGGTGCCAGCGATGATATCGTTGTGGTATATGAATGGCTTCATCTCCAGCATGCTGTTGATCTGCAGTATCCAAGCATGTGACCTCTAACTGCAAATGTTCTATGAATAGAGTGATCCTACAGGTTCTGTTTCTTTACTGTATAATCCTGAACTTGTGAGTTTCAGTTCTGATGGTGGGTGTCATTAGTGCCTGTTTGATTTTAGAGAGAGAGAGAGAGAGAGAGAGAGAGGAGGATTATAGGGACACATTTAGGCATGGTGAGCAAAATAGCTTCACGCACACACACACACACACACACACACACACACACACACACACACACACACACACACACACACACACACACACACACACACACACACACACGCACGCACGCTCTTCAGTCATAGTAGTTTAAAGATATTTAACCATAATTTATCATTCATTTGTTTACTCAACCACTTAATCCTAATAAGACAAGTTTGCATACGACTGTGCATGTGCGGGAATGTGACCCGACATTCGGTTAATTCAGCTGCCAAACTTTCTGATAGCCAATTACCTTTGTATGTAAACAACACTGTCACACCTGAACAACTGCCATTAAAGTCCGCGTTAAGCCTGAAATTGTCAGAACGCCAGGTGCGCATTGTGCGGTATTGAATTGTGGGAATGGCCTGTACTACAGGGGGTGGACAAAATAATGGAAACACCTAACATTTTGGCATCATAATCTTTGAACATAATTGAAACAATCAAAACTTGGCATATGTTATTATTTTGTGTATAATAATTTTATTATTTGATATGTTTGATAAAGTAAATTTTTTTTTTTCCTTTTTCAGATATTGAAAACATTATACAAAAAATAATAACATATGCCAAGTTTTGATTGTCGGCGCTAGTGTAACAAAAACTGCCCAAATGTTCGGTGTTTCAAGAGGTACTGTCTCAAAAGTAATGACTGCCTTTGAAAGAGGGAAAAACGTCCTCAGCAAAGCACAAGTCTGCCATCGTCTCTAAAAGAGTTGGAGGGTATTCTATTTTGGCCATATTCTATTTGAGCTATTCTCAAGTTGTATAAATCAATACATATACCACGTTTTGATTGTTTAAATTATGTTCAAAGATTATGATGCCAAAATGTGAGGTGTTTCCATTATTTTGTCCACCCCCTGTATCTTGAGCGATGGAAAAAGCAAACTTGCAGGGAACATGCCTGTAACTTCGGGACAAGCGTGTGTACAGCTCGCCGCCATTCACGTTATATACTTTCCCAACCGAGCTAAAGGATCCAGAGGGACATAATAGTTGGAATGACGAAGTAAATTTATAATTAAATTATATTAATTTGTATTCTAGTCATTGTAAAGTCCACAATTAATTATGTCTTCCAATTGAGCTGACAACCGGCGACAGACACGCCTGGACATTAGCCTGATTAGGCCGACTATAGTGTAGCTCTATAGACTAGCATAACCTAAGAGTCAGAAAAACGATCCCGGGTCATGATCTAACATTTAATGGATCTCATGAGAAAGCCAAAGATGAGCTGTCAAAAACACTCGATGACAGCCGTCAATCTTACTTACTCTCTTTATAGTCGTTTCTGAGTCATGCAAGTAAGGCTGCTTGGTCTTTTGACAACAAGAAATCTGCTATGTCAGCGTAACATGCAAGGGCGTCGACTTCTGTTTCCCAGCCTTCCTTAAGTCCCAAGGGGTCGGGAATTGTCAGCATTTCAAACGTCATATAGTCACTTTGGATCTGCTCAGATTCGTTAGCTTTTGACGGGATTATCGGCAAATTCTGTAACGTGGCAGCAAATGCAAGCGCAATTAATTCATCCTTAAGTTTTTGCCGGAACAACTGGGAAGACCCCTTCGAGCACAATATGCCTGTAGATCTGGAACTTTCCAAATCAATGGAGCACTGTTCACTGACATTCAAGTTCAACTCTGCCATTTTGGTAGTTTGTTTGGTAGCCATGATCCCATGATGCTTTGCGCCAATGGAGATGCAAAATTGGCTTATTCATGTTGCAGTAAGGCTGATGTCCATCTCAGCCAACCTTGATATGATTGAAGGCAAAGTGCACCAGCAGGGATAGCACATCAGGCCATCACAGCATTTCTCAGTGAATTCATTTAAATTCCAGATTTTTACACTTTATTATTTTAAGTAAGAGTAGAAGATGCAGAGGATAAAGTGAGATGGAGGCAGAAGGTTTGCTGTGGCAACCCCTGAAGGGAAAAGCCGAAAGGAAAAAAAGAAGCAGTATAATGTGTAATGTATTGAAGTGAACACCAGGGAGCGACAGTAATCTATAATATACTGCATCACACCGCGATGAACTCGGATACTGTATATTATACAAAAATATACTATACATTTATTTTCAATATTTACAAACCGATTTATAATAGAGTAATAAAAGTAAACTTTTTTTTAATTAAAAATAAGTCACACATGCTCACACTTAATGGTGGCGTGGTGGTGTAGTGATCAGCACATTTACTTCACAGCAAGAAGGTCCTTGGTTCAGGTCCCAGGCTCAGCAAAGATGTTTCAGTGTGGAGTTTGCATGTTTTCTCAGTGCTTGTGTGGGTTTCATCTGGGTATTTGAATTTCCTTCCAGTGTCCAAAGACATGCTAATTGGCTGTTTCAAATTGGCCCATGTGAGTATTAATGGTTGGGCATGTGTTGGCCCTGTGATGGAATGGTAAGCTGCATTCCCCTTGCCCCAGAATTGATTGCGGTAGGCTCAAGTCTCTTTGTCACTAGCACATTAGGCTGGAGCGTATCCTTGGTTACTGTCGTGTGGCTCCTTTCCCAGTGTTTGTACTGGTACCCATTTATACTTCTGAGTGGACAGAGGAATACTTGTGGTTGAGATCTTGTCCCGGGATTTTAGCATGGTGGGGGTCTAACAGGGACTCGAACCCAGAACCTTCCGATCATGAGCCCAGCACCCTATCCACTCCACCAGTTCATTTAATATGATTGAGTATAAAAGGATGAATGAATGAATCGTCCTGCTTTCTCTGCACCGCTGTCCTTTTTTTTTTTTTTTTTTACACTTTTCAAAGTAACATCATGTAAAATTTAGAAGAACTGAGATCTAAACGCTGAGAGAAAATAGGCTTTCATTGGTGTCCCTTCCGACCGTTATATGGTACTGAAACTGGAGACTCCTTCCATAAACATTACAAAAACCTATACATAGAACGTCCATCCTGCGCATGATCTGTTACTATAGAAACTATAACATTTTGGAATGAGCACATCAGTACAACCCTGTGCTTTCACTGTATCGTCATTGCTAATGGAACTGAGAAAAGTATTCAACTTGACATCAGAGGGACAGCACATGTTAGATGTTTTGGAGACAAAGTCAGAGAGGCTAGATTGAGATGGTTTGGACATGTACAGAGGAGGGATAGTGAGTATATTGGTAGTAGGATGCTGAGGTTGGAACTACCAGGCAGAAGGCCCAGAGGAAGACCAAAGAGAAGATTTATGGATGTGGTGAAGGCGGACATGAAGGTCGTTGGAGTAAGAGTAGAAGATGCAGAGCATAGGGAGAGATGGAGGCAGATCATTTGCTGTGGTGACCCCTGAAGGGAACAGCATACATACTAGTACAGAAGGAGACAAACATCAGCGCTTGCTGTGTCATAAACCCACACAAAACCAGCCTGTGGTCTGCTGATGACACCAGTGGAGGAACGCTTCATGTACGGGCCAATCCCGGGTTTGATCGTGGACCACAGTTTCACAAGGCACTACACTGGAGGTCATTGGCACAGAGAAGCAGTGAGACTTTCTGGAACCACGCCAGCATATAAAGGATTAAGAGTCTGTGAGGAACAATGTTTACCCATATGCTTTAGGATTGTCTACACTGGAAAGGTGTTGGCCATGTGACAAAACATTCTATTTACTCAAGAATCATTTGTATGGTCTTCCATACAGACTTGGGAGCGGGGGGGGGGGGGGGGGTGTGGGGGTCCTTAAAAAGGTTCAATGATTAGTTAATTTTCTGTAAAATCCTAAAACATAATTTTCAATGTATCTTCTGTTTCAGTGCAGAAGAATCTGGAACGTTAGAACTTCAGGAAGAACCCTCTGTTAGAATCATCAGAAAGATGGAACCATCTGTTAGAACCTTTCTGAGGCTCCAGCTTTTTGTTGGAACCCTTTACAAGGTTTGAACCCTTTTACCTCTTAGAAAGTTGGAACTCTTAAAATTATAGAACCCTCAGTAGGCCTTATCAAGTTGTGCTGAATTATTAAAGGGGTCCTGTGAAGAATTTGTACTGCTAGCTCTTTTAAATGACCATCTATGACATCAGCAGTTCCTTCAGGCAACATCAGTCGTTCCTTCTTGTATAGTACCCCAAGCGCTGCCACATCACCACTATTCTTATCACGCAGCACGGTGACATGTTGCCTTTTTCATTGGCTGTTCCAGCCCTGGTAGTGATGTGAATTTGTTGTTTTGTCCTATTGGCTGGGCTGCGTCCAGTCAAAGATTACACTTTACCGGCCAGTGCTGAGCTGTGTGTCTCCAGGAAAATGGTGGAGTTCAAAGCTTACAGCTGCACAGACGAGAAGCATAGAAATCGCAGAAAACAGAACGTACCACGGGCCCAGGGCGCCGTACTCTAAAACTGTGTTCTTTCTGACGCAGTTCGGTGTTCTGTGAAAAACACCTCAACCCAACCTGCTATCGGCGTGACCTCCAGACGGAACTACTTGGCACAAAGCCTAAACTTTTACGTCCAAAATCGGATGCTGCTCCTTCAGAATTCCTTCATATAAAGTTGACGGATGATGACGGATGGGAGCAGCGCCTCACCAAAAGGAGCCAGTGAAAGGTATTAGCCTTTAGTGTGAGGTGAGTTTTATCACCTAAAATGTCACTTGCTGCTTGTTTACTCGCGCTGAATGACCCGCCCAATGAGTTCACGTCACTTGCACGAAAAATGTTTGTTCTGCATTGGTTCAACCCTTGCTAGTAACCCACGGGATAAAATTACCCAGTATAGAGTTTCATATGGTGATTTATTTTAAAATAAGCTGTGTATTGCTTATTCTTATTCCACATAAAGAACCCTGGAGGAACTTCCTACAACAAAATGTGTCATCTCAGAAAAAAGTGGAACCTTAATAGGAACTAATTCTGAGGAACTGAGTGTGTCTTGTATACCAACGTATTTTCATTCTGCACTGATTCCGGTCTCAGAGTTCTCATGTTTGGGTTCTGTTTGGTTCTTGGGTCTAAGTAAAATTTTTTGTGTTTTCAATTCCTTCTGTTGTTCACGACAATGTCTTCACTGTTGTGGTACACGAGTAGTTTTTAAGGCGTGACTGTCAGCTGAAGGCATCTTCACTAAACATAAGCTTCAAAGGATAGATGACATCATCACACTGTGTAACCAAACAATATTAACATGCTAACATTTGCTTTGCTTGGTTACCAAACAGATACTACCCAACAAATTAATTTCCGAACCATTTAATCCTACTAGGGTCACCAGGAGGCTGGAGCCTAACTCACCTGACTGTGGGTGAGGGTGGGGTACACCCTGAACAGCTTGTCAGTCTGTTGCAGGATCAATGCACAGACACAACCGTTCACTCTCACACTCATACCTAGTGGCAATTTGGAACAGTCAATTAGCCTAATGGTCATGTCTTTGTATGTGGGAAGAAACTAGAGTACCCAGAGGAAACCTATGCAAGCATGAAGAGAGCAGTAATTGGAATCCAGAACCTTCTTGCTTGAAGAGGTGCTGGAGAGAGTTTCTGAGATGAGGAATGGCTGGGTTTCCCTCCTAGCACCGTTGCATCCATTATCCGACCTCAGATAAATGGAGTAGAATGGATGGATAATTGATCTACGAACTATGTGATGATGTCATAGCGAAGGGTGCTACCACTTTTGGACGTCCCTCCACACAGCTTTATGCAATGCTTCTAATTTCCTTTACATGACAGAGCTCCCGTACAGACGTATGGGTCGTAGAGAAGGTTGAGCAGATACTCGTGATAGCTTTAAAGAAGAATAAATGTTCTAGACAGTTTCAGGGCAACACAAATACATAAACTCTTCCTCTACAGCATATAAAAAACATCCCTGTGTATAAACATTGACTTTCCGCTGTTTAATTCTCATCATCATTGAGACGTGATGTTTCCTCAACTCAGTGTTTATTCTCTTTTTGTATAGTGGCGTCTCTTCATCTTCTAACATCATCCTGTAGAGTTCTTTATATGGGGTCTAAGTCACATGACCCATCAATTTACCCTCTGAGTTAAATATTAAAGAGGAAAAATAGTGTTGCTGTGAGTCACCGCGGTTTCTCGGGAACTCGGGATTAGTGACTTCGTTTCTCTAACTGCGATAAAAGTTCTACAAAGAGAAGAAGGAAAACAGACAGAGCAGGTATTTGTGTGTCAGGTTTCAGTGAGCAGTCAGGCACAGCAGCTTAAAAAGCTCTTCTGACAGATTTGAGAAATTTGAGTAGAAAAGAACGATGAGGTCACTGGTCCCTGGCGAAGAAAAATGTTTATCGCATCTGCATCGTTCAGACCTTTGATTCGCAATTTGTTTAAATGTAAAGGAGACACTCACGTCCGCAGAATGACCACACGGCACTGTGTTCAGAGCTCCAACATGAGCAACGTTCACATCTGCTCGTCAGGCACATCTGCTTTCTTATGGATTTCTTTAAATAAAATCAACTCAGTCAATCAATCATTCAAACAATCAATCAATCAATCATCACTAAATATAGATCGTCCTTTAGTTTCATTCTCACTTCATTCATTCATCTGAGAAACTGCTTATACTGTACCAACCAGGGCCACGAGTGGAGTCGGTGCCCATCTCAGGGACTCTGAGTGAAGGCGGAGTAAACCCTGAACAGCTCGTCAGGCCAATTGTGTGGCCAACACACACACACACACACACACACACACACACACACACACACACACACACACACAACCATTCACACTCACACCTAGGGGCAATTTGGAACAGCCAATTAGCCTAATGTGCATGTTTTTGAACTGTGGGAGGAAACCTAAGTACCCAGGGGAAACCCACACAAGCAAAGGAAAAACATGCAAACTCCACACAGAAACACCCTCGCCGAGCCCGCGTTTCAAACCCGGAACCTTTTTGCTGTGAAGCGGACATGTTAAACACCATGCTTCACTTCTTCTTCTTCTTCTTTTCCTTTCGGCTTTTCCCTTCAAGGGTCGCCACAGAGAATCATCTGCCTCCATCTCACCCGATCCTTTGCATCTTCTTCTCCTACACCAACGACCTTCATGTCCTCCTTCACCACATCCATGAATCGTCTCTTTGGTCTTCCTCTGGGCCTTCTGCCTGGTAGTTCCAACCTCAGCATCCTACTACCAATATACTCACTATCCCTCCTCTGTACATGTCCAAACCATCTCAATCTAGCCTCTCTGACTTTGTCTCCAAAACATCTTACATGTGCTGTCCCTCTGATGGACTCATTCCTGATCCTATCCATCCTCGTTACTCCCAAAGAGAACCTCAACATTTTCATCTCTGCTACCTCCAACTCTGACTCCTGTCTTTTCCCCAGGGCCACTGTTTCTAAACCATACAACATCGTTGGCCTCAACACCGTCTTGTACACTTTTCCTTTCATTCTTGCCGATACCTTCCTATCACACATCACACCGGACACTTTTCTCCAACCATTCCAACCTGCCTGCACACCATGCTTCACTGACTCTTCATATTTTATGTCATAAATAAATAGACATGTAGGCTAGCACAGTGGTGTAGTGGTTAGAACACCCGCCTCACAGTAAGAAGGTCTGGGCTCGATTCCCAGTGCATGCGTTTCTGTTTGCAGTTCGTATATTCTCTTCGAGCTTGCGTGGGTTTTTTACAGGTACTGTACTCTGGTTTCCTCTCACAGACCAAAAACATGCAGAGTAGACTAATTGGCTGTTTCAAATAATCCCGATGCATGTGTGTGTGTGTGTGTGTGTGTGTGTGTTGGCCCTGACATGACCTGAATGAATAAAATTAGAATTAATCTTACGATCTCCTCACATTTCAGCTTGAAGTCTGGCGGAACCTTTACATCGGAAAGAAACGGTGATTTTCTTTTTATATTGTGACTCATACTGAGATCGGCTGATCCGAAAAAAATAATCGTGACCTATATCGCTAAACATAAACATAAAAATAAAGAAAATGTTTTAAAATGTTATAGAATAAATGATGCGATGTTCTTTGATTTGAAGTGTGTGGTGCAAGATTTAAGCAATGACAGGACGATGAAATGTACACAGCATCAATTACTCCATCACACATGAAGTTCTGAAGGGTCTATTTTATTTTCATTATCTTATTCATTGCACGCTCATTCGTTTATACTGTTTACAGGTTACAGAGTACTACTTTCATTCTGCTTTACTAACACTAGAAAATGGAGAAAAACAATAATAAAGGAGGTTTTTTTTTAAATATATAAACACTAGAGGGACAAAGGAAAGACTTATTCGGTTTCCAGCGCTGAAGCAGATCCATGTCGACTCGAGTAATGTGGCCTCTTTGTGTGGCTGGAGAAAGACGTAGGAAAGATTATCTGTCTGAAAAGCTTTGATGGGTCTGAAGCGGAAACGTGAGAGTCCTACAGGGGCCTCTGGGGTAGTGGTGGTAGTGTGTGTGTGTGTGTGTGGGGGGGGGTAGTTAATGTGGTCCGTAACAAACAACGGATGCTTTATTTTGGACTCTGATTCTCACTTCTTGGCCTCTTCGATTTGTTCGACCTCGCTGGATTCGTCCACCACTTTCCCATTGATCATGGTCTGAGTGACCACCTTGACGATCTTCCTCGTACGAACGTCTGGCTCTTCTGTGGAGAGTAACAGTAAAAGTCAGAGTAAAAATGTAAGGGTGATACCCTTTTCCGCCTCCACACGTAGACGTGTACGGTTTGCGTAGCCGAGGGCGTGCTGCTTTGTGCGCCTCACATTAGCCTCACTTAGACAGGCTCACCGCTATCAGACGTGTACAGACGTCTCGGCTCTCATCATACCAGATGAACAGATGGGATAATACTCTTAATATATTTTTAACCCACAGTGAATGTTCTAATCAGATCGAAGGAAGTTAATTTACATCTCCAGGTCTGGAGCTCTTATCAGAGTGAAAGCTGATTATTTCACATGGTGACATTTGTGTCAATGTTCTGTTTTATTAATTTCCTCTTTGCAAACATTCGCAAATGCTTTCACTCTCGAATACTCACTCTTAGGAGGTGGATGAACATCTTTAACACTGCAGGAGAGAAAAATAAACATAAAATCAGACACAATATAAAAATAGACCGGAAGAGGAAAGCGATCAGAGGTAAGTATAAACTGATGCTGTAAGCACTCTACTCACGCCTCCTCTCCTTCCAGCAGGCGCCTATAGGTGGCGATCTCCAGCTCCAGGTTCTGTTTGATGCGCAGGAGCTGCTCGTAGTCAGTCTTGTTGCGCTGCATATCGAGACGAAGCTGTGAAAGATCCTCCTCCAGCTGGTTCAGTGTGGTCTGCAGACGCTCCATCTCCAAAGCGTACTTCTGACCTGTTTCACCCAAGTTTCCTTCCAGGGCGGTGACCTGCAAGACGGGACGGGGTTCAACTTTTCAATAAAATATAACATTATACAGTATGCTGAGAATTAAAATGAATCGGAATAAAAAAATCCATCCAGTGTTATAAAAAAATGCAATCAAAATTACCCCATGTCGGCTTTTGAAATGTTTACTTCGTAACATAAAGCATAGAGTATAATATAAAGATTGAGGCACCGTGTTAAGGTGGAGTTTCCTTGAATCAAGTTAAGCCCTGGAGGAAATAAATAAGTAAATAAATAAATAAGTAAATAAATCTCCCCTGGATTCCTGACTGTGGTCTGTAGTGAAAGAAGGAAAGGTTAACACTGAGCTTTCTTTTCGTCACCTTTTACTCAGTGAGATTAATAATCTTTTACTTAGTTTAATTATCCGTGTAACATGTTCATGTTCCATGTTTCTGTTAATGCTTTGTAATGTTTTGTTAAAATAAAGTTTACCTAACTTAAGTTAGACTGTCCCCCCCCCAGTGCAGCTAACTGGGTTATCGAAGGCTGGCCATGTCTCTCACTGTCTATGGTGTGAGGTTCATGTCAAAGAACCATTGCTGACTTTCGGCAAGAGTAGCTGCAAAGCTGTGGGCGTGTTTCCACCCTGCGATGGCCTAGCGAGCCGTCCAGGGTGTACTCTGTCCTCGCTGGGAGTCAGCTGCAGTGAGCTGCCCCACAACCCTAATTAGGATTAAGCGGTTACAGAAAATGAACTAAAGTTAGACTGTTTTGTTTCGATCCTGTGTGAGTTTTATTGCTGCCCATCATCATGGAAATGAGCGATACATAACAAGCAATCAGCACCAACTTAGGAATGAGACATGGACACAGGACAACCAGCCAAATCATATTTCATGCCTGTGGTGCACCGATCAGTAGCTGCTCTTCATGTGTACATGGAGGAATATCCCAAATCTATCTTCTCCCAGAATGCACGGTTTCCTGTCTGGCTTCTTGAAGACACAGCATTAGTTAGCTTAGCAATTATATATGAGTTTTAGAATGCAGGATAATGACAGGAAGTAGTTTAAAAACAAATTAGAAATACATTAAATGCAATATGTGTATTCAAGGCTACAAACTGAATCTTGAGTCTCATACGTAAATACAGATGCACATAAAGACTGCGATTAACTGTTTGTATATTTTTGTTTTAACAGACATTGAAAGAGAGAGATGGAATGTTAGAGCAGGAATGTAAACAATAACATTTCAGCCCGAAATAAACCAGAATGAGAACGCAATCGTTTTTATTCTCTGTGGGAAAAAGACACAAAATACCAGCTCGACCTGTTTTTTATAATAATAACAATAATAATAATAATAATAATAATAATAATAATAATAATTAATAGGTGTCACAGTGGCACAGTGTTCAGTACACCTGCCTTCCAGGGAGAATTTCCTGGGTTTGATTCCCGGTCTCGTGGTGTTTCTGTTTGGAGTTTGGATGTTCTCCCTGTGCTTGTATGGGTTACTTCTGGGTACTCTGGTTTCCTCCTACAGTCCAAAATGCACAGTAGGTCTAACTTCTTCTTTTACTTTCGGCTGCTCCCTTCAGGGGTCGCCACAGCAAATCATCCGCCTCCACCTCACCCTGTCCTCCGCATCTTCTTTTCTGACTCCAACGACCTTCATGTCTTCCTTCACCACATCCATAAATCTCTTCTTCGGTCTTCCTCGAGGCCTTCTGCCTGGTAGTTCCAACCTCAGCATCCTACTGCCAATATCCCTCTAATATACCCACCAATATCACTATCCCTCCTCTGTACATGTCCAAACCATCTCAATCTAGCCTCTCTGACTTTGTCTCCAAAACATCTTACGTGGGCTGTCCCTCTGATATACTCATTTCTGATCCTATCCATCCTCGTTACTCCCAGGGAGAACCTCAACATTTTCATCTCCGCTACCTCCAGCTCTGCCTCCTGCCTTTTCCTCAGCGCCACTGTTTCTAAGCCATACAACATCGCTGGCCTCACCACCATCTTGTACACTTTTCCCTTCATTCTTGCTGACACTCTCCTATCGCACATCACACCGGATACTTTTCTCCAACCATTCCAGCCTGCCTGCACACGCTTCTTCACCTCTTTTCCACACTCTCCATTGCTCTGGATTGTTGAGCCTAAGTACTTAAAATCCTCCACCTTCGTTATCTCTGCTCCCTGTAACATCACCGTTCCTCCTGGGTCCTTCTCATTCACACATATGTATTCTGATTTTCTGAGGCTAACCTTCATTCCTCTCCTTTCCAGGGCATACCTCCACCTCTCTAGATTTTCCTGCACTTGTTCTCTGCTCTCACTACGGATCACGATGTCATCTGCAAACATCATAGTCCATGGAGATTCTTGTCTCACCTCATCTGTCAGCCTGTCCATCACCATAGCAAACAAGAAGGGGCTCAGAGCTGACCCTTGATGCAGTCCCACCTCCACCTTGAATTCGTCGGTCACACCGACAGCACACCTCACCACTATCTTACATCTCTCATACATGTCCTGCACCACTCTAACATACTTCTCTGCCACTCCAGACTTCCTCATGCAATACCACAGTTCTTCTCTCGGCACCCTGTCATATGCTTTTTCCAGATCCACAAAGGCACAATGTAGCTCCCTCTGACCTTCTCTGTACTTCTCTATTAACATCCTCAAGGCAAACATTGCATCTGTGGTGCTCTTTCTTGGCATGAAACCAAACTGTTGTTCACAAATGCTGACCTCTGCCCTTAGTCTAGCTTCCACTATTCTTTCCCATAACTTCATCGTATGGCTCATCAACTTTATCCCTCTGTAGTTGCTGCAACTCTGCACGTCTCCCTTGTTCTTAAAAATGGGCACCAGCACACTTCTCCTCCACTCCTCCGGCATCTGCTCACTCTCTAGTACCGTGTTGAATGTTCTTGTCAAAAAAATCTACTGCTACCTCTCCTAGACACTTCCATACCTCCACAGGTATATCATCAGGACCAACTGCCTTTCCATTCTTCATCCTCTTCAATGTCCTTCTCACTTCACCCTTACTGATCTTTGCTACATCCTGCTCCTCAATGGTTACCTCTTCTACTCTTTTTTCTCTCACATTTTCCTCATTCATCAGCTCTTCAAAGTACTCTTTCCATCTTCCCAGCACACTTCTGTCATTAGTCAATAGAGTTCCCTCTCTGTCCTTTATCAATCTAACTTGCTGCACGTCCCAACTGACTGTTCTAAATCCCCCCCTAGGTGTGAGTATGAATGTGAATGGTTGTCTGTGTGTTGGTCTGGTGAGCTGCTTTAGGGTGTACCCTGCCATCGCCCAGGGTTAGCTCTGATTGGCTAGATCCTAATTAGGATTCAGTGACTGAGAAAAAGAATAAATGAGTGAATGATTGTAAAATTGACAAAATTAGTGCTGATTTTTACAGAGTGTCCTGTGATCCCTGCTTATCTGAACAACCCCTAGTTGTGCTCATCTTCTCTCATGTCTGAGGCTCAGTGGAGGTGCTGGATACATCATAGATAGCGCTCGACGACAGTACGTCAGGACTGAGTAAAGATAGCGGGTCTTCAATCCTCTCCCAACCTGCATGGGGCAATTGAAGTAGGAAATTAGGTTAATGTCAATGTCTTTGGAGTGGAGTGTGGGAGAAAACTAAAGGACCCAGAGGAAACCCACACAGGCACGAGGAGAACATGCAAACCTCAAACAGACATGCCATCGTCGAGCCCAAGACTCAAACCCAGGACCTTCTTGTTGTGAGTTGGACGTGTTGAACTTCTTGTGAGACTGTTCTTGTTGGAACAGTTTACATTTCCATATGTATGATGTGATTCTGATCTGTATCGGTGTCCATAACAAGTGAAAAATGCTGACCAGTTAAACCGGTTAACAGCTTTAATCCTGACCCTGTTACTCAAAAACAACCCAGTATGAGCCCGCTATGTGTGTGTGTTTGTGTGCAAAAGTTTATATTGTGGAGTGCAAAATGTTTGTGAATGTGTGCATGTGTGTGTGTGTGTGTGTGTGTGTGTGGTTTTACCTGAAAAAAAAATAATTCTGAACGATGATGATGATGATGATGATGATGATGATGGCCCTACATCCTGTATGATCATGTGATCCTCCGCAGGTTTATGTGAGTACAGTTCATGAGCCTGTATTTTGGGTTGGAACCTTGGGGGACAGGTGGAGCAGGTGGAGCCTTCATGTTGGTGGATAAAAGCGTTTGTCAGTTATGTTGATGCTACTGCAAATTTGGGAAAATTGAAGTGCATATACTCGTACATGTGCGCGTGTGTCTGTTTGTGTGCGTGCATATGTATGTGCGTGTGTATGTGTTTGTGCGTGTGTGCATGTGTGTGTGCATGTGTGTGCGTGTGTGTAGGTATGCGCACGTGTGTGTGCGCGCGTATGTGTGTGCGCATGCGTGTGTGCATGTGTGTGCGTGCGTGTGTTTGTTTTTGTGTGCGCGCGCGTGCATGTGTGTGTGTGTGTGTGTGTGTGTGTGTGTGCGCGCGCGCGCGCGTGTGTGTGTGTGTACGTGTGTTTTTGTGTGCGCGCACGTGCACGTGGGTGTGTGTGTGTGTGTGCGCGTGCGTGCCTGTGTGTGTGCGTGTGTGTGCGCGTGTGTTTTTGTGTGCGCGTGCGTGCACGTGTGTGTGTGTGTGTGCGCGCGTGCGTGCGTGTGTGTGTGCGTGTGCGTGTGTTTTTGTGTGCGCGCGCGTGCATGCGTGCACGTGTGTGTGCGCGTGCGTGCGTGCGTGTGTGTGTGTGTGTGTGTGGAGGCTTCTATGCAAACTGCTAATCATCCCAAAACAAATGCAGGAAATGTTTGACATGAAAGAAAAGTAGAAATGCAAACCACACTATAAATAAAAACCTGTCACGGCAGGAGACGAAACACGAGTCACTTTCAGTCTAATGATTATTTATGTTTAAATTCTTTAATACTTTGTGTGCTCCTACTTTTACTTGTTTTACTGTGTAAAGCTGCATGCGACAGTGTCAGCTGTAAAACGCTCTATACAAATAAAACCGAATTGAATTGAATAATGATTACACCAAGAGGCAGACGACATGGTTCTGCAGCGGTCATAGACATACGACTTCATCATAGGCATTCTAATTCTTTACTCGCACTCACTCATTTCCTGAACCCTTTAATCCTGTTAGGGTCGCAGAGAGGCTGGAGCCTATCTCAGCCAACACTGGGAAAAGGCTGGGTCACCATGATAAAGCTCGCCAAACACAGGGTAATATACACACAACCATCTAGGGCCAATTCAGAACAGCCAGTTAACCTAAAGTGTTTGCCTTTTCTAGGAAACCAGAGCCGTCTTCTTCTTTTCCTTTCGGCTATCCCCTTCAGGGCTCGCCACAGCGAATCATCTACCTCCATCTCACCCTCGTTTCTGCACCTTCTTCTCTTCTAGGAAACCGGAGTTTCCCTGAGGAAACTCATGCAAGCACAGGAAGAACATGCGGACTCCACACAGGAACTCCATCTATGAGCTTGGGACTCGAACCCAAAACGTTTTTGTTGGGAGGCAGATGCACTAACCGCTACACCTCCGTGCTGCTCACCAATTCTTGAGAATACAGTATCTTTCTTTCAAGTTAGGACATTATGGATTGTGCGTATTCCATGGAAAACTAAACAATTAAAAAAAAATGTGTGTGTGTGTGTGTGTGTGTGTGTGTGTGTGTGTGTGTGTGTGTGTGCAGGCATACACGTTTGTTGCGCTTGTATTTTTCTGAAATGCTTTTGATTCAGACCCCCATGTGATCTGTTTACAGTAAATGCCCCAGCTCAGAAAAAGTCTGAAACGAAGACAGACATCTCCTGATACGAAAGCGAGATTTCATCCGAAGTGAAAATCAAGCTCTCATGGAAAAGGTTGCGACAGATGCAGCAGGTGATACTGAGGGATTACTCAGTTCTCCACCAGCACAAACATCACTTTAAATTGAGCACTTTAAGCCGCATCGCTTTCACATTCCTCACCTAAAACTGACTGACCTGATCAACCAGGTACGAGTGGACCGGAGGGGGGGGGGGTTGGATAGGGACACGGCTCAGGGACACGGGCCGGGCAGCGCTCGAGGGACTGGTGTTTGAAAAGGGTAAAGTCTTAAATTGCTCTGTAATTCTATAAGCACTCTAGAAGTTCAGGCTGTAATCGGGAGAAGTGTTCTGAAAGGTTCTCTCTCTCTCTTTCTGTCTCTCTCGCCCCCTTAACTCCATCATTGTGACGGTTCTGACCTGTTTGTGGAGGCTCTCCAGTTCCACCTCCAGTGTCTGCAGGAAGCGCTGCCTCTCGGTGAGCTCACCTTGCGCCCCTCGCAGGGCCTCGTTGCTCTCACGCACCTCCATCTGCACCACCTCCAACTACAACACCAGCATGGAAAACTTTAAACACGCCATACACACGGTTCCGCACAGCTGTAAGGAATGTTACACAAGTTTACTATAGAGAGGTGACACATTCTAGAACTTTCAATGATTCAGGTCTGTGGTGCAAACATGAAAGGTGTAACATGCCTAAAGATACCTGTTAAGTACGTATGTTTATTTAAGAAAGAGTCTAAGAAGTTGATTATTTTCCTATAACAGTATGTCTCAATGATGATACTGATGATGAGGATGATGATGATGATGATGATGATGATGATGAGCATATCCGGAAATGCTTTAAACCTTTTGTCAACAATCCCAAAACACATTGCCCCAAAATTAATTTTATTACACAGCTCATCCAAATTCTCAGTAAATGAATACTCGATTATGATTGGTCAATCACAGCATTATAAAAAATAAGCAGATTTTAAATCAATATTTTGTGTCAAATTAGTAATTTCTTTAGTTTATAGTCTTTTAAATAGCAGTATTTAAATACTTGGGGTGAACTATCCAAAGGAATGAAGATTGCGATAGAGAAGTGAAGGAGAGAGTGCAGGCAGGGTGGAATGGGTGAAGAACAGGACCGTATTGAGGTCAGTTATGTTGTACAGTTTGGAAACAGTAGCCCCGATTAAAAGACAGGACGCGCAGCTTGACGTGCCAGCGATGAAGATGCTGTGATTTTCTATAGGAGGGACAAGAATGGACAGAATCAGAAATGAATATATATTAAAGCAGGGGTCTCAAATTCATTCCACAAAGGGCCACTGTGGCTGCAGAGTTTTTTTTTCAACCAAGCAGCAGCACACCTGACATGACTCATTTAATAAACTGATCTGAGTCTTCAGGCAGTTGATTGGTTGATCTGTGTGCTGTGTACAGAGATTGGCTTGCTGCTGATTGGTTGAAGCGAAAAAAAACCTGCAGCCACTGCGGCCCTTTACGGAATGAGTTTGAGACCCCTGTATTAAAGGGACAACACAGGGAGGAGTGTTTGGGCATAAAGTAAGAGAGAGCAGATCGAGATGGTTTGGACTTGTGCAGGGGACGAATGAAGCGCGTGTTCGTGGGAGAATGTTGAGGATGGAACTGCTGGGAAGAGAAGAGGACAGATAAAGAGGAGATTTGTGGACATGGTGAGGGAGGACATGCAAGTGATTGGTGTAATGGAGAGGGATACAGGGGACAGAGCCAGACGAACAGGGATGACCCACTTTGGCGAGTCCCTAACAGGAGCAAACGAAAGAAGAAGTATAAAGCTACTAGAGGTGGTGCACTTCGAGCCATTTCACTACATGTTTGGTTCTTGATCTCTATATTGGGGTTTATTTCATGATAATGACAAACGTGATCTCTCACATACGGAAAATAAAAACCATCACACCATCCGTTAATGTGAAGAAGCGGTTACTATAGAAATGTACAGGAGGATGTACCTGCAGTTTCTGACCAATCAGAATCCATTATTATTGGCCTGTTTGCTTTGTTTACATCACTGACCTTTTTACGGTACCACTCCTCTGCATCTTCTTTGTTCTTATGAACGATGCCTTCGTACTGAGAACGGAGTTCAGACAGCACCGTGCCGAGTTCAGGACCGCGAGCAGCATCCACCTCCACATTGACGTCCTCCTGGGCTATCCGCGCCCGCAGGCTGTCCATCTCCTGCGGTTCACATACACAGTGCTATCTTTGTTTTGGCAGCTCGGTGTAATCATATTTGATTATTGTATGTGTGTGTAAATTCACATGCTTGCTTAATCGGGCGTGGTCAATAGTCTACATGTGCACACAACTGTGTGTACACATCGGTGTTAAGAACTCGATACCATCCTACTGTAGAGCAGGTGGAAGTCTTTTCATTATTAACTTTGTATTTAAATATTTGATGGAGGTCTTATGTTACGTTCTGTTGTCATTGTTACATCTATTCATGAATTGCTTGCTACTACTAACCTCTAAAGCACACCCTTGTCTGATACTCGTCTAATGAAAGCCTCCAGAATGCTACTCATTTGGGCTCCAATTTATGTTGTACTGGACTACAAAATTCTTCTCATACCACAGATGGTGGAGGTCATTGTTCATTTATCTGCCGAACTTCTTAATTCTATTATGGTCGAAGAGATGCTGAAGACTATCTAAACCAACTCTGGGCAAAAGCAGGATCCAATCTGAAGAGCTCACCCAATCACTGCAGGGCCAACACAGACAACCACAACCATTAACACTAACACTCTTACCTAGGGGAAATTTGGAATAGCCAATTAGCCTCATGTGCATTTGCTTTGAGCCACATGTTCATCATTCATTTTCTGTACCCGCTTCATCCTAATTTGGGTCGCAGGGAGGCTGGTGCCCATCCCAGCCATCTTCGGGCGAGGGCAGAGTCCACCCTGGGCAGCTCGCCAGGCCATCGCAGGGCGGAAACACGCTGACGGCTTTGCAGCCTACTCTTGTCGAAAGTCAGCAATGGTTCTTTTACATGCCTCACACCATAGACAGTGAGAGACATGGCCGGCCTTTGATAACCCAGTTAGCTCCACTGGGGGGCGACAGTGACAACCTTGTGCAGAGTGGGACTCGAACCCCCAACCTTTGGATCAGTGATCCAGCGCCCTATACCACTCGACCACCACTGCCCCTTGAGCCACATGTTTGAAGGTTAATTTGCATAGTACTGTACTACGAATTAATACACCTAGTGGTGAAAGATAGGAACAGCACTAGAAGCCTGCTAGAGTAAGAATCCTTCTGCTCCATGCTCAGGAGGAGGAGGAGGAGCAGATGGGGTTATTCTCCTGCAATCCATTTACCTCAGAAGTCGGAAGCTAATCCTGGGAATGACATCACACCCAAGCTACTGTTCAGAAAAAAAACAATAAACAGCTAGCCAGGTTAACCACTGTTAGCATTCCTTGTTGCATTATGTATGTAGTATTCACATGTATACAATCACCATAATAACTGCAGATAGAAGTCCAACAGTAATGCAGGAATGTCTGATTTCATGAGACGTGGATCAGGGAAACATGGTTATAAAGTGTTCTAAAATGTTCTAAAATGCAAAATCTTGGATTTTTGAGTTTGGATTTTTGAGGTTCTTTCAACTGTGTAAGACTAGAATCTGAAATCAGAGTGTTCCAATTAATATTTCCAACTGGGGATTCAATCTGATCTACCATTGATGGCAGGGCTGCCAGATTTTGATAATGTATACCTCCTCGTGGTTCTTCTTCAGGAAGTAGAGCTCCTCTTTCAAGCTGTCCAGATCTCCTCGAAGCGTAGCAATGATCTGATCATGGTCTGACTTGGCCTTTTTCAGAGCAACACAATCCCTCTCCACTGACTGACACATTGCACTCTCAGTTTCCCATCTGGAACATGGACACATGCTTAAACATCTAACACCCCTTGCCCCAGATGGTTTTTATATAAGGAACATTGCGTGTGCGATTGTGTGTTTCCCCCCAAAAGGGTCCTTAATCTGATACATTTAATTCTGAAGTGTGAGCCTGAAATAGTTGACGACAGTTGGAATTGATCTTGTATTGAAGAACAGCGCAAGTTCGATATCGAAACCAACAAACGATAGGTTTTCTTTTCTAAAATCACTTTCAAACATAATTAGAAATTTAAAGGAGGTCTCACTCGGGATGTCAGATCTCAAAGGCATTCTCAGTCCTGTTCTAAACTGTCAGAGAAGGTCTTCTTCTTCTTCATTCAGTTTATCTATTACAAGCAGAAGCTTTGAAGAACAGTTAAATATACAAACAACCTTTGAGAAGCCTCTTCTATTTGATTTTATTATTTTATTTATTATTTTTTAATAACATACTTCAGGAGAACATGGACACCATACTTGACACTGTCCAAACATTTAGAACAGGGGTGCTCAATCCTGCTCCTGGAGATCTACCTTCCAGATGACTTCATCTCCAACCCTAATGTGGCCCATGTGACATGTAAGATCCAGTCAGGTCTTAAGACATTTCAAAGTCCCTTGATTAGATGATTGGATGGTTAGGTGGGCATGATTTGGGTTGGAGCGAATGCCTTCTGGAAGGTAGATCTCCAGGAGCAGGATTGAGCACCCCTGATCTAGAACATGATTGTTTAACTTGTCTGAATGAAAATAAATCTCGGATAAGATAATGCTGGTTTACACTGTAAGAGAAAAGTCTTATTGATTTCAAGGAACCTTGTAAATCAGCCTTAACTACCCAAAGAACCTTTAAGGAACCCACAAATTATATCACTGATCTTCAGGATATGGATTACACACGCCTGTTCTACACTATAACTACAGTTTATCAGAAGAACCTTTGAGAAACAGAATTTTTCTACGGCTGTTGGTTTGTTTAAGGCAGAACATTCAGCTCTTCACTCACTTGATTCTGAAATCATCTGCAGCCAGCTTGGCGTTGTCAATCTCCAGCATGATGCGAGCGTTCTCCAGAGTCCTCTTCCTGACCTGGACATTAGAAGGGAAAATGCTTCATGAAACGGGCATGATAGTGGCGCAGTGGTTAGCACAGCCTTCTTGGTGAAAGAAAGTCCTGGGTTCAAGACCTGGGCAGATCAATGGTGTTTTGTGTGGAGTTTACATATTCTCCCCATGCTTGCATGGGTTTCCTCTGGGTACTTCAGTTTCCTTTGACTAACGAAATGCACATTAGGCTTATTGGCTGTTCCAAATTAAATGTCAATGTGAGTGTGAATAGTTATATGTGTGTTGGCCCTTGTCAAGCTGATCAGAGTGTAACTTTCCTTCACCCTGCATTGGCCAAGAGAGGATCCAGCCTCCCTGCGACCCTAGCAGGATTAAGCTGAAAAAATGAATACATTTATAAATATTTCACAAATTTGTAAGAGATTTCATTTCAATATCTCATATAACTCTACTGGATACAAAGGGGAGGCCAATTATAGCCAGCTCTGGGCATAGATGGGGTGCACCCTGAACTGCTCACCAGTTCGTTGTAGGGCCAACACACAAATAGCCATTCACACTTACACTCACATATGGGGGAAATTCGGAAGAGCCAATTATCGTACTGTGAAATTCAGGTGAACATGAGGAGAATATGTAAACTCCACACAGAGACAGCCTCACCATGTTTGGGACTCAAACCCAAGACCTTTCTGTGAGGTGAACGTAAATAAAAAGTATGTCTTGATGATTTTGTGTTTATAAAAAATGTTAATTATTTAAATGAACCAATTATTTTTAAAACAGGTGATCTGGTATACACCAGCGTTCAGACTGTAACTCAATAAGATGTATATATTTTTGGATACGGTTCAGTCCATCACTCTTCTTCCTCTCACAGTTTGTTATCTGATAGTGGAACTATTGAGGAACTGGCAACCTGAGACTCTGCGTTCTGTTTAGCTCTAGTGGCCAACAACTGATTAGATAACTAAATCCTGAATTATCGAATTCTTCTAGAACTCAATGCATGATTGACCCTGATCTACACTACAGAACTATGAAAAGGACGGATCCCAAAAAAATCACAAACCAAAAGGTTCCAACAGAAGTCTTTCTGTAGGTCGAGTCTATTTTTTCACTTTTGGATCGCTTCTGTCTCATTTCTCTCTCTTTGCTTGTCTGGCCAAAGCTGAGGTGAAGCTGAATGAACTGAAGTGTGTAATTATACGCACCTCGTGCTCCAGAGCATGAGCCTGAGCCAACATGGCGTCGATATCATGGCCTTTGGGAACCCGCTCCAGCATGAGCTGCTTGATGCGGAGCTCGAGGTCAGCGTTGGACTTCTCCAGAGAGCGCACTTTCTCCAAATAGTTGGCCAGACGGCTGTTGAGGCTCTGCATGGCTTCCTTCTCATTGGTGCTGTTGCCCAGGCCGTTGAGTGACAAGTTGGAGATACTGTTCAGGTCTGCCAGGCTCATGGAGGAAGTGCGGGAGAGGGGCTTGGCTGCGGCGAACGAGACTGCCGCTGCTTTGGTTCGGCCACGCCCGCAGTCTCTCAGAGATAAGTTGGAGAAGGACGGCTGTCTGCCGATGGAGTAACTTCGCACGGACATGGACATGATGTCTGTGGACATGGACGTACAGGAGATGTTACATGTGGAGTACATAATGCTTATCAGATTCAAAATTCTCGTTTCAGCCGAGTCCGAGCTAAGGCCGGATATACTCTGGCGAGCTTGCCAGGCTATCGCAGAGTCCGAATTATATTTAAATTTTACCATTTGGTGTCACATGATTTTCTGGAAATCTTTGGTATCATTGTACTTTGTGCAAATTTGTTTTTTGTTTTGTTTTTTTATATTCATTAGCTTGCAAAGCCACTTAATTCGACTAGGGTCACAGGGAAATTGGAGCTTATCTCAGCCGACGAAGCCAAACAGCTTTCCAGTGCATCACATGGACAACCTACAACCATTAACACTCACACTCACACCTAGGGGCAATTTGGAATGGTTGTCAATCTGCCTGATGTGGATGCCTTTGAGCTGTTGGAGGAAACCAGAGTACCTGAAAGAAACCCACATAAGCAGAGGGAGCACATGGAAACATCACA
>CM045735.1:59837248-59912248 GCA_024760905.1 Plotosus lineatus | reverse complement strand
TTCTTTGAATGGAAGACAAGAGTTCCTTTTCGTTTATAGCGCCCCCTTTGTACACCAGACTGCAGTGCAGGCCATATTACATCTCTGTTGAACTAAAACTCCAAGCCATGTGTCGAAGCTCGAATCTTCATCGAGGTGCTTCCCTGTCCTTTTAAACGTAGAACTTTCCCATGTCGGACTGTTGTGTCTGTCATGTCATAACATAAACATGGACTTTCTAAAGCCACCATTCAATTTAGCAGTCTGGGTTGAATTGCCGATTATAGTCCTGCGTTAAAGACTAAGCCTGCCTTTAAACACATACAGAGAGAAAACGTCACAGTAAAAGGCGCCGAAAGAAAGCAGCACTAACAATTTAAAGAAAAGAAAGTCTTTGGTTGGATGCGTTATGTATCTAAATATAAATATATATCCCTTAATCGCTGTGATTGTACACCAGCGCAGTTCAACAGCAGCCTTTACAATGACATCGTGAGCTAATTATCCTTCATGCGCGAGCTGCGATTACACTGTATTTAACCGCTCAGAACATAGGCTTGTGTTATTCAACAGATGTTTTAAGGAAATGCATCAAGAAAAATATAAATATAATTGTTTTCATTCATTTTCTGAACCGCTTAATCCTAATCAGGGCCGCAGAGAGGCTGGTGCGCATCTCAGCCACCCAAGCTAAGGCTCAAACCCAGGACCTTCCTGCTGTGAGGCGGACGTGCTCACAAAATATAAATATGTTTAATAATAAAATGCAAGAGATGTTTTGATAGTTGAGGTTAACAGTGGACATTTCACTAATACAGCTAGCAAGGAATGAAAGTGTTTGAAAGAAAAAAAAAAAAAAAATTCAGATTTACACGGATTTCCTCTGGGGATTCTGGTTTCCTTTGACAAGCCAAAGACATGCACATTATGTTAACTGGTTGTTCCAGAGTCCCCTTATGTCTGAGTATGACTGCCTGTGTGCGTTGGCCCTGTGATGACCTGGTAAGCTGTTTTTTTTTGGTGTGCGTCACCTTTGTCTGGACTCGGCTGCGACCCTAGTAGAATATTGTGCACCACAGACTGACATTCCTGTATTATTCAGCTTGTGTATAACATAAAGGCCGAACCTGTTTTATCCACTCAGTCGTGTTTGGGGTCAAACAGGAAACTGTGTGGCGTTAAAGCTCTAATTACAGAGTTTAAATATCAAAATGAGAGACGCGGATAAATAATGCAATCCATTAAGAAGGAAATGCGTGAGCGCTGTCAAAGGAAATGTGGCATGAAGAATACTTTGTGTAACATTTTGTGTGTGTGTGTGTGTGTGTGTGTGTGTGCGTGTGCGTGTGTTCCAGGACGAGACTAATCGCCTGCCAGAATCCAGTGGCAGCCTCGAAAAGAGCCACTTCTTGTCGAACAATGGCTCATTTTCTGATGCGAAAACATCATTACAACCATGAAGAAAAGAAACAACTGAGGAAAAAGTCCACACTTGGTGCCAACATAAGAAGATGATCGGTGGCAAATATTTTACAGTAGGGGAAAAAATAATTTCGATAAAAAAAAAAAATTGGCACTGAGTGGAAACTGAAATCCGTGTGGGGAATAAAGAGAGCGATATAAATAGAGACTCCAGAGCATCTTCCAGAAAACAGCATTCCTGTGGTGTAGGTTCCTGTAAACATGTCTCAGAGACAAAGCGCACACACACACACACACACACACACACACACGCACACACACACATACCTCATAATATTCTCACTTTTTTAAGAATTTATAAAGTTTATGAGTTAGAATTTTATAATTAGAAAACGGTGGCGTTGTGTTATGGAATTGGAATTTTATAGCGTTGCAGTATTATAGGATAACAGAGTTATAGGGTTTTGGAGATTTCGAGTTATGGTGGTATAGAGATAAATAAAGGTACAGATTGATGGATTCTGCAGAGTTCTAAAGTTCATCATCATCATCATCATCATCATCATCATCATCATCATCATCTTCTTCTTCTTCTTCTTCTTCCACTTATTCCAGGATCGGATCGCGGGGGCAGCAGCATAAGAAATGAGGTCCAGACGTCCCTCTCCGCAGCCACTTCCTTCAGCTCTTCCAGGGGCACACTGAGGCGTTTGGAGAGGAGTTGTAAAGTTATACAAAGTTGTAGCGTTATAGATTTGTGGAGTTATAGGTGTATAAAATCACAGATTTCGGGAAGTAACTGTGTTTTTGCTGAGGTACATATGCTGCTTCTAAAATCCCACTGATCCTGATCCTTCTGCTCTCTGAATCCTGTGATGTGCTATTACTAGTTAGAGCCCTTCGCTCCTTCTGGTAGTGATCCATATGGACCTAAATACCCACCCAAAAACTATGAACATGACTTTTCATTGTTGTTAATATAAACTTTTGCTGAAATGATTAACAGTTGTGGTATAGCCAACAGAACTTCATGTTAAACAGTAGTGAAGTTTCTGCAACATGATTTGTATTGTTATCTGGATTCATGCTAATGAGGATGTTTCCATTTTGACTCTGGTTCCTCTTCAAGATCTCTTCCTTGAGTTCTCTGAGGGAGTTTTTCACGCATTCACTTTCTAAACTGCTTAATCCTACTTAGTGTCACGGGAAGCGTGGTGCCCATCTCAGCCGGCTCTAGGTGAGGGCAGCGTACACCCTGAACAGCACGCCAGGCCATCACAAGGCAGAAACATGCTGATGACTATGCAGCTCATCTTTACTAAATTCAGCAATGGTTCTTTTACACGAACCTCCCACCATAGACAGTGAGAGAAATGGCCAGCCATTGATAACCCAGTGGGCTGCACTGGGGGAGAACAGTAGTGACATCCACTGACAGTAGGGCTTGAACCCCAGACCTGATGATCAGTAATCCAGCACCTTCCCACTGGGCCACCACTGCCCTTTAAATGAATGCAACTTCATTTTCATCTTCATCTGCTTTATCTGGGGTTGGATCACGGGGTCAACAGCCTAAGCAATGAAGTCCAGACATTTCTCTGCCCAGCTACTTCCTCCATGTCTTCCAGGGGGACACCGAGGTGTTCCCAGTCTAGTTGAGAGACTTAATCCCCCCCCCCCCCCCCCCAGCATGTTTTTGGTCAACCCCAGGGCCTCTTCCTGGTTGTATATGTACAAAATGCCACACCAGGGAGGCTTTCGGGAGGCATTCTAATCAGATGCACAAGCCACCTTAACTGGCTCCTCTCAATGCGGAGGACCAGTGGTTCCACTCTGAGCTCCCCCTGGATGGCTGTGCTTCTAACCATATCTCTAAGAGTGAGCCCCGCCACCTGGCGAAGGAAGCTCATTTCAGCTGTTTGGATCTGCAATCTTGTTCTATTGATCACTACCCAAAGCTCGTGACCATAGGTGATGGGTGGAACATAGATCAGCTGGTAAATTGAGAGCTTTGCCTTATGGCTCGGCTCCCTCTTCACCACAACAGACCTGTACAGACTCTGCTTTACAGCAGAGGCTGCAGCGATCTGCCTGTCGATCTCCCGCTCCATCCTTCCCTCACTCATCAACAGAACCCCGAGATACTTGAACCCCTCCTCTTGGGGCAGAACCTCATTCTTGACCTGGAGGAGGCATTGCATTCTTTTCCGACTGAGAACCATTGCCTCGGACTTTGAAGTGCTGATTCTCATTCTGGCTGCTTTGCACTTGACTGCGAATCGCTCCAATGAGAGCTGGAGATCTCAGCTTGATGAAGCCAAAAGGACAACGTCATCTGCAAAAAACAGAGACGAGATCTGATGGCCACCAAACCAGAACCCCTCAACGCCTCGGCTGCGCCTAGAAATTCTGTCCATAAAAATTATGAACAGAATCAATGACAAATGGCAGCTTTGACGGACTCCAACCCTCACTGGAAATTAATTTGGCCTAATATGAATCAAGTTCTGGCTTCGGTGATGCAGCGACCGAATGTCCTGTAGCAACAGGTTCGGAACGCCATACTCCTGGAGCATGTTCCACAAGATAATCTGAGCGACACGATCGAAAGCCTTCTGCAAATCCACAAAACAAATGTGGACAGATTGAACAAACTCCTATGCCCCTTCCAGAATCCTGTGGAGCATGTAGAGTTGGTTGACAGTGCCGCGGCCAGAATGAAAATCACATTGTTCCTTTTGAATCCGAGTTTCAACTATCGGTCGGATCCTCCTCTTCAATATTCCCGCATAGATTTTCCCGGGTAGGTTCAGGAGTGTGATTCCATGATAATTGGAAGACATCCTCCGGTCCCCATTTTTACAAAGGGGGACTAATACCCCAGTTTGCCAAACTAGAGGTACGGTTCCTGATGACTACGCGATGTTGCAGAGACGTGTCAACCAAGACAGTCCTACAGCATCCAGAGCCCAGAGATATTCAGAGCGGATCTCATCCACCCCCGGAGCCTGACTCCCGAGGAGCTTTTTGACTACCTCAGTGACCTCTGCGCCAGTGATGGGCAGACCTCCACCCAAACCTCCAGGGTCTTCCTCCTCCATGGAGGACGTGTTGGTGGGATTGAGGAGGTCCTCGAAGTATTCCTTCCACCTCCCGATGACATCCCCAGACAAGGTGATCAGCTCCTCACTTCCATTGTAGACAGTATTGTGGAGAACTGCTTCTCTCTCATGATTGGCCTCTCTCTCATTGGATGGTGGTCCAGAACCTTTTTGAGGCCAACTAATAATTGCACTCAAGGCCCTCACCGAACTGCTCCCATGCCCGAGATTTGGCATCGGTGACAGCTCAGGCTGCAGCATGTTTGACCGGTAAGTACCTGTCGGCTGCTTTGGGAATCCCAGAGGTCAATAAGAACGGATAAGCCTAGTTTTTCAGTTGGACGGCTCGCTTCACTGCAGGTGTCCACCACCGGGTTCGAAGGTTAACACTACGACAGGTACCGATGACCTTCTGGCCACAGCAGTGGGCTGCCGCCTTAGCAATGGAGAATTCAATTCTGCGATTCAAATCAGGAATATTGAATCACAAGCTTCAAAAATCTAAAAAACAATGTATTATATAATAATATGACCACTCGCAGAAACAGCTGATATAATTATTCATTCTTCTTCTTCTTCTTCTTCTTTTACTTTCGGCTGCTCCCTTCAGGGGTCGCCACAGCAAATCATCCGCCTCCACCTCACCCTGTCCTCCGCATCTTCTTTTCTGACTCCAACGACCTTCATGTCTTCCTTCACCACATCCATAAATCTCTTCTTCGGTCTTCCTCGAGGCCTTCTGCCTGGTAGTTCCAACCTCAGCATCCTACTGCCAATATACTCACTATCCCTCCTCTGTACATGTCCAAACCATCTCAATCTAGCCTCTCTGACTTTGTCTCCAAAACATCTTACGTGGGCTGTCCCTCTGATATACTCATTTCTGATCCTATCCATCCTCGTTACTCCCAGGGAGAACCTCAACATTTTCATCTCCGCTACCTCCAGCTCTGCCTCCTGCCTTTTCCTCAGCGCCACTGTTTCTAAGCCATACAACATCGCTGGCCTCACCACCATCTTGTACACTTTTCCCTTCATTCTTGCTGACACTCTCCTATCGCACATCACACCGGATACTTTTCTCCAACCATTCCAGCCTGCCTGCACACGCTTCTTCACCTCTTTTCCACACTCTCCATTGCTCTGGATTGTTGAGCCTAAGTACTTAAAATCCTCCACCTTCGTTATCTCTGCTCCCTGTAACATCACCGTTCCTCCTGGGTCCTTCTCATTCACACACATGTATTCTGATTTTCTGAGGCTAACCTTCATTCCTCTCCTTTCCAGGGCATACCTCCACCTCTCTAGATTTTCCTGCACTTGTTCTCTGCTCTCACTACAGATCACGATGTCATCTGCAAACATCATAGTCCATGGAGATTCTTGTCTCACCTCATCTGTCAGCCTGTCCATCACCATAGCAAACAAGAAGGGGCTCAGAGCTGACCCTTGATGCAGTCCCACCTCCACCTTGAATTCGTCGGTCACACCGACAGCACACCTCACCACTGTCTTACATCTCTCATACATGTCCTGCACCACTCTAACATACTTCTCTGCCACTCCAGACTTCCTCATGCAATACCACAGTTCTTCTCTTGGCACCCTGTCATATGCTTTTTCCAGATCCACAAAGGCACAATGTAGCTCCCTCTGACCTTCTCTGTACTTCTCTATTAACATCCTCAAGGCAAACATTGCATCTGTGGTGCTCTTTCTTGGCATGAAACCAAACTGTTGTTCACAAATGCTGACCTCTGCCCTTAGTCTAGCTTCCACTATTCTTTCCCATAACTTCATCGTATGGCTCATCAACTTTATCCCTCTGTAGTTGCTGCAACTCTGCACGTCTCCCTTGTTCTTAAAAATGGGCACCAGCACACTTCTCCTCCACTCCTCCGGCATCTGCTCACTCTCTAGTACCGTGTTGAATGTTCTTGTCAGAAAATCTACTGCTACCTCTCCTAGACACTTCCATACCTCCACAGGTATATCATCAGGACCAACTGCCTTTCCATTCTTCATCCTCTTCAATGCCCTTCTCACTTCACCCTTACTGATCTTTGCTACATCCTGCTCCTCAATGGTTACCTCTTCTACTCTTTTTTCTCTCACATTTTCCTCATTCATCAGCTCTTCAAAGTACTCTTTCCATCTTCCCAGCACACTTCTGTCATTAGTCAATAGAGTTCCCTCTCTGTCCTTTATCAATCTAACTTGCTGCACGTCCTTCCCATCTCTATTTCTCTGCTGTGCCAACCTGTATAGATCATTTTCTCCCTCTTTACTATCCAACCTATCATACAAGTCATCATATGCCCTCTGTTTGGCCTTAGCCACTGCTACTTTCGCCTTACGCTGTGTCTCCCTGTACTCCTGTTTACTCTCTTTGGTCCTCTCAATGTCCCACTTCTTCTTAGCTAACCTCTTCCTTTGTACACACTCCTGCACTTCCTCATTCCACCACCAAGTCTCCTTATCTACTTTCCTTCCAGAGGACACACCAAGTACTCTCCTACCTGTGTCCCTGATCACATTTGCTGTGGTTGTCCAGTCATTTGGAAGCACTTCCTGGCCACCCAAAGCCTGTTTCAACTCCTCCTTGAAGACAACACGACACTCTTCCTTTTTCAGCTTCCACCACCTTGTCTTCTGCTCTGCCTTTGCCTTTTTCACCTTTCTCACCATCAGAGTCATCCTGCACACCACCATCCTATGCTGTTTGGCAACACTCTCACCCACGATGACTTTGCAGTCACTGACTTCCTTCAAATTACATCGCCTACACAAGATGTAGTCTACCTGTGTGCTCCTACCTCCGCTTTTATAAGTCACCCTATGCTCCTGTTTCTTCTCGAAGAAAGTATTCACCACAGCCATTTCCATCCTTTTTGCAAAATCTATCAACATCTGTCCTTCTGCGTTCCTGTCCTGGATACCAAACCTGCCCATCACTTCCTCATCCCCTCTGTTTCCTCCACCAACATGTCCATTGAAGTCTGCACCAATGACCACTCTTTCACCTCTGGTGGTACTCTGCATCACTTCATCTAAATCACTCCAGAATCTCTCCTTCTCTTCTAGCTCACGTCCTGCCTGTGGGGCATAAGCACTAACAACATTGAGCATTACACCTTCAATTTCTAACTTGAGACTCATCACTCTGTCTGACACTCTTTTCACTTTTAGAACACTCCTGACAAACTCCTCCTTCAAGATGACTCCGACTCCATTTCTCTTCCCATCCACACCGTGATAAAATAGCTTAAACCCTGCTCCTAAGCTTTTAGCTTTGCTACCTTTCCACCTGGTCTCCTGAACACACAGTATGTCCACCTTCCTCCTCTGCATCATGTCAACCAGCTCTCTACCTTTTCTGTGCACAGTTCCAACATTCAAAGTCCCCACTCTCAGTCCTAGACTCATGCCTTTCCTCTTCTCTCTCTGCCTACGGACACGCCTCCCACCTCTCCTTCTTCGACGTCTTCGACCAACAGTAGTCCAATTTCCATCAGCACCCTGTTGATTGACAGCACTGATGGCGGTCGTTGTTAACCCGGGCCTCGACCGATCCGGTATGGAGGTAATACTTTTGATTTGCATTTTAAGTAATTGGCATTGGTTTTACGTCGGATGCCCTTCCTGACACAACCCTCTGCATTTCTCCGGGCTTGGGACCGGCATGAGGGGGAGAGACACTCGTTAGTGCCCCCCCACCTCATGGCTGCATTAGCTGATATAATTATCAGCTGATATAATTATTCATTCATTCTTTCATTTTCTCACCCACTGGTGCCCATCTCAGCGAACTCTGGGTAAAGGGCAGAGTACACCCTGGACAGCTCGTCAGGCCAATATACACTCCACTATTCACCCTCACCCCTAGGGGTGATTTGGAACAGCCAATTGTGCATGTTTTTTGATTGTGGAAGGAAACCAAACTTCCAGGAGGAAACCCACGCAAAGATGGGGAGAACATATCAATTCCACACAGGAATGCCTGAGCCTGGGAATCAAACCCAGGACCTTCTTGCTGTGAGGAGGATGTTATCACCACTGTGCCACAATGCCACTAGTGATGTAATTATTGTAATTATAAATTTCTATTTAATTTGTGTTTACTTTTCAAAAAAGTTTTTTTTTTTATAGTGTGTACAGCTCACATTGTAAATTACTATACACTTATTATTAAAAAATATTATATACTACTAATAGTAATAATAATAATAATAATAACAACAACAATAATAATGTATTTAGTGTACAATATTTAAAAAAGAAAAAAGCGTGGTGTGTCTTTTTAATTGTTTTTAATCAGGAAAACATTCTGTAAATACACATCCTGCTCTAAACACTGACGAGTAACGCAAGAATTTTGCAGACGGTTAGAAATAAACAATCCATCCAAGTAAATTCATTCCCCAATACAAGACGTGTATTCCATGTTTCAAACACACACACACACACACACACACACACACACACACACACACACACACACACACACACACACACATTTCACATGCTGTTAAACCGAACAAGAGATTTTTTTCCCATTTTTCTTTTGAATTTTCCCATCTCTCTCTCTTTCTCTCTCTCTCTCTGACACACAGACACACACACACACACACACACACACACACACACACACACACACACACACACACACACACACACACACACATACTCACTTCCTGATCCACTCATTTAATCATCACCTAAAAGAGCTCAGCTAAAGACAAATCAAATCAAGCAATTAAGTGCCGCTATTCATCCCATGATTACATTATTCTGCATGCTTTATGAAGCTGAAGTCTATATCACACACACACACACACACACACACACACACACACACACACACACACACACACACACTACTTGAACACAAGGCCCTGTGCCGTAATATGAGCAACAATGAAAACTCAGTAACAAACAAGCGGGGAAAAATCCCACCAATCTGTGAGGCTTTGTGTAATCAGGACCGCTGGTGTAAAGTGTCCTCGCAGCAGCTCGTGGTTTAAAAGAATATAATTATAATTACTGTTCTCTCTCACACACACACACACACACGTACCATCAGATTAGATTTGGTGTTTCTGTTTCTGTCACTCACCTGATCCCTTCAGCCAAAAAGCTTAATTTTTTATTTCCTTCTTTATTTTATTCGAATCATCAGTTTCATTAAGTTCTTCAACATGTTCGGTAAATGCTGTATTAAAAAAAAAATCACATTAGATTCCTTCAGCAGCCGTAAAAAGCTGCACTTCTGTATTATGTAATAGAATTTCAATAGGATTTGACTGCTCAGGTAATATTAAAAATCATTATTATGAAATATACTAATAACTATAATCTGCTGTAGGTGTTGTGTATTGTACACTAAAGATTTTATTTTAAAATTATTACACTCATTTCATTTACATTTCATCCCTCCTTGAATGAATAGCGACCTTATCGTGGTGGAGGGGTTTGCATGTCTTAATGTTCCTCGGAGCTATGTTGTCGGGGGTATTATGTCCCTGGAAGGGTCACCCAAGGCAAACAGACCCTAGATGAAGGTCCAGACGTAGCATAGTTCAAAATTCATCTATGACAAAAAAACCAACAAAAAGCAAGAACACCTTTTCCCTTGCCCGGAAGCGGTCACCAGGGTCCCCTCTTGGAGCCAGGCCTAGGGGTGGGGCTTCAAGGCGAGCATCTGGTGGTTGGCCTTCTACCCATGGAGCCTGGCTGGGCCCAGTCCGATAAAGAGACATGGGTCCGCCCTCCCATGGACCTACCATCTCTGGGAGGTGCTATTGGGTCAGGTGCAGTTGTGAGTTGGGTGGCAGCCGAAGGCATGGGTTCTGTCGGACCGATTCTCAAATGCAGACTCTGACTCTTGGGACATGGAATGTCACCTCTCTGGCGGAGGAGCCTGAGCTAGTGCATGAGGTGGGAAGATACCGAATGGTTATAGTTGGTCTCACCTCAACACGTAGCTTGGCCTCTGGAACCACCCATCTTGAGAGGGACTGGACCTTATTCCATTCTGGAGTTACTCATGGGGATAGGTGGCAAGCCAGTGTGGGCATCCATGCTGCCCCCCCATCTCGGTGCCCACACGTTGGGGTTCTCACCGGTCGACGAAAGGGTAGCTTCCCTACACCTTTGGGTGGGGGAAAGGGTCCTGACTGTCATTTGTGCTTACCCATCAAATGACAGTTCAGAATACCCACCCTTCTTGGAGTCTTTATGGGGTGTGTTGGAGAACATTCCCCCAGGAGACTCACTTGTTCTGGGAGACTTCAACGCCCATGTGGGCAACGATAGTGTGACCTGGAAGGGTGTGATCGGTAGGTACAGCTTCTCCAGTCTGAACCCAAATGGTGTTTCATTGTTGGACTTCTGTGGTCATCACAGTTTGTCCATCACAAACAACATGTTCAAACATAAGGGTGTCCAGGACACCCTAGGTCACAGTTTGATGATTGACTTTGTAGTCATGTCACTGGACTTGTGGCCGCATGTTTTGGACAATTGGGTAAAGAGGGGAGCTGAGCTGTCAACCAATCATTACCTGGTGGTGAGCTGGCTCCAATGGTGGGTGGTGGTGTTGGTGGTGGTACGGGCTCCAGATCTGACAGGCCCATGCATGTAGTTAGGGTCTCTTGTCAGAGGGGCCTTTAACTCCTACCACTGGCAGAGTTACAACCACCTCCCGAAGGAGGCAGGTGACATGGAATCTGAATGGGCCATGTTTCATGACTCCATTGCTGAGGCAACAGCCCAATAGCTGTGACTGGATGGTCATCGGTGCCACAGGGTTCTGGATGTTGTAGGACTGTCTTGGTTGGCACATCTCTGCAACATTGCATGGTCATCGGGGGCCATACCTCTGGATTGGCAAGCTGTGGTGGTAATCCCATTTGTCAAAAGGGGGAATGGAGGGTGTGTTCCAATTATCGTGGACTCAAACTTCTCAGCCTACTTGGGAAAGTCTATGCAGGGGTACTGGAGAGGAGACTCTGACTGATAGTTAAATTATTTTGTGGGGAGTGCTCCAGGAGTACGGTGTTCCGGAACTGTTGCTATGGGCCATTCAGTTGCTGTATGGTTTATAAACTTGGGCCATATGGGGAACAACAGGACGAATTTGTTTCCGGTGAGGGTTAGTGTTCATCAAGGCTGTCCTTTGTCACCAATTTTGTTCATAATTATTATGGACAGAATTTCTAGGTGCAGCCGAGGCATTGAGGGGTTCTGGTTTGGCGGCCATTTGATCTCATCTCTGCTTTTTGTGGATGACGTTGTCCTTTTGGCTTCATCAAGCTGAGATCTCCAGAACTGCTACTCCTACCATTGAGAGGAGCCATTTGAGGTAGCTCAGGCAGTTAGAATTCTGGTTAGAATGCCTCCCGAATACCTCCCTGGTGTGGTGTTTCGGGCATGTACAACCAAGAAGAGGCCCCTAGGGTGACCCAGAACACCCTGGAGGGATTTTGTCTGCTGGACTGGGAACACCTTGGTGTACCCCAGGATGAGATGGAGGAAGTGGCTGGGGAGAGGGACATCTGGACCTCATTTCTTAGGCTGCTGCCTCCGTGACCCGACCCCAGATTAAGCGGAAAAAGATTATGATGATGATGCTGATGATGATGATGATGATGATGATGATGATGATGATGCTGTTGCTGTTGCTGCTGCTGATGATTTAATATCCGTAGAGTAGGGTAGTGGTTTGCATATCTGTCTAGCAGCAAGAAGGTCCTGGGTTCTGAGAGTGAAAACTGGGCTTGATGATGCATTTTCATGTTCTCGCTATGTTTGCTGGGGTTTCCTCAGGGTACTCTGGGTTCTGTCTGGAGTTCAAAGATATGCACATTAGGCTAATTAGTTATTCTATATTGCCCATATGTGTGAGTGAGACTGTGAATGGTTATGCATCAGCCAGATTACAGATTAAAATTTAAATAGTTTCAATTTTTTCTGGGGGAGAGGGGAACAGTAATGAAAAATCTGGAGCTCTGTGTGGTTTTTAATCCCTTGAGGTCAAATTCGAAGTAGAATCTCCCAAAAGTAATGAAACAGAATGGTCATGAACTGCAGGTGAAAACACAGGCTGTAATGAGGTTCTGAAAGGTTGTGAAAGGTGACAGCACAGCAAGTAGAAGGTAGCGAGACAGTAATCAGTTAGTGTAGGTAGATGGTGACCACCATCAAGATGTCAAGATGAGATCGCCAAGGTCCAACACTGTTTGATACCATGCCAAACCTCCAGCAGAACCCCTGATGAGCCCAACTTTTAAACGAGATAAAATGTATAATAATAAGAAGGTCTGCCAAATGCCATCAATGTTTGTATAGCAAAACAGTAGGCCATGCACAGATGTTCGACTGTATACAGATGTTATCTATAGACATTATCATGCACTGATTCTTTAAAATAAGTGTAAAATAAGTTCTGAGTCGAGATTCTGAGATTTTCTGCACCCGGGGAAGAACACCTTCGACTTCCCACAAAGACTTTTTAAAAAGTCTACTCGGCACGAGTGGAGTTGCTGATCGATATGCAAATCAGTGTAATGAATATGCATGAGCGGGCGCCGGTAATTGCACGTCAGCGCGGCGGCACGCAGTAATTTCGGCAACTCGGGGATCGTGCAATCAGCGCTCTATTCATTAACACCGGAGCCATTTCATCACGCGGCCACTCGAGTCTGCCAATCACCCCCCTGAACCACCCCACCACCCTCACACGCGCGCGCGCACACACACACACACAGGCAAGTCTCCGCGTGCAGAAAGTGGTGTGGAAATTGTTTCAATTAGCAGCACGAGCCAGGGGCACGCGGTGTGGAGTTAACGACGCTAAACACCGTATTTACGGTGCCTTTGAAGCCATGAATGGCCCGTTAACACACTGTGGGGGAAGAAAAAGGCAAAACTTCACTAAACCGCATCATTTCATGTGCTCGTGTCACCTTTCTGCCCCGCGCGAGGTTATTGGCCCCGGTCCCCTGGTAGTGATGGTAGAGAGCTTGCGCTCGTTAGATGCTTGTTTCATTGAGGATCAACAATTACCTTGAAACACAAAAGGAATAATGTGGACAAAAATTAGACGTTCAACCGAGTAACGCATGCGCGAGGCTCTTGTGGCGTCTTTGTCCCCAACAGTCTGGACATGAGAGACACACTGAGCAGTGCCTTTCTTTTGTTTAATAAAATCTTCACCTGATTCTCAAACCAGTTTAATTCCACACTGTGATCCACATTTATTATTATTATTATTATTATTATTATTATTATTATTATTATTATTATGATGTCAACATCTCAGAGAAGTGTGGAGCTTAAAACACTGAACTTTATCCACTGAGTTCTCTCTCTCTCTCTCTCTCTCTTCCTCTCTCACTCTATCTGTCGGCCCCCCCTCCCCCCTCTATCTCTGTCGCTCTCTCTCTCTCTCTCTCTCTCTGTCTAACTCTCTCTCTCTCTCATTGTCTCTCTCACTCACTCTCACACACTCTTTGTCTGTTTCTCTCACTCTCTCTTTCTCCCTTTCTCCCTTTCTCCCTCTCTCTCTGTCTGACTCTCTCCCTCCCTCTCTCTATCACTTCCTATCACTCTCTCGCACTCTCTCCGTCACCCTCTCTCACCCTCTCTTACTCTCCCCCCTTTCTTCACTCTCTCACTCTCTCTCTCTCTCCATCCATCTCTCTGTTCACTTCTCTCTTTATTTCTATACTCATCTATTGTTTGTTTCATCTGTCTATTTCTCTCAGTCTGTCTTTCTCTTTCTGTATTTGTTTGTCTGTCTGTTCCTCTGCCCACCTAGTGTCTATCTGACTCTCTCTCTCTCTCTCTCTCTCTCTCTCTCTCTCTCTCTCTGTCTCTCTCGCTCTCATTGTTTTGCTGTCTGTTTTTCTGTCCACCTCTATCTGTCCTCTCTTTCGCTCTACAACTCTCAGCATATCTCTCTCTGTTCATATCATCTGTCCATCTCTGTGTGTGTGTGTCTCTCTCTCTCTCTCTCTCTCTCTCTCTCTCTCGACATATCCACAATATTTTTTATAAATAAGGAGTAGCAAAACAATTCAGGTCATGCTGTTATAAAAGTGTTGACTGATGAAAAACTCCACTTCCTCACACTGATTAATTTACTTTACCATCATAACATGGGGGTTTAATTTCAGGCAGATTTGTGCACCAGTCTGTAGTAGCTGTAGTGCCACTGTCTGACAGTAGGGGCAGTGTTGTAGTTTTTCTGGTTTAGAGGTTTGGGTGGAACACATGGCTTACGACCAGAACCCGTCGGGCTCCACATGGCTCTCAGTGAAACCTCTCATCCTCTCTCGCCGCCTGCCACATTCTCCACTGTTTATGTTTGTTTCCATCTACATTCCACAAGTGCAGCTGTCGATTTTCCAGCCAATCATCAAATTCCATAAATACATCTTCATGATGTCATCGGTAATGGATTTTAATTTTCACTTACAGCCAATGTGTTTGGTTTTTGCAGCATTGTAAATCTACACACGCAGTAAAGAGCGCTACCGGATGATTAGATGTTCCTTCTGTCTCTCTCTCTCTCTCTCTTAAAAAAATGATTTAGGAATACGCCACAAAGTCCATCCATTGAACCATACAACTATTTCTCCATCGCAGAGATCCACATGACCCCTTTCCTTCACAATAACCACAGAAAAATGTGTGTAAATTCCACCAAGTCTCAAACCCCCAGCGTTCTGGTACCTGTGCTTCAGGATACTGGTGCTGCTATCGTTAGATGTTTTACCGCAGTTCTAATGTCCAGAACTGATGAAGAACCAGTGCGTTCTATCTTTGAGATGATGTTGACTGGCTGTATTTAACTACCACAGGATGGGAATGGTACTGTTTGTTCTTTTTTATTTATTTATAAAGTAATTTACAGTGTTCTATCTCAACCTTATAATCACTTTAAACACAGTTCCTGTAATGCTAGGTCTCTAGTACGATTCTATACTTTTAAATCATCCCCATGCTATCACAGACCTTGTTAATCACATACAAGACTTTTCTGAAATTGAACCACCTCTGAGGCACAATCATTTCATCACATCGAATGATTTTAATTTCATTTTTTTCTCTTTATAATGATTTTAATACCTGTTTGATATCTAGAACTTTTCTGCTTTTATTCGTTCATTCATGGATCTATTCTCCGAATTGCTAAAGGCTGGAGCCTATCTCAGCCAGCTCAGTGCAAAAGCATGGTACACATTGAACAGCTCACCAATGCATCACAAGGCCAACACATGCAAACATTCACACTCACACCTAGGGGCAATTTGGACCAGCCAATTACCCTAATATGCAAGTCTTTGGATTATGGGAGGAAACCATAATACCTGCAGGAAACTCACACAAGCATGGGGGAACATGCAAACTCCACACAGAAACTCCCTCGCTGAGTCCGGGACTCAAACCCAGGACCTTCTTGCTGTGAGGTGGACATGCTAGCCACTACACAACTGTGCTACACCATGTTTGATGTCAGTTATTGAAATTTACACAAGTTGTTCATTTTTTCACAAGCACCTCATTCTGTTCCACTGCTGACTGACAGCAATCTGAGAGTGTCAAGATCCAAACATGGTTCCTCAGAGATACATGAAGCGCTCTATATCTTCTCAAACTGCTTCTGATGTTGAAAAAACAGGTTCTTCAAGAATTCTTTTGGTAAATATTTTACATTTTAGTTTCCTAAAGGACATCATTGAAACCTGGTGCATTCTGTGGGATGGTGAACCACTGAATCCTTCATTGTTCTCCTGAAAGACACAAACCAAAGAACCCACCAGCTTTATCGGCTAGATGTAAAAAAAAATTTCTCAATCTAGATGGTCATGGATCTGTGGCTTTCCAGAAACATTGTAGGCAATGGAACATTTTTGTGATAACAAAAACACCCCAGGTTAGTTTATAGTGCAGGGGTGACCAAGCCTGAAGTCTACTGTACCTTTCTGCTGGTTCTCCAGGTTCTTAAACCAAAATTGAACATGATTAGGGTTAGAGCCAAAGTCTGTGATGCCGGGAGCATTCAGTCGGACCCAAAGATGCAGGAGACAGAGTATGGTGGTATGGATGAGGTTTATTGTACATAGAGCAGGCACTGGAGTACAGAGAATTGCAGTCACGCAGTGAGAGGAAATACAAAACCCAAAATTTCTAAGGGAAACTTCAGAGCGGGAACTGGTCGAGCACAGAGCTGAGAACCAGGAGCCAGAGAGATCACGGGGAAATGGAATCGCTTGGAGGGACAATTTTCTAGTGCTGGGAGGAGCACGCCACTCATCTTCATAGCCTGGTGATGACAGAGTGGAATCAGGTATGTGCTCTGGACTCTGCCCGCGAGTGACTGCCACGCCCCTCACCAGCGCCTTCAGAGCATGAAGATAGAACAATAGAGTTAAAAGCCGCCAGTTTCAGAGTCACTCCCAACAGAGACCATAACAAAAGTCTACATGAATGCAGATCTCCTGGAACAGGGTTCTTTGGGGTTTTTCACAGATACAGACTAAAGAACTCTTGTTCTAGAGCTGACCTTTATTGCTGAACAATGTGAGGTGGTTGCACACATGTGAAGAAGATTTTTTATCTATAAACAGTCATGGTTTTTTAGTTTTTCTCTCTGGTAGAGCCCAAAATGTGTTCTGTGCAGAACATGACAAAGGAACCCTAGAAACCTTAACCTTAAGTTCTAGCATCCTAAAGAGGTTTTCACAAGAAGTTCAGCTGATTTGAATTCTATCCCTTCCCACTTTGTGTTCCGTGAGATGATTTCGCCTCTCATCTCTCATTTTGTTGACATTCACTGATATTAAACAGTGACTTCCATTTGCTCATCACTTCCTGTGTGGACGCCCCTTTGTACATAGTACCTTCAAAAGTTCTCCTGGAGGACCAAACCAAGAATGTACTGTTTTTCTGGGTGTGTATAGTTTAGAGAAAAAATACCCCTCATGGGTGACTTTTGAATAAAACGCTCTGAGTTGTAGAGATCCTGCATGGAACCGTTTCTAAAAGGGGAACATTCTGTTTTAGATTTCTTCATGGAACAGTTAAGGGTTACCCAGTAGGCTAAACACAATTACATCATAACATTCCAGATTAAACTCCTTTCTAGCAATGTATCGGCTCCGGTCAGGGTGAAAAGGGTACTTTAAAGGGCTTTAAATGGGAAAGTAGCACTCTAATTCCTAAAGAGGTTCTATTTTTGTCCTTTCTTGGAGGGTTCTATATAGACACTTCTACTGGTTTTCACAGCGGGATGAATAAAGAATTAAAATTCATCCACCCATCCATCGGCTGACCCACTTAATATCACTAAGATCAATGGAAGGTTGGAAAAACTCATTAGTCTATCACAGGGCCACAGGGCCACACACACACAAATACACACACACACACACACACACACACACACACACACACACACACACACACACACACACACACACACACACACACACACACACACACACACACTCAGCCTTTCTCATTCACATCTAGGGGCAAATTGGAAAGGCGAATTAGCCTACTGTGCATGTTTTTGGGCTGATGGAGGAAACTGGAGTACCCAGATGAAACCCACACAAGCATGGGGGAACACATGCAAACTCCACACAGAAATGCCCTCAGCCCGATGACCAAACCCAGGGCATTCATGCTGTGAGGTGGATATGCTAACCATTGCGCCTCTATGTGGAATCCACATGTATAAATAATTCTATTTATATTAAATATAATAAAAATAATAAATGAAGACTTCCCCAACATTAGAAAAAGGGGGTCTGGGTAATTAACAGAAAGAGAGAGAGAAAGAGAGGGAGCAACAAAGGGCGAGGGAGGGAGAGAGGGAGGGAAGGAAAGAAAGCGTGAATGAGAGAGAGTGAGGGAGAGAGAGAGAGAGAGCGCGAGAGAGTGAGGAAGGGAGGGAGAGAACATCTGTCCCAGGAAGACCAGTGGTCCATTGAATCTCTATTGTTTACTTTGACACCAAATAAAGTTTCCTCCGCAATAAATCTGCCCCATTAGGGGGCAGAATCGTCCCCATGCTGCCCCCTCCATTGTCTCTCACAGGAAACCTTAGTCAGGAGGAGACTGGTGTGTGTCTTTGGTTCTATAAGAGGGCAGGAAAGCAGCAGGAGAGTGGAATGGAGTGGCGTGGAGTGGAGAACGCTGGGGTAGATAAACAGCTGCCGTACTTCCTCAAGTTCACATGTGCGAAGGACGACATTTCACTGCTCATGACATGGAGGACTTCGAGTTCTTCGAAGATTGAGACAAATCTTTAATATTTCGTATTAAAACTCTTGGCATGGTCTCGGTTTTATTTACACACAAAAAAAAGATTAAACTTACTAACTTCAGTCAGTTCAAAGTGAGTTCTTATAACGTTCCTGAAGCAACAGTTCCACCGTGCTGGATGCCGTCAACAGCCGACGGATAGAAGCTTTGGGAAAGAAAATGATGTGGTGGTGAAAGTCGCCCCCGGTACTGCTCCAGGCTCTCGTGATACTCTGGAGAATGTATATCGGTGACCATTTCCTGACCCGGTGAGATCCTGGTACATGTACGGTAGTATTGTACTGACTGTATCCTGAAGTCATCCTTCCATATGTGGTCTATGTACATCACACCATCAGTCCACCTCTCGCACATCAATCACCGGACATCATTTGATGCGGACTGACAAGTACAGGATGAGGAATGCATGGGTTCTGAGCACAATGCATGAGCAACATACACCCGACGTAAAATCAGCACACTCTACGTCTTTGCCCGGTAACATCTTGTGCATGCATGACACTTTCAGCCAGGTAAACAGAGCTCACCTGGAAAGGGCCGCAAAAGAACCCCTGAAGAACCCACCCTCTATTTTGTAAATAATCCAGATGAGGAATTAAAGGCACATCTTCGCAACGCTGATTTTCATTTGGAAAAATTGGAACATTTTCAGTCTTTGAAGATTTTTCGCATTTCACTGTGTGGACCGTTGAATTGAAACCACATGATTAAAGACGTGTTTTGAAAATATCCTTCTGTGTTTTTGTGTTTATTTTATACTACATGCGAGGTCAATGTGCGTGATGGAAATAACGGGCACTGAGTTAGTGGCGCGGCCGCTGTTTGGATGTGTTACGGATGGTAAGTGGCGTAAACTTTTGAAGAATGTAAAATAGAATTGCTGAGCGAAATCACATCAGTCTGATCCTGTGATGTGTGCACGCTTGAACCGTATCACATTGTTACGTTCTGGTTTCTTTCTTTTTGCTGCTAATCGATTCGAACACATTAAGCGGAGAAGGACGCGGTCGACATGCATGCGGGCTTCAAAATACATTTAATAGTATACCTAATAACCTCTCCCTCTCTCTCTCTCTCCCTCGCTCTCTCTCTCTCTCTCTCTGTGTGTGTCTCTCTCTCGCTCTTGCTCTCGCCCTCTCTCTCTCTCTCTATCTCTCCCTCGCTGTTTTTGTTGAGGTACATATTCTCCTACTGGGATGCCGGTGATCCTGATCCTTCTGCTTCCTGAGTTCTTGTGGTCTGTCCTGGTTTGCTGATGCTGACTCAAGAGCCCTCATCCTGAAAGCCCTTCTTGCTGATGAAGACCAAGATGGACCCAGATGTGCACTATCAGACTGTGAACATGACTTTTCACTGCTGGTTATATGGACTCTTTCCCATAATTATTTAGGACTTGCAGTTGTATAACCAACCGGACGACTTTTTGGACTGCAATGAATTTCTCATATGATTTGTATTTTTATGGTTTCACCCAAATGAGGACGGGTTTCCCTTTTGGGCCTGGTTCCGCTGAAGGTTTCTTCCTTGCAACTACCGAGGGAGTTTCTCCTCGCCACTGTCGCCACAAGCGATATGTAGGAGTAATAGGAAATGTTTCAATTCCGTTATACTTTGCAAGCCCCTACTTTCACAGTTTTAGCGCTTTGCAACAATGTCAATAGTAAAAAGCGCGACACAAATAGAACCGAATTGAATCGAATTAAATTTAATGTTGGCACAAAGTGGCAGGGAACTCGAGCTATCACGAACCCAATGTCTCACTTTCAATTCTCTCGCTTTGAGAGTTGAAGAACACGGAAGATTCCTCCGGGAATCATCGGGAAACCGTCACTGGAGTGACCCATCGGCGTCTGGTTGACTGGACACCCTGACACACACTTGTCTTTTCCGGGACCTATGTGGGTGGCGTGTGAGGAGGATGATTCCATTTGACAGCAGTTATTGGGCTAATCCAAAACAACGGCAAAAATGCAGGAGAGACTGTGCGTGTCTGTCTGTGCATGTGCGTGTCTGAGGGGAGGCGGGGGCAAAATTAAATCCTGATGTCAACAGAAAGGCAAACAGGAATGCTAACGTAAAATAAAGACGGATAAAGAAAAGGAAAGGAGGAGAGAAAAAAAAGCGGTGGTGTGAATGACAGAATAGACTTGGCTGCCTTGTAATGGGGGGCGTAGCTCAGGGCCAATAAGCAACACGGAAATGAGAGGCGAGCCGGGAAGGTCCATGGGGTCTCGGTAAAACAGCCAAGGTCTACACTAGGGCTGCACACATTAGCATTTACATGTAGTCTGTCATGAGACAGGTGAAAATAATTACTACTACTACCGGCCTTATTACACATCTGGTTAAGTTTTGGGGGAGAACTCGGTGCTAGGGTGGTCCTCTCACCGCAACAGAATGTCCTCTTAATGCAACGCACTCTGGACTACTGGAAAAAAAAAAAAAGAGCGTTAATGTTTCTTTCATGCAGGTCCATGCGTTAGCGATAGCCATTGGTTCTGGTCCAATTATTGATCAGTGAACGCTAGTTCAAAGCAGGCATCTTTGGAGTCGACTGTGTGCCTGTCAAATTGATTAATTGGTTCATTAACCGTCAACAGGATACAGCGAGGGGCTCGAGCCAAGAAGGCAAGCGCAGATGTGCGTCCTCGAGACGGGCTCAGCTGCCAAAACCCATCTCTCGGCCCGGGAAGCTCCCTCAGTGACAGCGCTGGCAAAGGCTAGAAGGCTTTCCTCAGTGGAAGTGCATAAATGTGTACTCATGCTCAAGAGGCGAGATAAAAGAGCAGGGAGGGGAGCGCTGTCGCTAGAGTTAAACATCAAGCAAAATTACACCCGCTCTATTCGGCAATGGCAGAATGATCCACACGGCCGGCGGAGACTTCTTATTCGGTTGACTTTTTTTCTGTCAGAAGTATCTTCAGCTGGCGGCGTATCAATGACGAAAGAGTGACTCGCATAATTTCAGCATCAAATCAATATATGGCGAAATGCTCGCCGGAGGGTGGCATGGTGGTATCGTGGTGAGCACGTCTGCCACACAGCAAGAATGTCCTCGGTTCAAATGCCATGCCTGGTGAGAGCATTTCTGTGTGGCCTTCGCTCAGAGTCAGCTGAGATAGATTCCAGCATCCTCATGACCCTAATTAGGATCAAATGTTACAGCAAATAAAATATATAGTTTTTTTAAATGAATGACATATATATATATATATATATATATATATATATATATATATATATACATATATATATATATATATATATATATATATATATATATATATATATATATATATATATATATATATATATATACACACACATATATATATATATACACACACACATATATATATATATATCGGGGATTTTCTGAGTAGATCCTTCCGTAGGAGAGTGCTCAATACTTTTTGGTAGAGCAAATAGACAAAAATAAACAAAAATAAAAGGACAGGACAAAGACTTTCTATTGAAACTCCATTTATCACAATATAATAAATATGTTGATATATTGGTATATGGTGATAAATGGAGTTTCAATAGAAAGTCTTTGTCCTGTCCTTTATTTTTGTGTATATATATATATATATATATATATATATATATATATATATATATATATATATACACACACACACACACATATATATATATATATATATATGTGTGTGTGTGTGTATATATATATATATATATATATATATATATATATATATATATATATATATATATATATATATATATATATATATATATATATTGTATTAGATATTCATTATACTGTAGATATGTACACAGGCAGCACAGTATGTGTAAACATTTTTCTTTTTTTGTGTCTACCAGAAATCTGGATTCTGATTGGGCAAGAGGTGTTGAACAACCTTTATTAGTATTTATTACTGGTTCTGACTGTTTTTCTTACTCAGTATCATAATTATTTCTGCAGCATCAGCTCTTTTATAATGAAATATTCAGTCGCCTCTCCAAATTGAATTTCCATCAACATATATGATTATTCCCACTTTAGAAACAAGACTGATGTTATTTGGGCTATTTTCTTTCGCAACTGCGAAGCCGCCTCTTTATTGAGTTGTTTTTAAAAAAATTTTTTTTAATTTTTTTAATTAAAAAGCACTATTTTTGCACATTTCTTTATCTGGCATCTACAGTAGAAATCTCAGGTACTGCACTGACACGTTGAACAACTATTAACCAAATTTGAATCTGGGTTAAATCCACAGCAGTTTGTGACTGGGAGTCCATGGGAGCCGAGCTCTCACAGGAGGGAGGGATACGCTCACTTCCCTATCAATCACAGCAATTGCCAGCCAATCGTGGGTGTCTGCATGGTTATTCATATGAGGGTGTGTATGGCACTTTCTCAGTACTGTACACATGCATGTCCATGCTTTCGCCCCTCCCTGGTTGGCAGTACAGTAGTCGTGTGATGGGGAAGGCAATACCTGATGGGTGGGAATTGGATACGATTAAATTAGGTTGGAAATGGGGATAAAGTTAAAAAAAATAAATAAAAAGAAATATTAGGTACCTGAAGGGTCATGAAACGTTCCTGAAGCCAGTGATCTCCATCTGTGAGCAGATATTTGGTGCGTTGATTCTGACTGATGTTTGGATTTAATTATCGAACATAACGGATGAAATCTGGCACACAACAAGACAGTTTCAGTGCTGCATATGTACCATGGCAAAAAAAAACCCTGTAGGTCAACGGAATTACACACACACACACACACACACACACACACACACACACACACACACACACACTTATGTTTTGTGAGGCCTTTGAAGATGCTGTCTTTCAGATCTGATTGCAAGGTCTCGATCACCATGGCAACACACACAAAGCAGTGCTTGCATCTTGGACATAAGTAGCAACAGATGCCGAACTGACCTCAGCTGCTTCCTGGAAAGCAAATTTGTCAAAATACGAAAAGTTAAGTTAATGTGGATGGTTTATTCTTCCTAACGTATGATGACAGTGGGGGAGGGGCAGATTTGTATACAAGTAACTGTTTAGACGCTGGTTGGGAATGAAAACAGAACCTCTTCTGCTCACTATTCCATCATGTAAAGTGATCCGGCAGAGCTTACAGAAAACCTATTAATACTGTAACACCGAAATCTTCAGCTTTCTTAAAATAACCTGAAGTGTGACAGAAGCGGGGTTTTAGGGTGGACGGGAGAGTGGTGGTGAGTATGTCTGGCTCACTGCAAGAAAGTCCCGGGTTTAAGTACCGACCTAGGCGAGTTGTGTGGAGCATACATGCTCTCCGTGTGATCGCCTGGGTTTCCTTCAGGTCCTCTGGTTTCCTCATACACTCCAAAAACATTCACATTATTCGAACTAGCTGTTCCAAACTTCCTCTCGGTATGAGTGTGAGTCTGAATGGTTGTGCATGTGTTGACCCTGTAATGGACTAATTAGCTGTTAAGGGGCCTAGATTCAGTGCAGGCACGCTTCAGTCTCTCTGCAACCCTGGTGGGATTAAGAGGTTTGGCAAATGAATGGATGGCAAGAGAAGCAATATTCCTCTCCCTCGCCGTGTTTCTCTGAGATCAGAACCGCAGTCCAGTGTAGACGCAGATTACAGCAGTTGCTTGATGAATTTGAGAATCACAAAAAAAATCTCCAGCACCATTCAGTATCACCGTTCCTCCTCCTCCTCCTCCTCCTCCTTGCCCGGCCGCGGCCGGCGGAAGCAATCACCGTATCAGAGGAACACTCTTGACCGCGTGATATCACCTCCTATAATAGAGGAAAGCACACTGACCGTGTCCACATGCAATCAATTATTTCTTAAAGAAAAAAAAAAAACATGTGCACAGGGGAAATTTTGGCCATTAGCTGCATGGTGGGATCATATCCAGGCTAATGGTGGCTCCCAGAACAAACACATTTAAGCAGTAGGTCACAGGGAACGAGCCTGCCACACAGGAGAGCACCATTTTCAGTCTGCCGGACGTCTGATCGTGTGGCACAGAGAGAGCTTAAACAGGACTAATTGCACTATTTCCAATAATCCCATGACCGTTGACCTCGCCTGCTGACTCCTCCTACTTCCCGAAATGTTTGGAAAAGTTTTGCCAATCCAGGAAGTACCAAACGAGAAACAACAGAACATAGACATGTGGGAAACAGAAGAATGGTGTCTGTGTGTGTGTGCATGTGTTTCATTCAACAAACTGTAGTATTAATGATGTTAATGATTTGTTGTGGTAATTAATAGTTAATGGCAATGTTGCAATGTTGTGAGAATATATATATATATATATATATATATATATATATATATACAGGGACAGTGGTGGTCTAGTGGATAGGGCGCAGGATTGCTGATCCTAAGGTTGGGGGTTTGAGTCTCCACAAGGTTGTCACTGTCCCCCCAGTGCGGCTAACTGGGTTATCAATGGCGGGCCATGTCTCTCACTGTCTATGGAAAGAGACATGTAAAAGAACCATTGCTGACTTTTGTAAAGAGTAGCTGCAAAGCTGTCAGCGTGTTTCTGTCCCTTGCGAAAAGGCTTGTGACAGGAAGGACATCCGACGTAAAAACCTATGCCAAATCAAAATGTGCGAATCACATGATTCCCTGTGGCGATATATATATATATATATATATATATATATATATATATATATACAGTGGTACCTCAGTTTATAAAATTAATCCGTTCCAGAAGTAGTTTCGTAACCTGATTTTTTTCGTAAGTTGAGCCACATTTTACATGTAAAAGGCCTGATTCGTTCCAAGGTCCCCAATACTACCCCCTAAATCCTTTAAAAATGATAAAAGTATACCTTTTAAGGCCTCCTTCTGCTTCAATATCGTACTGATGGTAGGTAGACAGGTTTGGCCATATTCCTTTGCGATATCACTCAACCGCATGCCACGAGCCCGTTTCTTTTTTTCACTCGCACCGGGATTCACTTTCAACGGGAATCACATGCGCGTGCGCGTGTGTGTGTGCGTGTGTGTGTGTGTGTGTGTGTGTGTGTATGTGTGCGCGCATGTGTTGATCATGTATTCTTAGCAGAGTTATAATCTTACAAATGTTTATGCAAGGTTAAAAGCCTGTGTGAAAAAATAAAGTTGCAATGAGCACACTTGAAAAACTCACGAAACAACAGTAACTCTGTCCTTTACATGTGTTAGAACTTCGTGACGAACAATGGGTCGAAGGCACATGAAAAGCATCATGGGTATTATGGAGATGCAGCTCCCTCCTAGCCAATGGGAGGCCAGCGGGGCGGGATGTTGGGAGATAATCAATGGGAGGTCAGTGGGGTGTGATGTTGAGAGATAACCAATGGGGGAGCAACTCGCTCATTGTTTGAATTTTTGAGATGGCGCGTTTCGTAACGTGAATATTGTTTCGTATCCAGAGACGGAAATTTTAGGTAAATACGTTTCGTAACCTGGATTTTTCATTTGTTGGGTGAGGTACCGCTGTATATGTACATAAAGATGAGAAGGCCTTGTGATTTACTTTTGATATCGAAAATTTTATTTTGATATATTTAATAAATTAATAAATTATATGGTTGAGATTTACTATAATGATAAATAGTACTAATACAACCCCTAATAAGAATATTTTTAAAACGTTGTAATAACAATTCTACGGTTATTAAAATATATAAATATTAAAATACATAAATATTTAAATAAGAATGTCTAATTATACCTAATATTTGAATTCATTCATTTGCTAAACTGTTTAATCCTACTAGGGTCAGGGGGAGGTTAGAGCCTATCTCAGTCAATCCATCGCGGGGAAACACACAAATGCACTCACACTTACAAATCGGGGCAATTTGGCGGAGGCAAGTAACCAAATGTGCATGTTTTGAACCCAGGACTCAGACCCATGTTCATCTTGCAATGAGGCATCTTCATTGTGTCAAAAGCAACAACTCGTTTACGAGGAGATTCATGGAAGGAGTCTCCAGTATCAGAATTAAAGCCGTGACCTAAAATTTTATAGAATTTTTAAGACAGATGGATTTTTATGTCTTTGAGGTTTTGATGGACAATTGGTGTGTTTTTCTTTTGTATTCTTGACTCAAAGAAAGAAGGAAGGAGTGTTTATAGCTGCATGTCTCATGCACATTTCAGATTATTATTCATTTTTGAAGCCGGGGCAGTGGTGGTCTAGTGGTATAGGGCGCTGGATCGCTGATCCAAAGGTTGGGGGTTCGAGTCCCACTCTCCACAAGGTTGTCACTGTCCCCCCAGTGCAGCTAACTGGGTTATCAAAGGCGGGCCATGTCTGTCACTGTCTATGGTGAGAGGCATGTAAAAGAACCATTGCTGACTTTCGTAAAGAGTAGCTGCAAAGTCGTCAGCGTGTTTCTGTCCCTTGCTAAAAAGGGTTGTGACAGGAAGGGCATCCGACGTAAAAACCTCTGCCAAATCAAAACGTGCGAATCAGATGATTCGCTGTGGCGACTCCCGAGTGAAAGGGAAAAAGTCGAAAGGAAGACAATTCATTTTTGAAGCCGCGTAATCATAATTAAAGTCACGGGGAGGCTGGTGCCCATCTCAGGGGGCATGGGACATCATGAACAGCTCACCAGACCACTACAGGGCAACCATTCACACTCACACCTAGGGGTGATTCGGAATCACCAGTTAGCCTACTGTGCATGTTTCGGACTGTTGGAGGAAACCAGATAACACGGAGGAAACCCACGGAAACATCAGAGGAACATGCAACTACACGGATAAATGTCTTCAAGCTCGAGAATTGAACCCAGGCCTTTTTGCTGTGAGGCGGACATGCAAAGCACGGCGCCACCATGTAGCCATTTCAGAATGCTAAAGGTAGCGCTAAGCAATCCAACAGTAGAGTATAATTCATCTTATTTTAATTAATGAGAAAAGATAATTATTTAGAAATTGCTGTGCTGTATGTGGAATAAAATATTTTAGGGTGTTTGTTGAAAAATAATCAGCTTTCTAAAAAAAACAAAACAAAAAACCCCCAACAAAACAAAAACATACATGGTCTGGACTGGATTTCAGGGCAGATGAATAGCTTTTTTCTTTTTTTACCATTGCCTGTCAGATTAACATTCCTGTCCTGTGAAATGGGTTTTAGGGCATTTTCCAGAGCAATTTAATGACATTTGGGAAAAGTCTTGTTAGCTACGCCAAAAATAAGTATTTAAATGTGGTTATAACTCAAACCCAGCACCGCCCCTTATTATTATTATTTTTTTTACAAATGGGCTAGAGACAGCTGTGTATATTACTATATGATTACGTATAGTACAATGGAAAAGCCAGATAAATATAGTATTACTGCTGTGTGCGTGTACGCTGGGTGACGTGTCGGTACTCGGGCCGCTGTGGGTTGAGTTTGTCGTGGTGTTTATTCTTGTTGCAGTGCAGCCAGGCTCTAGAGCCCAGAGGAGCTTGTTTCTCAGGCATGGGCCAGCTCTCCTCAGAGCCCATATCAACACAGTGTAAAAAGAACTGGGCTGATATTTCCCAGCATGCAAAGCCGCCAAACGCTTCCAGACTCCCCACCGCCGGCAATGTAAACAAGAGCATAGTGGGAACCGGATTTTTCGTGCGTGCCGTGAACCTGTTGTGCTCCGACTCCAGATCGGTGATGGCACAAAACAGCTGCCTCACCGGGTCCCAGAACTCCAAGGAATAACAGAACAGAAACCCGTCTCGGGATCTGAAGCCAACACGGTGATCGGCTCCAAATGTGCACGGAACTCAGAGGCGGTACCTCGGCCCAGGACACGGCCTTGGCCGCAAGAGATGGATGAAATTGGGTTTTTCAGAGCACGCCAGCCAGAGCAGATGTGTTTGGGGTTTGTGAAGAGCGTTCACCGTGAGCCGAGGCCAAAAGAATCAAGGAGTATCACCATGGATAGTGTGGATCTCATGAAAAATGCACTTAAAGCTTTTAAAACACATCACTGTGGTTCACGCCAAAATATTACACATCGTATAAACACACACACACACACAAACACACACACTTGCATTCCATCTAGCTTGGTTCTAAGAACTAATTCAATTTAGAACATCTTTACACACCTGTGACCACTAATGCAAAGAAACATTACAGAACTGTTCAGTAGAATGGAGAACCCAATTTTTCCCAATGAGTATAAGAGTGTAAACTATTAGAGAACCATATTAAAATTAAATGCTTAAAAGCTCCCTGGAGAACATGGCAACAGGAGCCTTTTTTTTTTTTTGTTAGAAACTTTCTAAAGAACCCTTAAGAACCCGAAGAGTAAATATTATATGGAAAAAAAATCTAGAACATTACAGAACTTTTTCAGGATATCGGGGAACTTATGAATCTTCTTTGTAGAATTCTTCAACAGAACCGAAAACCCTTAACTATCTGAAGAACCTGAAAGGAAGCACACGTTTACCAAGAGTAAGGAAATGGAAACAACTTGGAAAACAAGTCTTCCTTGGGAAAACACTTGAAGGATAAATGTGGAGGAATCTGAGAGAGTTCAGTCACAGAAAAATAACTGGGAAACCAAAAACCTTTATTTCACCAAAGAACCCTAAAGGAACCATTCATTTTCTGAACCACTATCCCTAAAGGAAACACTTTATTACTAGTGTTGACTGGAATATTCTTGGAAAACAAGGTTCCACTCTAAAATTTAAATCCTGAAATTAAACATCATTAAAATAAAAAAGGTTTTTAAGTAGAACTATTTTGGGAAGCTAGAACTTTTACTCAACACAAACAGCTCACTGATAACACTGGAGAACCTTCTGAAGAACTTTCTGGAGAAAGTCCTTTATTTTAATCTACTACAGAGGAAGATGAGAAAGAACAAAGATGAGAAACTAAACGTTGGTGGAACTTCTAAGACATGGGACTGACGCTCTAATTTATATCTGAATAACAAAATTCCATGTTCTGAACCCTGAGTGGTCCGTGGTGCACAACTGACTTTTGTAAATTTACATAAAGTAGAAAGTACAGTAGACCAATTTTCTGTCTCTATCACAGAATTCGCGCAATCTCAGATATCAACTTCCTGTTCAGAGAACCTTTTTTTCCCCCATGCTGACTTAGACGGAGTAAGTTGCCCTCACTGTTACCATGACAACACTCATATCGATCCTAGTAAGTATTGGTGAACTAACGAGCGTCGCTTTGTTCTATGGCTTTATTAAATATCAGTAATCAAAATTGGTGATGATGAGGAGGTGGCTTGTGGTTGATCTGATTTACAGTAATGTTTGAATTATTTTTTGTTGTACCGTAAATGCCCTAATAATCACTCAATCATACACGAAGCTAATTTTTCACCTGAAAAAATTTTTGTTTTCCTTTGCGCCAGGTACCGAAACAAGCTCTTGTTGTCACTCGCCACTCTTCTGAAAAGTTCTAGATTATCTGGACGTTTCATATCGTTACTTTATTAAGCGCTGTTTCCCCTCATCGAGCGTTTAATTACTGAATTTTTTGGATGTTTTATTTATTCTCATGCTTCTGTTCAGGGGTCCTATTCAGGCCATAGCGCAGTTATTCCAAATGTGATGCTAAAATAAACACGGCTTTCACACATTTCAGATTATGGACATAATTAAAACAAATGGCTGAAATAAACGAGTGAAATGGATGGATGGATAAAATCAGGTCAGGTCTAACAGAGGATATGGCTGTTGTGTTTTTTCTAACAGGTCTGCGATGGTGATGGATGGAAGCAAGTCAGAATGGAACAGACACGCTGCCTGCTTGACCCAGTGTCAAGAAATGGAGTTTTTTTTTTGTTTTTTTTAAAAAAAATGGCATTTCGAATGAAAAATGAAGAAACATTTTCCATAGTGTGAAGACTCGCGCGTGACTGATGTACAAGTCTTGATACCGCACCCTCCAGAAATATTGGCACCCTTCATGAAAATAACAACCATAAAAAATATATCAATGGCTTAAAACCTGAGTCAAACTTTTAATTCCATTTTTATCATGCTGTAAGTTTGAGCGCAGGAGGGTCTGGTTTTAAGCCCTCAAAAAAAAAAAAAAAAAAAAAAAAAAATATATATATATATATATATATATATATATATATATATATATATATATATATATATATATATATATATATATATATATATATTTTGGGGCAGTGGTGTAGTGGTTAGGTGCTGTGCTTATGATTGGGAGGTTGTGAGTTCGAATCCCATTGAGACCCTCACTGTGCTAAGACCCCTGGGCAAGGTCTCAACCACAAGTGTGCCTCTGTTCACCCAGCAGTATAAATGGGTACCAGTAAAAATATACTGGGAAGGTAACCTGAGATGGATTAGCGTCCCATCCAGGGCGAGTTGAACTTATGGTCGCTTCACGCTATGAAAACCGGGGATAGGCACCGGCCTGATGAGCCAATAGGCTCGGGTGTAAAAACCCAACAGACTTACCTTACCTATATATATATATATATATATATATATATATATATATATATATATATATATATATATATATATATATATATCTTTATTAATTTCTTTCATTTTTTAACTACTTTGCAGACTATTGTATTCAATAATAATAATAATAATAATAATAATAATAATAATAATAATAATATACTTATATTCTGATTCTATTCATCATTAATCCTGATTTATAAAAAAAGATTTTAATGTACATTTAGTAGTTTTTAATATAAATTATTTTGTTGCATTATTGTTTCTATGGTTAGTTATCATGTAAATTCTTCAAGATTTATGCTGAATAAATGCATTTTTATTAATGATTTGTTATTACTGATAATACTATTATTATTATTTCTACAGCTCATATGATGTTCGTACATGTCTTATTGTCATTTTAATTCAAATTGAATCTTACGTCGCAATGCTGCTACCTCAAAAACCATTGCATAAACAATTTGTTTACTCAACTTTATTAATTTAGAAGCAATATTTTACCAGTAAATTATATAGCACTTGCTGAACAATTCTTTTTATTATTGAAAATGTTTTACTACTTTTACAGGAAAAAAAACCAAAGTACTTTTTTTGCTTTGAATGAAAACTTTAGAAGTATTATCAGGCTCCTTTATTGATATTACATACAGTACAGCGCATCTTTAATAGTTTAAACACCACCTTTAAACACACCTGTTGTCAAGTGCATTTTGAGCCCTGCGATGACCTGTTGAGCTGTCCAGGGTGTACCCCGCCCTCTCGCCCACAGTCGGCTGAGATGGGTGCCAGCCACTTTGTGACCCTAATTAGGATTAAGTGGTTCAGAAAATGGATGGATGCATGGAAGTGTACACTGAGGTAAAAAAAAAAAAAAAATCCGTGAGATTATTTAAAAAAAAAAAAAAAAACAACAACAACAAAAAAAATCCCAAATACAATGCTATCTTAGATTTGATCTGATATTCTATTTATTTATTTTGTGATCATTTCTACATGATGAAATTCATTCAATCACTTTCTGAACCATTTCAACCTAATTAGGGTCACTGGGAGACTGGCGCCCATGTCTGTCTCTGGCTGAGGGCCGAGCTCCAGGCCATCGTAGGGCAGAAACACGCTGATGGCCAGCAATGGTTCTTTTACATGAACCTCCACCACAGACAGTGGTGTATATATATATACACAGCTGGCCTTTGATAGCCTAGTTAGCTGCACTGAGGAGGACAGCAGTGACAACCTGGTGATAGTGGGGCTTGAACTCCAGAACTTCTGCTCAGTAATCCAACAACTTACCACCTGCCCACTACTGCACATAAAACTATGATAATAATGGTTTTGTAAGAAGCTCAGAACACTTTCAGCTCATTTCCTTATAAAACTGCACACGCTGTACCTGTGATTACTGTTTATCTTAAAAAAATACCGATTACATTCATTACTTCCTGCACACTTATGCATGATGAGCACCAGGTTGTCAAAAAGCACTTGATGCAGCACAACTTATTATTTTGCACTGTATATATATATATATATATATACACACACACACACACACACACATATGTACCTATACGTATATATGTGTATATATACATACATATATATATATATATATATATATACACATACATATACATACATACATATATATATATATATATATATATACATATATAGAAATACACACACATACATATATATATATATATATATATATACATTAATATTAATTAATAATACATTTTATTTATATGGCGCCTTTCTCAGCACTCAAGGTCGCCTCACATCATATATCATACATCTTACATCATTACATCATACATCTTATAACTAGCTTCCATCTGTAGTCCCTAATTTAGAATGGCCAATTAACCTACAGTGCATGTCTTTGAATTGTGGGAGGAAACCGGAGCACCCGGAGGAAACCCACACAAGCACGGGGAGAACATGCAAACTCCACACAGAAACGCCCAGGTCGGGAATCGAACCCAGGCCTTCTTGCTGTGAGGCGGACGTGCTAACCACTACGCCACCGTGCCTCCAACATATACACACATATACATATATATATATATATACACACATATACATACATACATATATACATATACATATATATACATACACATATACATATATTTATTTATTTATATAATTTAAAAAAAATATTATTTAGATTGCAGTGGTGGCCTAGTTGTAAAGGTGCTGGATCACTGATCCTAAGGTTGAGGGTTCAAGCCCCACTCACCACAGGTTGTCACTGTCCCCCCCCAGTGCAGCTAACTGGGTTATCAATGGCCGGCCATGTCTCTCACTGTCTATGGTGTGAGGCATGTAAAAGAACCATTGCTGACTTTCGACAAGAGTGGGCTGCAAAACCATCAGTGTGTTTCCACCCGGCGATGGCCTGGCGAGCTGTCCAGGGTTCTATCATCTGCCCTCGACCGGAGTCGGCTGGAATGGGTGCCAGGATTAGGATTAAGCGGTCACAGAAAATGAATAGATAGATAGATAGATGGATTCCCATTGAATCCACGTAAAACATGTAATGATGCCATATGACACTAAACTGACATCATGATCCTGTAATATGTGTTCCGAATCAGAAATTGTTTCATCAAGTTTTTATTCGTCACTTTGATTTAACAGACAGGATGAGAAAAGGAAAAAATTCTGGACACTTGTGTATGACGTCATGATGGTATGCGTGAGTCGGGGTTTGCTTCAGGGGTCTGAGAGGTGAAGGCCGAGCACCAGCAGAGGGACTTTCAACCATTTCCTCTCGTCCTTATTTATTTTTCGCTGCGTTGTTTTCTCAGTATCGCAATGCATCACTTGACATTACCCAAGCAAGCTGGAGCTGCGCAGCATCAGCTGAAAGCAATTTGGCTCCGGAGCAGCACAGCTGCCAGGCGGATAAGACTCTCACTCTTTCGTTTACTTTGAAATGCTTTCCTTTTTTTTCTCTCCTCAACATCCAAAATACACAAGGCAGCCAAATTGCTGACATGTGTGCGAGAGTTTGGTGAATTCCTGCATTCTTTCATGCCCTTCTATGCAAAACTCACTGTTGTTTATTTAAAGAACACAGAACACTTTAGCACTATTAAGAAACATGTTATATAGTAAACCGAAGGTTTCCTCACATGGAAAAATCCTCTAGTGTTTATTTTCCTTCTGCCCCCAAAAGGTATCTTTTAGACTAAAAAAAAAAAAAAAAAAAAGAAAAGAAAAAAACCCACCCTGACCACCTTCACAATTAAAAGGACAAAAGGGAAGTGGGGGGAGGGGCAGAAGGTGATGGTGGGTGGTGGGTCAGGGGTGTAGGGTGGCTGGGGATTTATACCGGTGCTGTGCAGCGTCTGACATTAACAGGCAAGGCAAACGTGGAAGTGAGCTGTTTATTTGTGCTCGGGGAGACTGGACGGCTCGGCTGGGTTCCTTCTCTCAATGAGTCCACACATCACTTCATATCGCGGTGTTCAACCAGCTGCTGGCCACCGCAGACCTTCTGACAAGGTGCAGCTCTGTTCCTAACCTCCAGCTACTGCCCGTGACACTCCACCCCACTCAGCGCTTAACTAATGTTTCCTCTGGAAGTGCTCAGAGTGCTTTCGTCACTCGGAATGTTCCCTGTCCCAAAAAAAAAACCCAGAAAGATGTTATTATATTTGCAAACTCTTCTTTTTTAAAAAAAAACCCTATTATTGCTGCAGTAAGAATAAATGCAAGCTCAGCTCAAACACACACCGTGCAAAACTCAGGGCTCATCATTTGGCTCCAGGGTGCCAAAAGTATTTAGTACCCTGTCATTAGCACATCACGAGTTCCAATCAAAAGATGCCACATCCTTGATTGAGCTCAGGGGCTAAACCTAAACCTGTCCACGCTGTCTAGATGGACGGGGCTTCCTCTCTCCTGTCAGTCAAGGCAACACCAGCCAATCAGGATCATCTCCGAGCTCATCGGGAGGAAGAGGGCGGATTGCTCTTTCCTCTGATGGTGTTCCAGGTCAGTGGTTGAGCTCCACGTACTCTAGTTTCCTCCTACAGTCCAAAGACATGCACTTTAGGCTAATTTGCTCCTAGGTAGGTAAAGTCTGTTGGGTTTTTACACCCGAGCCTGGTGGCTCATCAGGCCGGTGCTTATCCCCAGTTTCTGTAGCGTGAAGCAACGAGGAGTTCAACACAGGTTACCTTCCCAGTATATATTTTTACTGGTACCCATTTATACTGCTGGGTAAACAGAGGCACACTTGTCGTTGAGACCTTGCCCAGGGGTCTTAACACAGTGAGGGTCTCAGTGGGATTTGAACTCACAACCTCCCGATCATAAGCGCAGCACTCTAACCACTACACCACCGGCCCCATAATAAATTGCTCCTAGGCATGAGTGTAATGGGTTGTGTGCGTTGGCCTTGTGATGGACTAGTTGACTATACATGATGCACCCTGCCTTCATTCAGTCTGAGACAGGCTAAAACAGGGGTGTCAAACTCGTGCCACAAAGGGCCATGTGGCTGCAGGTTTTTGTTTCAACCAAGCAGCAGCAGCACACCTGACTTGGCTCATTCAAACAACTGATAAGAGTCTACAGGCATTTGATTGGTCAGTCTGGCTCATTCAAACAACGGATAAGAATCTTCAGGCAGTTGATTGGTCAATCTGTGTGCTCTGTCCAGACACTGACCAATCAAATGCTTGACTGTGCTTCCTTCAGTTCCTCAGACCAGCTGTTTGAGATGCTGTTTTGACCCGGCGCATGTCCGAGCAGTAACAGGATCGTACCTGAGCTTTTAACGTTAACGTTTTTCAAACATTTAAAAAACATCAAATTATTACAATACAAATACATTGCTGCAGTCCCCATGACACAAAGCAGTTAAGTGCATATGTTGGTGCGCCCGACGGAGACGGGTCTTCCAGATTTTCCTTCACGCTTGAAGATAATAAATGAAGCATGGTGAAAATTCGTCAAAATATTTTTAGAGAATATTTTCATGTCTTCTGCTCTTAGAGCTTTTCCCTGCCTCTTTTCTCATGTCTGCCGTTTGTGATTACTTTCATTTCTAGATCTGGATATTTCGGTGAAGTGTTTAATGCGTTTCTGTGATTCCCGTTTACACTGAAAGGTTTGAGTGAGTTAAATACGTTTATTTCTCTCAGCGTGTTTTAAGTTCTATCCTATACCGTCTCTTCTGGTAAGGTGGGATTTTGACTTTTCTATGACTGTCCACTTGCTTCAGTTGGACTTGGTTGTTGTCACTAATATTATCAAGTATAGGATTCTTCGCCGGATCTTCTTCTTCTTTTACTTTCGGCTGTTCCCTTCAGGGGTCGCCACAGCAAATCATCCGCCTCCACCTCACCCTGTCCTCCGCATCTTCTTTTCTGACTCCAACGACCTTCATGTCTTCCTTCACCACATCCATAAATCTCTTCTTTGGTCTTCGTCGAGGCCTTCTGCCTGGTAGTTCCAACCTCAGCATCCTACTGCCAATATACTCACTATCCCTCCTCTGTACATGTCCAAACCATCTCTGTAGTGCATAATCAGCTGTAGTTTCGGGGTTCCTTAAATTGTAAATTTGGAGTGAGATGAACGTGATGTTTGAGCGGATAGGAACACATAACATTTATTTAAACAAGTCCTTGAATAATGTTCAGTTCATTTTCTGTAACCGCTTAACCCTAATTAGGGTCACGGGGAGGCTGGCGCCCATCCCAGCCAACTTTGGGCGAGGAGAGTACACCCTGGACAGCTCGCCAGGCCATCGCAGGGCGGAAACACGCCGACGGCTTTGCAGCTACTCTTGTCGAAAGTCAGCAATGGTTCTTTTACATGCCTCACACCATAGACAGTGAGACACATGGCCGGCCTTTGATAACCCAGTTAGCTGCACTGGGGAGGACAGTCACAACCTTGTGGAGAGTGGGAATCGAACCCCCAACCTTTGATCAGCGATCCAGCGCCCTACACCACTAGACCACCACTGCCGCCTTGAATAATGGTGATTCAATAATCTTATTGGCTTTGCTGATGTAGCACTATCAAGCCTAAGGGCAGTGGGCAGGTCCTTTGGACCTATGATGGGGTTAGGTGTCCCACCACCAGCCACCACGAGTCTCCACTGTCATGTGTGCATGCCACAAGACAGTCGGTAAAAAAAAAAAAACATTTCACATCCCTCATTGCCCTGCGAGCGACCATAAATAGTATTATTTGCTTATAAAATTGTTATTAGTACGCTTCTGCATAAAATTTTATCTTTATTAACATTAAAAACAAAAAAGAAATAAATATATTTCAACTTACAACAAAGAAAAACTTCATTCACATTGTTTTTTAATCTGCAATTGAAAAGATTGGCTACACCATAGAGCGGCAATGAGAGCGCCACTGTCAACTAGTGGAGTGGAGGTGCAATTACACTTCTTAGTTTTCATACACAATTCCAGAAAAGCATGTTTCCCAGGGTGATATGCGCTGTCACCCCCCCCCCCCCACCCCCCCCGGCACCTCATTGCGCCCCCTGGCATCATCCCCACTACTTGAGAAGCACTAATCTAACAAGAACTGTCAACTTTCAAGCAGGAAATAGCAATAAAAAATTAATATGGAATTAATATTTCCATAAATATTGTTTTTTGGAGAGGAAATAATGATAACACGGGGGGGGGCACAAACATTTACAATGAGTCACATAAACAGCTCAGTATCTTTGTGGAAGATGAAATATAAATAGGGATAAATAAGAAATGGTGTGTGCGTGTGTGTGTGTGTGTGTGTGTGTGTGTGTGTTTTGGTGGGGCACTCAAGATGAAAGTGGGGTCCTGACTGCAGTGACTGATAAACCCACCGCAATCTTGGAAACCTGAGAAGACTAAGGCACCTTGACATGTTCAGGAAACCGGAGCCTGATGCGTTGCTCGGTGAGATCCGCTCGCCACCGACCACGGCGCACAAAACCCCTTTTAAATTCACTGTGTTTAGATGAGCACAGTCGGGAGGAATGTCTTCATCACCCTGTTCCTCTTCTTTCTCTTTCTCTCTGTCTGACTTAACTGTGGTGTCCTACATCTTCTCTCCCAAACGTACACAGATAATGTGACAAGAGAACGTAAAGCGCCCGAGAGCAGAATCCCGGTGGTAGAACGTGCGGTGTGTGTGAGAGCATTTTGGATTAAAATCCGAACAGGAGCCTTCAAGGAACTGCTTGTGTTTTTCAACTTGATTCATTTCTGGCTTTGTTTGATATGGTTTGCATTTAGTTGAATAAAATCAAAGTGAATCTCAGGTTTCTCTGGAGCTGCAAGCAGAAGAATCAACAGGGAACAATTTACAACATGGACCACAGATGCCGACCCAATAAAATGATTTATTCATTCATGCATTCATTTTCTAAGCCGTTTAATCATAATTAGGGAAGCGGGGAGGCTGGCGCCCATCTCAGCTGTCTCTGGCTGAAGGCAGGGTACACCCTGAACAGCTCACTGTACCAAACAGCTCATAGGGCAAAAACACACGCAACCATTGACACTCACTTTCACATCATTCAGCTCATTTTCTGTAACCGCTTAATCCTAATTTGGGTCGCGGGGAGGCTGGCGCGCCTCCCAGCCGACCCCGAGCGAGGGCAGAGTACACCCTGGACAGCTCGCCAGGCCATCGCAGGGCAGAAACACGCTGACGGCTTTGCAGCTACTCTTGTCAAAAGTCAGCAATGGTTCTTTTACATGAACCTCACACCATAGACAGTGAGAGACATGGCCGGCCTTTGATAACCCAGTTAGCTGCACTGGGGGGGGGACAGTGACAACCTTGTGGAGAGTGGGACTCGAACCCCCAACCTTAGGATCAGCGATACAGCACCCTATACCACTAGGCCACCACTGCCCTTCACTTTCACATCTATGGGCAATTTGGAACAGCAAATTCGCCTACTGATCATGTTTTTGGGCTGTGGGAGGAAACCGGAATAACCACGGGAAACCCACGCAAGCATGTGGAGAGAAGAATTCGTTTTTCACTAAATGCCCCGAGCCCAGGAATCGAAACCAGAACCATCTTGCTGTGAGACGAAAGGTGCTCAGCACTGCCAAATAAAACTAATACAATAATTTTGAAAGCTCCGCCTCTTTTTCCTATTTTTGGAGGTGTGGCTTTGGAGGAACACCAAATAGAGGTGCCTGAGTTTAGAAATAGAAAAACTTCAGTGAACAGATTTGTATGTCAACACAGAACACAACCACCCTTTCACATTGTTATGTTTAGATTTGTGCCTTGTCCCCGCCCATGCCATGTGATTGGTGTTTATCTTGACTTTATTCATTTGTTTTCAGTCTCGAACTTGATAAGTTTTCATCTTTTATCCCTGGTGTTGATGCAAAATCTTATTCGTGTACGCGTAGGTTTCTATAGTTGTATTTTCTTCTGGACACAGTCACATTCACCACTGTGTTTTTAAAGGTCTCGTATCCTTGCAAATCTGTTTTGTTTATAATGAAATGGCCGAGCTGCTGGAGGTTACTGCAGGCTCTGGAGAGATCTGCTGTGCTTCGTACTCACTCCATTTATTAATTTGTTGCTTTTAGGTCTCTGTGAGCTTTTCCTTATATGGAATTCGGGGAGAATAAAAATGGTGATGCATGCTTACATCATCATCATGTTTAGGAAGAAAGAAAGAAATCCTTGGAGAAAAGGAAAGGGGAAAGGAGGTGTAGAAAAACTGAGAGGAAGGCTGTATACAGAGCCTCGACATAGCCTTGTTTCTATTCGACAAAAAAAAAAAAGATCCACCAGAGCTAAAATTTCAACATGTGACACACTGCCTCTGAGACAGACAGAGGAAAAGATAGAATGAAAGAAAAAAAAAGACAAAGAAAAAGGCTTGCAGCTCGCACGAAAACTGCAGGCCGTGTGCGTAAATACTGCTGCACTCTGTATCTCAGGAGGAGGAATGAAGGTCTGGATATGAGCCAAGACAAACAGAGCCGGCTGTGCAACTTCTTTCCTCCTTTTCAAACCCACACCCCTGTTCTCTCCGTCATCTGCATCGCCCTTTCCAGCTGTCAACAGCTGGACCTGTCATTCACCGCAACCTCTTCGAACCAGCAATCAATCACTCCCTCTGTTTGTTTACGTGTCTATCTACAGTACGGTATGAAGCGAGCGCCCTCTCGGCCAGCCATATCGGCCTCCGGCCAGTGCTGCGTGCGAGACAACAAAACACATCGCCAAGCGTTCAGGAAAATAAACACGGCGCAAACATACAAACACATCAGCAAAAAAAGGAAAACTATTTAATACACAATTTCTCTGAGATCTCATGTTAAAACCCGTGACGCGCTGACAAAACTATTCTACATGATTGAATTTTTCACTTCTTTTAAATGTAGATCTTTAAATATCTGTAAAAAAAAAATTGCAATATATTATCAGACTGATTAAAAAGTTTTAAAACTTATTCCTGATACAAACAATAATTAAGTTCTAGTCTGTGTTTAATTTGGTAAAAACTCTTTAAAATTGTCATGAAGAACATGCATACATTTTTTTATTTATTTTTTTTTTACTTTTTTTATTTTTACAAAGTATTAAACGCCAATGGAACAGATTTTGTGTGAAATAGACTCCCGGGTTTTCCACATCCACAAGGCCACGCCTACCAACATTTCAATGTGTCATTTAAAAAAAATCGTGCAAAATTTATTATTAACCCCGATATCCACAAATAGCTTCATAGATCTCAATCTAATAACTAGCATTCTATTAGCTAATTAGTTCGCCATATTTCTTGAAACGTTGTCCAATAATTGTACTGACCAACTTTATCTGAAAAACGATGTCATTTATAAGTTCTTCGCACATTCTTGCAAATACTTCGTTACATCGCATGATCACTGATTTAACTTTAACAAGCTTCCTAGCACGTGTTTAATTATAGCTAGCTGGCTACTAGTTTTATTTACCAAGTAAAAACATTAACCTACTACTTGTGAGTTTGAAGTTTAAGTAGTATTATATTTATATATTGGTTTAAATAACAAATTAAACTCGGAACACCACAGTGTTATTGTGTTAATTTGCAGGTTGTTAGAAATAGTTCTAACAGCAAAATAGAATAGCGGGTGAAACGTTAGCTCTCTTTAGCATTGTACGCACCTGAAAGTACATTAGTGTCCTCTTGTAAAATAAGCTCAGAGCTAGCATGCTGCTTAAAGTTTGGGGGATCCGTCAGCGCATATTCAGTGGCACGACGACCCCCACAGTCGCTCACATACTGTTTAGACAGCTCATGTCATAACACACGAGCGCATGGAGGTTTGCGCGGGCTGCTGGTGCAACTTCTTATTCTTCTTTTTTTTTTTTTTTTTTTTTTTTAAAGTTCAGTCGTGCAATTTTTATAAATGATATTTGAAAAGTACGACAAAGCCTTTCTCTGGATCTGCAGCCAAAGAACACAAACATTCAGCAAGCTTGGACATACTGTATTACGCATATATGCGGTACCATGCTCACCCGCGGTCGCTAAGATCACACCACTCAGAGTCACTCAGGTGTTTCAGAACGCTGCTCTTGACGCCCCAGGGTCAATGTACTTTACTCCAGAACATACCGACCACACAGCAAACCTTGTCGCACACACCCACCCCCAGCACAAAAGAGCTTTAAACCGCGAGTGTGGTGCAGAATGCAAACAGCTGGATGTATAGTAGCCGTCTGCTGCCAGATGCTTGACATTCCGTTTTCATTGAGGAGCAGAACAGTGTAAAACATGAAATGGTGGGTTCTGTTAGGAGCAGGCCATGTGTGATACAGTTCTTCTCCAAGGTAAATCTTATATGGAGGTCTGAGCTGAGGATCGAGGGACGTACTGGATCGCATCAGCACGTTTCACACTGACACCCAAAACTGGCCAAAGGTTAATTAAGAGTCTTATTCGAAAAACTTTTGGCCCAAATGTCGGAGAATCGATTTTCATTTCGTCAGATGAACACGAGCATAGTGCAGGACGCATCATTAATTTTCACAGGAAATCATAAAGCATAATATTTAAACATGAATATCACCAAAACTATCCATTAGATATCATATTATTTTGATGACCATAAGACTATAAAGAAGGTATAGAAAGCTCAGAAGAACAGATTCTAATTTCCCATTTGCCCCAGTTGTATAAAGGCTGTAGATAATCATCCACAATATGCTTGTTTCTTTACTTCTGTACAGGAGCAACAATGCTAATTAGAAAAATAATCACAAAAAATCCTTTCCGTTAATTCAAAACTTCAAATTCTTCAGTGTTCAATCAAACAATATAATCATGTTTCAGTTAGCTTTTTTTTTTTTTTTTTTTAACCACATTCCATTTGATCACTTTCACCCTCGGCTTACCTCATATATTTCCTAATAACAGCCTGCTAGCTAACAAAACATACCCTCAACGTTTCAGTTATAGCTTGCAAACAGATTTTGACAGCAATTTTAATAACAGCATATAAGAGATTGTTTAAAGTTAGCTGGGAAACAGAAAGTTTCAGTGACAGCTAAAGTAGCTTGCTAGCGAGCAAACATGGCGGACATTGTAAAAAAATTCCACCCTTTCATTCATTCATCACAATGTGTTATACAAATTCTTTATTCTTATAAATACATCATGCTAAATTAATGCATTATACATTAAGGTTAGGGTTTAGGGTTAGGGTTTAGAGTTAGAGTTTAGGGCAGGGGTGTCAAACTCGTGCCACAAAGGGCCATGTGGCTGCAGGTTTTTGTTTCAACCAAGCAGCAGCAGCACACCTGACTTGGCTCATTCAAACAACTGATAAGAGTCTTCAGACATTTGATTGGTCAGTCTGGCTGATTCAAACAACTGATAAGAATCTTCAGGCAGTTGATTGGTCAATCTGTGTGCTCTGTCCAGAGACTGACCAATCAAATGCTTGAAGACTTTTATCAGTTGTTTGAATGAGCCAAGTCAGGTGTGCTGCTGCTGCTTGGTTGAAACAAAAACCTACAGCCACATGGCCCTTTGTGGCACGAGTTTGACACCCCTTGGTTTAGGGTTTGGGTTTAGACGTAGAGTTTAGGGTTAGGGTTTAGAGTTAGAGTTTAGGGTTAGGGTTTAGAGTTAGAGTTTAGGGTTTACGGTTAGGGTTTAGGGTTAGAGCTTAGGGTTAAAATTGAACAAAATTTTTTATGTTGTGAGCAAATGTCTGTTTTTTCATTAAGGTTGTGAGCAATTGTCCTGAAACCCTCACCAGGCCATCGCAGGGCCTAATTCCATCTTTTAATAAAGACAAAAGAATAGTTTAGCATGCGTTAGCTAGCGTCTTAGCAATGCTTTTAATCATTAAAAAAAATGTAGTTGGTGTATCGGATAGTTTATTAGTAATTCTGGTTAATAGTGGGGGGTGGGGGTGGGGGGGGTGGCGGTCTAGTGGTATAAGGTGTCGGATCGCTGATCCAAAGGTTGGGGGTCCGTGTCCCCCCCAGTGGAGCTAACTGGGTTATCAAAGGCCGGCCATGTCTCTCACTGTCTATGGTGTGAGGCATGTAAAAGAACCATTGCTGACTTTCGACAAGAGTCGGCTGCAAAGCCGTCAGCGTGTTTCCTCCCTGCGATGGCCTGGCGAGCTGTCCAGGGTGTACTCTGCCCTCGCCTGAAGTTGGCTGGGATGGGCGCCAGCCTCCCCGCGACCCAAGTTAGGATTAAGCGGGTACAGAAAATGAACTGAACTGAACTGAATGATGGTTAATAGTAGAAATGCCTGCTAACAAATCTGGATGCTAATCTGTTAATTTAGCCGCATCTTTAGTTTGCTACTAGCTCGGCATTAATGGTGTATAACGACTACAACAAAGACTCACCTATTAACACAGATAACAGATTTTTTTTTGTTTGTTTGTTTGTTTCAAAAATGCCAAATTGAATTGTTAGCCTCAGCATGGCCAAAACTCAGCCAACTTGCTAGCAAACTTTATTTAAACATTGCTCGCTAGTCGGTACATCTGGCTAACTCATCACTGTTAGCTTACTGGCAAACTTGGTTGCTTGTAGATTCCTGCATATTTCTTAAAATTCTACATTATAATTTGTAATAGGTATATATTTCAAGCGATATTTTTAGTATTCTTCATTTCAAATCTTTTGATTGCCTGGAAGTGTGAGTGTATGTGTATGTGTGTATATATATGTGTGTGTTTTGTCACTGCTTCTGTCAAACACCTGACACTAATCTCATTAAAAATGCAAGCTTCATTATACATATGGTACGGATCAGATGTTGCAATATCCCAGAAAGCCCTGCGCATTGTTCTGATGTCAGAACCATCTGGGAGTTTTGGGTTCCGAGCTCGACCTGCGTGAAAGTTCAAAGTCACTCATGTAAGTAGACGTTTTAAAAAAAAAACCATGAAAGCATCTCTCGAAGCTGAGGATCAGAGTGAAAGGGAAATCAGAAGGTAAACACACTCAGTTTCTCTTTCAGTGGTGATGACCACAGTGACAGAACCTTCAGGAACTTTCAGGTTTTGTTTGTGAATAGAACACTCGACACCTTCACCCAGAGGACCAGGGTTGGGTATGGAGAAAAACATGTTACTCTTCCTGCAGTGAGGGCTCTGAACATGTAGCACTCATGACCTTATGCCCCACAGGAGCGAGCGTTGGTCCACAAGGTGTTATGCATTCAAATATTTATCTTAAAACTCCCAATACTCGGAGCAAACAATAGGAATATTGACAGTACAGTTCTGCGAATGAGGAGGTGTATTTGAGCAGTGGGTTTTTTTTTTTTTTTTTTGGAGACTGTATTGTATTTCTTTCCGCTGCCAGACTTGGCTTCCTGCGCTGGGGCAGTGTCAGCTTGTTCTGACCCCACTTTCCTGTGTTAGGGTCTGAGCTGAGGGGCTGCCACGAGCCCTCAGGCCCTGCCCACAGCCTCCAGACCTCAATCTCAACATTCCTCCAACTCCCCCCTCTGGAAGAAAAAAAAATCTCCACCCATGTTGTCATGGTGTGGTCGAGGTCACAGCCAGAGCTGTCAGTGGCTTCCTGCACGAGCCGCTAGCCTGCACCACACCTTGGGAATTCTGGGAAATTGTGTGTGTGTGTGTGTGTGTGTGTGTGTGTGTGTAAATGTGAGGCGATTTCGGATACCTACATCAAGGGTCAGTAACAACTCTAGAAATTTATTATAAAAACAGGAGAGCAGATCAGAGCAAAGTGCTACCTGTGGAAAAAACAACACAGGCGACGTAAAAGAACCTAAAGGAAGAACAGCAGCATGGTGTCTGATTAATTTTTCGACGTAAACAAATTATTTTAAAATAAAGATATGCCTGAAACAGCCCATTTAACAGTTATTTGACCTCGACTTCTGCCAGACATACCCAGTCTGTAAGAAATAAAAGTCCATAAGAAAAATAATCAACAACAAGGTGATGATGATGACAGGAGGCGGAGTTACTGCAATTACCTCAGACTATAAATAACAACGTTTATCATTATTATTGTTGTTTAGGTGTGTACTAAATGACAACATAAGCAAACTAAAATGAGTACAGAATTTAAAAAAAAAACCCAAAACATTCTATGTTTACATTTTCTAAAGTGTGACAGTGTGGACAAACCGTGAATTTGTGGGGTGGATATTATTATTATTCGATTTTTTGGTTGTTCCCATCAGGGGTCACCACAACGAATAATCTTTCATCTCACTGTATCCCCCTGTATCCTGCTACCTCACCATATCCATAAATCTCTTTATCTTTCCTCTTCTTCTACCGTCAGTTTTATCCTCAACATTCTTCCACCAATACACCCTTCATCCGTTATCTGCACAAGTCCAAACCATCTCAATCTGTCCTCTCGTACTTCATCCTCACACACTCCTGTCAGCCGTTCGTCTAACGTTTCTAATTCTGCGCAATCCTGTCCCTTCCAGAGAAAATCGTCGCATCTTCATCTCTGACACTTCCAGCTTTGCCTCATGTCTTTTATTCAGCGATACAATCTCCAAACAGTACAGCACTGCTAACGTTACGGCGGTCTCATAAACCCTTCCCTTCACTCTTACAGATAAACATGCAGCATGGATAATAAATAATTATCAACTGAGCTGAAGTATGAGATGGAGAATTATTTGCATGATGAGATGCTATTCACCGTCCGCCGGGGATCCGATAATTCTTTATATCGTACGAGGGGAAAAATTCTTGTTATATTTTTTGTCCTTCTTTTGCATGCTGCAGTGGTGTAGCGAGTAGAATGTCCACCTCACAGCAAAAAGGTCTTGGGTTGGAGTCCCAGGCTCGGTGACGGCATTTCTCCTTGAAGTTTTCATGTTATCCCGTGTTTAGTCCGAGTTCATCTGGGTCCTCCAGTTCGCCCCCTACAGTCCAAAGACCTGCACATTACGCTAATCGGCTGTTCCAGATTGCTGCTAGGTGTGAGAGTGAATGCTTGTGTGTGTGTGTGTGTGTGTGTGTGTGTGTGTGTGTGCTGCTCTGTCATGCACCGGTGAACTGAACAGGGTGAACACCACCTACACCCAGAGATGGCTGAGATAGGGAGACTCCAGCCTCCACGCATCCCTAGAAGGATTAAGTTCAGAAAATAAAATATACTGAGTGGACATGAAAACACACCACTTGAAAAAAGTCAATATTAAAGTTCAAATGAACGTCAATATGATTTTTATACAACAACAACACTACAGTGACGTCACTCAACGTGCAAGAAATGCGAGAATTTCATGTTAACTGTAACGCTCGGCAATTTTTGGCAAAAACGCAACACTTTGCACACACACACACACCACGGGAAAAATGAATTTCACTCTGAATCTGTGCACACATTGCCTTTAAAAGCGTGTGAATCCGAATAAAATTTCACTCGTTCACTGACACTCGTGAAAAGCCGACATGATGCCGCGACTTACAGCCAGCCGCATGCTTCAAAATGGCGCCAGCACCAGGGAAATTGCCAGACGACTACACTGCGCACACACAACGATCGCAAGACTCCATCAAAGGTTTCTGCAAACGGGGAGAACTCGGGACCGTCCTCGACCGGGTCAAGAACGTGTGACAACGGCACGTCAGGACCGTCAGATCGTACGGGATCACGTCCGAGACCGAACACTTCCAGCGACAAGAACAGCTGCTCAAGTTCAATGACGACGTGGATTCTTTCACCCCAAACACCGTACGGAACCGTCTGCGAGCTGCAGGTCTGCTGTGCACCACGTCCTTATTTTGGCCCCATATTGACGCATTAACATTATCGTGAATGAAATCGAATGATGTTTACATGTCTTCTTAAATCATTCATTATCTCGAATGCATCATAAGTATATACTTCACATATCAATCCGTGGTGCTATTCCAGATTTCATGAGTGGTGCGGTTTCATATGGGCGGAGTATAAATGAAAAAAAAATTAAAAGTTTACTGGTAACAGAAGAGAGACCTGATCAACTTGAGGCACGGTGAGCAGATTTTGTCCCAAATGTGGTTTAATGGATGAGCTGTGCTTCATTAGAAACTTTGTAAACATTCAGATGACCAGATGTGAGAAGCTTGGGTGATGTTGCACCAAAATAATACGCCCTCTCTCGCTCTCTGTTTCTCGCTCTCTCCGTCTCTCTCACACACAAATACTTAGATTATAATCTCCTTTAAAATAAACACAGGTTTCCATGATTAGATCTTTTCCACTAGTTTTCAAATTCACCTTCTGAAGCTGCTGGAGAATCCCTGAATCCCTATTAACAGTGAAACGTGATCCATCACAACCTGCTTTCTTTAAAAAAAAGAAGGAAAGAAAAGAAAGAAAGAAATCCCAGCCCAAAAAAGTCCTTGCTTATTTTCTATATATTAATCAAGAGTGGTGAAAAACAGAACTTTTCCCATTAGTTTTATTTATATTGGGTCGAGCTGTGCATTGCCTGTGGGGCCGGTTGACCCGAGGTGGTCTCGAGCAGTGCAGTTGAGCAGAAGGGCAGAACAGATCTGCTCGCCTGCTCTCGCACTTTGAACTGGAGTTGTGTTGCACAGACGCTCCTGCTGCCGAGCTCGAAACAGGAAGTCAGAGCTGAGCGCTGGAGGAAATTGACCTCGGCCCAAAGGGACCGAACCTCCAACCTCGAGGTCCCTGACATTACACAGTCTCAGTCTGGTTTTACACACACACACACACACACACACACACTCAGAACTTGGGGGAAATTTTGCACTTGATTTGCAGCTGAATGGATCCATTTACTCCTCAGGCACAATACAAATAAATCGATTTATACTCTAAAAAACTCTTGGGCTCCTCAACCACTCGTACAGTATTATAACGGATAAAACTTCTTCTTGACGTTTTCACGGTGCGTCCAGTTATCTGCTGTCGCTCTTAACAGCAGGTTTCACACACAGTATCTCGTTAATTATCAATTAATTTATGTTTCTTTCAAAAAAAAAAAAAAAAGCATAAATTATTTATTCTTTGTAATCAAAATGATTATTTCTAAAGGTTCTGTTCTTGAGAAAATCACGTGCTCTATTCTTTCTTTAATGGTTTTTTTTTTTTTTTTTTTTTTTTAATGTTCGGATATGGGCGGCACGGTGGCGTAGTGGTTAGCACGTCCGTCTCACAGCAAGAAGGCCTGGGTTCGATTCCCGGCCTGGGCGTTTCTGTGTGGAGTTTGCATGTTCTCCCCGTGCTTGCATGGGTCTCCTCCGGGTTCTCTGGTTTCCTCCCACAATCCAAAGACATGCACAGTAGGTTAATTGGCCGTTCTAAATTGCCCGTGGGTAATTAACGACCCGGAGAGGGATGGGTGCCGCCAGGCTCCCAAGTCCCACCATCAAGGTGCCCTATCGACATCCCCAGATGTTAAGGGATACGTGAAGAAGAAGTTCTGATACGCTCTCCTGACTCGTGGATTAAAACGCTTACAATGGATGCTATAATTTTTTAAATCTGCATGTCATGTAATCGTGAAAAATCATGATGTCAAAAACAAATGAATAAATAGTAATTATGAAGATGATAATAATAAAGTGTCTGATCTCCTTGCATGATATACATCCCTCTAGCCCCTTGCTGAGTGATTTCATCGTATTCGGGTCACAAGGAAGGTGGAGCCCATCTCAGCCATCCCTGGGTAAAGACGGTTAACACGCATACACACAAAATCATTCACTCATGCACAGACTTTGGGGCAATTTGAAACAGCCAATTTGCATAATATGCATAACATTACACATTTTTTTTACCCCCCCCCCATTTTCTCCCAAATTTACTTGTACCCAATTCCCACTCATCCTTTCCTGTAACAAAAACGACAGACCGGGGAAGGGCGAAAGCATGTACACGCCCCATCCGTGAAATGGAACGCCAGCCACCTGCCTCTTTTCTGACTGGGGCGCACGTGTATTTGGGGACGGTCGAACACATGCGGAAAAAAAGCGCCATCCACCCTCTCGTACAATTGAGCTCAGATGCCCACATAGTGAACGTATGCTGTCTCGTCTTCACGTGACGCTCGGCCAATTAACTCCCATGGACTCACGACGGCTGCCCAGTTTCAGTTGAACAGTTTAAGGAATATTTTATGAATACGTTATGCAGACTTAACATCGGCAACCTTTAAATAAAATATAATTATTTAACCAGCTTAAAAAAAAACAACAACAAAAAAAAAACAACTGGGGGACATTTCATATGCAAAAGTTCCAAAATATCCTCTGTAAAAGTTATGGTTTAAAATATTTTGCACAATAATACACCACCGAGACCAAAAAAAAAAAAAAAAAAAAATTTGCCCACTAAAATATTTTAACGGGGGCATTTATCCTTGATCAACAGCATGTAACCATTGCTCCGGTTGGTCCGGTCAAGGCTCAGCAACATTAATGTGGCAATAAAATGAAGCAGCTGATGATCTGAATGTACAGTTTATCACATCAATGCACTTTTTCTTCCCTGGTGACTCGGATATAAAATGGGGACTCAAATCATGAGTGAGTGGTTCAGCGAGCATGAGGAATCATTTTCACATATGTATTGGCCCCACAGAATCCTGACCGTAACCCAATTGAAAGTGTTGATGTACTGGAGAAGACTTTATGGAGGGGTTCAGTTTCCCCTCATCGATTCAAGACATCGGTGAGAAATGTTTTTCATTGTGTTCCATTCAGTTTGTTGAAACGATGGCCTGAAGATCTAGAAGAAACATCATTGCGTGTTTTTGGCTTGCAAGTGTGTGACGTTATAAACAGTTACTATATTTTACTAAAATTATTATTATTATATTATAATATTCTATATATAAATTATTAATTATACAATAAATATTTCTGAGAACCACGGCCAGAAGCAAAAAAAACAAACATGCGTTTTAAAAATGACTTGTTTTTTTGCAAAAAAAACAAGTAAACATAAGCTCAAAACAACAGTATGGCTTTAGAAAAATTATCATTGAAAAAGAAAACCTATTTTGTCCCCCTAAAGATTTTTGTTCAAAATCGTCATGACGATGAGGCGCACAATAAAAAGAGCTCAGACTCATTTCATCATAACAGACGAATAAGTGTATTTATTTATTGAATACATCTCGTCACGTAGGATAGCAGACTGTCAAACTCTGGAAATGTCCAAGAGGAGCGTTGGGGAGTTCACTGGGAGAAAAGAATAAAATAAAAACGTCTCTCTTCACCAGTTCCAGAAAAACAGACGGCTGCCGTATTTGGCGGGTTCGAGCGGGGCGTCGATCACAGGATTGGGCTCAGGTCTCTGTCTCGAGTGGTACGGATTCTCAGGAAGGGGTCGAGAAGTTGCAACCTTGGTTACCTGACACGGGGGGTGAACATGGACTTTTAAGGATATGTTATTATGAGCGTAAGGAAGGTGGACTGTGTATGTGCGTGTGTCTAACCTTGGACAGGTCTCCGAGCTTTGGTCTCTCCCAGCCGAGTTTGTCCAACACACAGTTATCGAACATCGTCTGCTGCTTGCGACAGTGTCGGAGTTCGGCCTGGTTCAAATAATCCAGGCAGGTCCAGTACTCCGTGAAAGACTCGGCACAGTTCCCTTTAATCTGCCTACAAACACACACACACACACACACACTTCCTTTATACGCTATATATTCAGTAGATCCACCCACAACTGTCCTGTACAGTTTTTTAAAAAAAATAGGTCACTTCCTACAGTTCTAAGAACTATGAAAAAGTTCCTGTGATCTGAAAACACCAAAAAGGGGTGACCACACGACCTCTGGGTAGTGGACCTGGCTCAATTAGTACAACAAGATGCCGTTTGTTAAATGAAGTTTAGATTAAATTCTATTGTTAAATATTAAAGGAACATTAGCGGATGTGTGTAGCTTCATATTCAGATGAGCGGATTCATTAAAACCCTTACAAAAGAGTCCCCAATTAGCATTTTGCTGCAAATTAGGATTTTTCCAAATCACGAGTAGATCTTTTAGTCTCATCCTGCATCAAACACACACATGCCGTTATTTCATTATCCGAACGGTTAAAGTCTGAGCAGGTTTCAAACACCAGCTGGCTGTGACAGATTTTGAATGCTGTGCAGATCCTGACCCCCCCCCAAATGATCGCTAAACTTCCACGCTACACATTTTTTTCAATTCCTTTCCTGCAGTCTGGAAACATGCAAAATTCCTGGTTCCAGATTCACGGAATTCTGCGTTTCTGTGTCAGACCCATACACAAGAACCAAATGTTTTGCGATTGGAATCGGCGTCCAGATGAGTTACTGTCAGACAGGGAATCGATAAAAACACCGTGTGATCTTTCAGATTGTGATTGGGGAAGATCGCAAGATGACTGGTGCATATTTTTCCCATAACTCTCACTGAAAAACCCAACGAGAAAGATTTTAGCTGCAGATTAACTGGATTTGGTTTTGACTGTCCGCCAGTTAATAATGAGCTCCATGGCTCGTGCTTTGTTCCCGTCGCTCGGATCACGCAGGTTCTTTTCCGCTCTGTTTGCGCTTAGCCCTGCTTGTTTACGCTGCGGACAGGATGGTTTATTCCACCCTCTTCAGCCAGCAGTTAGATCTGTGCGTGTTCCCCACAAAAAAGCTGTTTTGTGTTTTAATGACAGACACCAGTCACGGTGCAGAGGCGTCGCCATGTTATTAGAGCCGAGCGCCTGCCATTAGCCAGACTGAGATGAAGCAGACCACTTCCTACACATAATCGAGCAAGGATTGGGGGGAGGGGGGTGTCCTCTCTGCTGCACTCAGGACGCACGCATCGCTGCCAGACGCTCAAAAATTAACATGTAATTATGGGATTTAGTCAGGCGTCATGATAATGTCACAGGGTTGACGACCACGTGGATCACATACACCAACTTTCAATTACATTTACTACAATATTACACGCCTACTAAAAGGTTCCAGTCTCTTCAGTCCTGCACGTTACATAAAAAAGATGAATGAACAAATGAAAAAGTCTGATCTCTCTGCCTGGATGTGTCACACAAACAGACAGGAAATTTACAGTAACTCAATCGCATCTCATGATGCACAGAAACCCCAAACCTCGACGTAGATAAATTCCAACAGTAGAACACCACATCAGGTTCCCCTCCTGTCAGTCAGGATCAGGAGGTGGAGACCATCAGGGGACCAACGTTTGGGTTTAATCTGTACGAATTTGGTGTGCATGTGCATGTTGAGGTGCTTTTCGGCTCACTGCGGATATAAAGAAGGATTATTTCAGTGGTGACTGATTTCCTGACAACCTGAAACAATCAGATCATTTACATCATCGACAAATTGTTTCCTCCCTCAGATCTCTCTGAAATTAACCCATTAGTTGTTGAATAAAATGAAAGTTAATGCAGCATGTGAATTTAACATACACTAAATGTTATAAGTATTTGTATTTTAAATATTGTGTGATTTATTCTTTATTTAAAATCACCAACAGCTGTTTAATTGGGAAAAGATCAGAAACACTGCGTTAATAATAATAATATTAATAAGATGATGATTAATAATTGAATTTATTTATAATGTGCCTTTCAAACCACTCAGGGTCACCATACAAAACAGTAAAACCAGGACTGAAATGTTCTTGCCTTCGCTCAGAATTACAGAGCCACCAGGACTATAAAATAATATAAAAATAAACTGAATAATAAATTTCTTAATGACATGTAGTGAGAGAGAAACATAAAATGTCATCCTGTGACGGTATGGAGCTTGAGGGTACCTGAAGAAATTAAGTGCACACTCATTGACCTTCCTCCCTTCGTTTAAACACTTCCGAGGGTCCTTCTCCTCCCACCTGCACAGCATGAACTCCTTGTTGGCCTTGTCGCACTGTGAACCATAGTGATGCGCGGCGGCCTTCAGGACGGCTGACGAGACGTTTACCTTATTTATTTAAAAAAAAAAAAAAAAAAAAAAAAAGTCAGGTGTTATTATGTGTCCTTTTATTTTACCCAGGATTAAGTTGTGTTCTTGGCTCTTCAGTCAGGTGAAAACTCCATGATGAAGTTCAGTGACTGGACCTCCACCTGCTGTGAGAAAGTGACTCGACTCTGAATCTATTACAGATAACTAATCAACGTCTTCTGACCAATCTACAGCGAAAAATCAGGTGTTCTGGGGGGGAAAAAGCTGGGTAATTAATATTCAACTCATTTGCATACTGACTTAAACAACTCTTCTTCTAATATCCCTAAGTACTCAGAAGTGCTGATGAATAAGAGTTAGTAGTTAAGAATAATTATCTAACTATTGCACGAGGTTTCACAGAACACAGAGTGGACAGTTATTATGCTTGTCGAAGCTGGTGAGCTAACCGCTAATACCTCACAAAAACAGAACAGGGGAATAACTCGCTCAGCTTATCATGGAACTACAGCCTAAATAAACTGTGTAATGCATAACTGTGTAATACAGAATGTATTTTATATTACATTAGACATGCAAGCGAGCTCAGGTAACGCAAACAATTTAAAAGCGGCTAGTTAGCATCAAATAGCTTTGATGTTTAAACCTGAAAATGACACCAGGTTTTATACACATACATACCTCTTCAACGCTCAACTCCGACATAGTCGGAACATCAACCTGACCCGGCATTATTCTGCGTTACAAGCAGCACAATCTAAATAAAAACAAGGCGAACGGCTCACTCGCGGCTCACCGTTTTGCCGTCCCGGTCAACGGCGTTATCTACACCCCACCCGTATTTCTAAACAACTCCCGCCTTATCCATTAAGATTGGCTAACTGGACGAAGTGACAGGAAATTAGCCAATCACATTTAAGTATTAGTGTGTACGTAACAGCAACATGGAAGAGTGAATTGTCTGAAGACAGGCGGAAAAACAATACCACCGAAAGAGGACGGGAGGACTCAATGGAAGGTCAGGAAGATGCGCATGCGCGATTAAATGACGACGTGACGCAAGTATTATGCGACGATATGTATTTTTTTGTCAACAAACTATTTTTGGACCATTAAAAATGTTTTTGACAGGTAACACTGGAAGGTTGTGAATTTACTCTATAAGAAAGATACAAACAATTTTTGGTGAAGAGTTTTAATGGCAACGCCAGTACGTTTGCGGATGTCTCACGCTGATGTCTGTTGAAGTGTTTCCATAGAAACGTGAATATTTTTGTAGCAAGCATCATGGAGTTTACAGGAAGCAGCTACAGTGGAAGTTATAAAAATGGCAGGTAAAATTAGCTACGTTTGTTTTAGACATCTCAGTCAATATCGAGAGCAGGGTACAGGTTAAGACGAGTGTAGTAGAGAGGTGGAGGTGCCCACTGGAGAGAAGAGGAGTTAATGTGAGCAGGAGAAAGACAGAGTACATGTGTGTGAATGAGAGGGAGGTTCATGGAAGAGTGTAGCTGCAAGGAGTAGAGGTGATGAAGGTAGATTCAAATAACTGCAGTACTTTGGGAAAACTATCCAGGGTAACAGAGAATGTGTTGGAGAAGTCAAGGAGGGAGTGCATGCGAATGGGTGGAGAAGAGTGGACGAAGTGATTGGTGATAGAAGAGCATCTGTAAGAGTCAATGGAAAGTTTATAAAACAGAAGTGAGGCAGACTGAGCGCTGATGAATATGAAGATGCTGTGATTTTAACTGAGAGGGACAAGAATGGACAGAATTAGAAATGAATATGTTCGAGGGACAGGACAGAGAGGAGTGTTTGGGGATAAAGTGAGAGAGGACAGATTGAGATGGTCTGGACTTGTTCAGAGAAGGGATGAAGGGTGTATTGCTAGAACTGCGATTGCAGAATATACTAACTACTGTTTTATTGCCACATTTTGGTCTGGAGTTGTCTGCTTTGGTTTATATACTAATTCCAGTACTCACTGAGATAGACCACATAGTGATGCTTTTCCGTGGGCCAGACTCCATGTGTTTCTGTCTCTGTCTGTCCTTCTTTTTGTCTATGAGAACATCCTTCTGTGACATCAAACATACGCTGTCAACCGCTTCAAACCTCCCCACAGACACGCACACTCTGTAATGATGGCATAGAGTGTTTTTTTGCTACTATTTAATACAGATGTGGATAAGTTTATACATATCTAACGCTGTTGTTTAGTGGTATTTTGATGTAATGTGAAAATCTTTGTATAACTGTCATGGAGTTTATAGGTAGCAACTATAATGGAACTTATAAAAATGGCAGGTAAAATAGTTACAATGCATTTTTCGATGTCTAAAGTACAGTACTATATTTGTTTTAAACTCGTGATTCTGCACCACTTTCATAATCTTCAAACCACAAATCACCTTTTTGAGTTTTTTTTAAATAAAACAATATTTTAAAAATCAGAAAATTTTGATTTTCTGTTTTAGGATGGAGGGCAGAGGAGAGTACACACTCCCCACACACACCAGATATGAAGGAGGGATGAAGGACGGAATGTTTCATGGAAAGGGAGTCATGTATTTTCCCAACGGAGGGAAATATGAGGGATTCTGGGAAAATGGGATTTGCAAACAGGTTCCTGTGTTTTTTTTTACCGATTAGTTTAATAATAAATAATGTATTGTTGAGTGTAGTTTGTCAGATAAATTATGAACTTGGTTTAAATGGTTCTTTTCAGGTGCTGTCGGTTCATTAATCGGTTCACACCTCCCTGCCAATCAGAATCCAGATTTTATGGAACTGTGATATAAAATGTGATGATATAGTATATTTAAGTGTTTTGGTTTCAGCTGAGCGGGCTGGTAGTCATATCATAACTTTCATAGTTTCCTCTGGATTGTCAGAATTATACAATTTTTTTATTATTGTATTCCATTTTTTTTTTTTTTTTATAAAACTGATGCTCTGGCGAGCTGTCCAGGGTGTACTCTGCCCTCGCCATGAATCAGCTGACATGAGCACCACCCTCTCCTAATTAGGATAAATTGGTTCAGAAAATGAATGCTTGGCACAAAATACTTTACAGGAGCACCAGTTTGCACTGAATCAGTAGCTGGTTAGCAACAGTTCTGTTTCTTTAACTGTCCAATAAAAGCCATGTTTGTTGGAATTAGTCCAGAGTGAAAAAGGTTTTATGAAATTTCTTGCTTGTTAGCGGAATTAGCGAGCAGCACTTGTGGTGATGTTGAGGTCACAGTATATGAGCTGATATCCTTGGAGTAGATCAGCGAATCAGAGAGTGCAGTTACTAATATCCAGTGACTCAGGATAGAATAATAAAGGATACGTGCACTTACAGGGTAACTACACGTTCTCTGATGGACTGGAGTACAAGGAGACCGACTGGGATTACTGTGATGGCTGTGATCGCCGTTTCTACTCTGAGAGATGTTATGGACTCAAACCTGCAGGTGAATACCTTGGTCCCACTTGGTCCTTCTGATCTGTTGATTCTCTGTACTACGTGGTGTTTGGTCTGATTTGAACTCAGGTTGTGATGTGGGAGTTCAGCGCTCACTTTTTTATCCTGATGTCAATGTTTTTTAAAGTGGTGCACTTTTTTTCTTACTTCTGTTACTGATTTGTGATATCAGGAGAATCTCAGCTGACTGACAGTGACCCTCCTCCTGTCATCCCGGATGGTTGCTATGACTGCAGAGAAGGATTCTACAATCCTGTCACTAGAGTCATCACGGATTACGTGGGGCATTTTCTGAGGAAAGCAGGTAACAGGATCAATAATAGAGCTGTGTGTAGCATATGAGACTGAACACTCGCATGCGACAGACAATCGTACAGGATATTTACAGTAAATATAAAAAAGTGCACGAAAACATTTTCATAGAACTTTTTTGAAATTAGATGTGCACTGAGTCATTAAAGTTTTACATCGGCAGAGGAAAAAAATTAATTTCAAGATTTCAGGTATAATTGATTTAAAAAAAAACTTTTTACAATCTTTTGTTAAAATTATTGATTCTCAGTATTTTTCCTGAAAATGTAAAAAAAACAAAAAAACAATAGAGGGTAGATTTACCTGTTATGGGGATGCACAGTGTTTTATTTAATGCATGGTTAATAATAATAATAATAATAATAATAATAATAATTATTATTATTATTATTATTATTATTATTATTATTATTATTAACAATTAATAGCATGGCCATTCGATTCTTGTGTGGTTTCCTCCGGGTACTCCGGTTTTCTCCCAGAGTTCAAAGTCATGCACAGTAGGCTAATTGGCTGTTTTAAATCACCCCTAGGTGTGAAGGTGAGTGTGAATGGCTGTGGGTTTGTTGCCCTGTGATGGTCTGGCGTGCTGTTCAGTGTGTACTCGGCTTAGCCCATCATCGGCCGAAATGGGCTCCAGCTTTTCCACGACACTAATAGGATCTGCAGACAGATTAATTAATGAAAGAACCTGTTTTTGCTTTGTTTTTATCATAATAAGGCAACAGGTAATGGTAGATACAACTTATAAAATCCAATATATACAGGATATTTAAAAAAATAATAATGGCTATTTTTTTACTTGGAGATTAAATAGAAGAAGAATTCTTCTTCTTCTTCTTTTTTTTTTTTTTACAAAATATTTTCCACTTGTGCCTTTTTAAGGTTTAATTTATTATGTCATGTAAAAGCAAAAACCTTCCAAATCTATTCTCGAGACTGGTGGATAAAAGACAGATCGAAATTATGGTGAGGAATATCAAGCTTTAGTATATACTACATGGCAACGGCGCAATCTGATTGGTTCACTCTCTGGGCGATAGTAACCAGTTATTAAATCAAGCTTTTATATGCAGTAATATGGAAAAGCCTTTTTAATTTGTTTGAGTGACAGAAGCTGGCAAGCTTTTCTACGGACGAGAGTGATTGGCACTCACCTGCTACTTTTCTGCTAACAAAATATAAAAAAATATAAAATTCTTGGTTACTTTTTTAATGTTTTCATGTAGCACACACACAATTCACCTCAGGCTTGGTGGATGTCTTGAGGTTCAGTCTCCTGAGCTATTCAGTGATATCAATTTCCCCTGAGGTAAATAATTGTTATATACTGTCCGCGTACAATCCAGATCCGAGTCTTCGCTGATACCTAGGTGTAAACAGATCCCGTATGTTTCATGTGATCACGTAATACCACTGCCAGTGTCGAGGTTTAAACTCCGAGCCTTTCGGCAAGCGGTGCAGGAGCGTAACCGCAGAGCCCACCGCCGTCTCCCTACAGACTGACTCATTACAGAGTGAAAGCGCGGGCAGGAAGATTGCGATCACACGATAACGCCGGGGTAGGTCCTCTCTCCGCCTGACATGCTGACATGATGACATGCTTCTCCACAGCAGTCATTTGAGCCATGTCTTCAAAAAAAAAGGGCAAATGTAAAACACATTTTTTTTTCCCAGCATGCCTGGTTTAGGATTTGAAGGCAATTTGGGATGTCAGGATCGCAGATAGCAGCTTCGCTCACTGTGCCAGGGTTTCAGATCGGCACACCACCAGGCAATGTAGCGGATTACGGAAGAATTGGGAAATAAATATGCTACACACACACACACACACACACACACACACACACACACACACACACACACACACACACACACCAGGCCTGTGTATTCGGTGTGTCTGTGGTTAGAGGTTTTTGTATATATGATGCCAACATGTGTTTTTAATAAACCGTATCTGAGACATTACTTCAATTCACACTGACAGAACATGTCGAGGTTTTATAGACTACCTCAGTAAAAGATAATATGATACTTATTTGTCATCACTTTGATCAGTGTGTGTTCAGGTGTGTGTGTGTGTGTGTGTGTGTGTGTGTGTGTGTGTGTATACTTTTGACTTTCCACTTGTGGCCCCTTGGCAGTCAGTGGTGTTTTCCACCGTATTTCAGTAAACCCTGTCTGAAGTAACTGCATGTAACCCGAGATGTATTACCTGATCATCTCCATTGGATTCACTGCATTTAGAGCTCGTGCACATGCATGCGGTCATGTTATACGAGAGTCATGCATTTCAAAAACTTCAGGGAAAATACACCCAGTGATCCCAACTGGAATCATCGTGGATGTGGACGTTCCTCTGGACTGTGTGGATCCCTCAGATATAAATAACGGGGTTTTTTTCCACAGGTTTTCGTCAGAGCAATGCCTCCATTCATCACTCGGACTCGTTTTTTTGTTACCTGCAGACATAACGACGTATCTGTATTTTTTCAGAAATGGAACCTGGTGGATTGTTAGGCGATATTGTGACGATGTACCAACCAAATAATGACTCCACGAGTGGGTGGGTTCGGGCCAAATTGTTTAAAGAGAAAGAATTTCTCCAGGAGGAGGTGGGATTGGACATTGTTCAGTATTTTTCTTTAATTGGTGTGTCCGAATTTCTATTGGATGGATGGAATTGGTTAAAATTTCTCTGTGATTGATGGGATTGGTCAAGAATTCCTTTTAGAGGTGTGATTGATCAGTATTCCTCTCTGGTGATCAGGATTGGTCATTATTCTTCTCAAGTAACTGGGATTGGTCAGTATTAGTATTCCTCTGTAATGATTGTGATTGGTCAGCATTCCTCTTTGGTGATTGGGATTGGTCACGATTCCTCTCTGGTGATTCGGATTGGAAGTATTCCTGTCTGGTGATTGGGATTGGTCAGTATTCCACTTTGGTGATTGGGATTGGTCAGTATTCCTCTCTGGTGATTGGGATTGGTCAGTATTCTTCTCTGGTGATTGGGATTGGTCAGTATCCCTCTCTGGTGATTGGGATTGGTCAGTATTCCTCTCTGGTGATTGGGATTGGTCAGTATTCCTCTCTGGTGATTGGGATTGGTCAGTATTCCTTTCTGGTGATTGGGATTGGTCAGTATTCTTCTCTGGTGATTGGGATTGGTCAGTATTCCTCTCTGGTGATTGGGATTGGTCAGTATTCCTCTCTGGTGATTGGGATTGGTCAGTATTCTTCTCTGGTGATTGGGATTGGTCAGTATTCCTCTCTGGTGATTGGGATTGGTCAGTATTCCTCTCTGGTGATTGGGATTGGTCAGTATTCTTCTCTGGTGATTGGGATTGGTCAGTATTCCTCTCTGGTGATTGGGATTGGTCAGTATTCCTCTCTGGTGATTGGGATTGGTCAGTATTCTTCTCTGGTGATTGAGATTGGTCAGTATTCCTCTCTGGTGATTGGGATTGGTCAGTATTCTTCTCGGCTCAAAGGTATGGGCAGAAGTGACATTTAAAAGTGCAGCTTTATTTACAGTACTAGCCGTATGATTACCTGCATAAACATGAAGTAGTTTTCACTGGAACACTGCAACACTGGAACATTATGATGTTGCCATCAGAGAAAACCAAAAATCACCCTTTTCCTATAAGCTCTGCCTTCACACCTATTTTATATTGGAGCAGTGTGAGTGATGTTACTACGTTTTATTTTGTAAATGTTCACGCTCTCTCATACTGAACAACATAATAAACTACACCAATGTCGATATCACTCCATGTAAAATGATCAGAATTTATTAACGACCTTTCTCTACATGTATTTTGGACCTATTCCTCTATACTAGTGCATCCAGCACAGCCACGCGATATTTTTATCACTCAGAGGTGAAGGTTTATTTGTCAGAATGGGTGTGAAGACGGAATTTATTGCCGGTGGCTTCCCTCCAGGATGAGGGCCGGTCGAGGAGAGGCACACGCACACACCATGCCGGCACTGAAGAGAAACCTGTATTCCAGCAGGGGAAACCATCAGGGAAGGACAGGAAAGAAGGACAAACTCAGGGATGACAGGAGAAAGCCGGCACAGGGAGCAGCAGCCCGAACCGGGTGCAGGAAGCCTTGAGGAAATACCCCGGCTGTGGGCCAAATTCTGGAGCAGGACAGAGGAAACCCTCAGGGATCTCTGCATTGAGTTCAGTGTCAGATGGATGGAGAAGAATGTGTGTGTGTGTGTGTGTGTTTTTTATTTTTTTAGGAATATGAATCACTTGCATACCTGATGGTACCACACGTAAAGACTCCTTGTCATGCCGCCAGATGCCTTCATGTCCTTTAACACAACTTCAACAGAATCACCACACGGTTGTGAGGTCAAGCCTCAGAAATGCACAAGACTTCTGATTGTTTATCGACTAGTTAAACCGTTAGCTCACACTGACGTAACGCATACTTAACCTTGTGCCTTGTTTATGTTAGTTTTGATGATTGCGCTGTACATATGCACCAGGTATACAAACAGTTTTTAAGAAATGGTAATATAATCAGCAAAGCATGACAGAAAGGTTTCCATTGTTCCTCATTCTTCATCTTTTAATCCCATCAGGGTCACGTGGAGGCCAAAGTCTATCACCCGACACTGGGTAAAGTCGGGGTACAACCCGAACAGCCCATCGGCCATCGGACGGCCACCCTGAACAGCCCATGGGCCATCGGACGGCCACTATACACACACACACACACACACACACACACACACCTAGGGTGGCAATTTGAAACAGTCAGTTAGTCTACTGTGCAGGTCTTTGGATTGTGGGAGGAAACCAAAATATTCGGAAGAAATCCAGAGACGCTGAGTCCAGGCCTCGAACCCATCACTTTATTGCAGTGAGGTGGATTAGCCAGTTCGGTATACGTCACATTCCGTTCCCATAACATTTCACAGAGACACGCCAACTGACTTTAAGAGATGCTGATAGTTCGTCGCCCACATAAGCTGGAAAGTAATTTTTAATTCACGCTCAGTACAGCGAAAATGATAAACATGTTTTTATTATGAGTAAATAAATGTAAAATCTTGAGCTTTTCCCCCTTCAGCAGATATTAATCCAGCGATTTCAGTTGTTCTTGATGATCAGTGCAGCACTAAATAAAGCCTGGTCACACCACCACGAGCCAAAGACATGTTTGAGCTTAAAAACTTCGAAGCACGCTATCCTGAATAACACCGTCATAGTGTGTGTGTGTGTGTGTGTGTGTGTGTGTGTGTCAGTGAGAGAGAAGCAGCCATCAACAAATAAGGGCTTGTTTTGGTGTGCAGCCCCCCTAACACACACACACACACACACACACACACACACACACACACACACACACACACACGCATCCAGGTTTTTGGATGCTACTCTGATATGAGAGGTGTTTTCCTGCGTGCCAGGGAGGCGTTTAGAGGACGGGCAGATGATTATTGCGGCTCCCCTCCGAGACGGGAGACTCTCTGTAACTAACACGAGGAGTATCAGCGCCAAGTTCCCGTCATTAGAGCACGAGGGTGCAATAAAGCAAACCAAAGTGTGCAGGAGCTTCACATGGGCGCTATCCGCTCTGAGCAAGAGGTACTGTGATAAACATGCTTTCAGCTCGACTTCACGCTCAGAGTGCATGAACACCATGTGGAATCCTCCGGTCTACGCCAGATATCCCGCGGGCGCTTACGCAAAGCTTGTTCACTGCCTAACGTTTTTTTTTTTCCGTTGTATTGTGGATCCAATTATACTAAAACGTAAATCCATGTCTTTCAACTTTAAAACTTTAACAACTCACCAGTCCATCACAGGGCCAACACACACACACACACACACTCACACCCACGGACAGATGGAACAGATGGATGTGCTAGCTGCTACGCCAACGTGTCGCTCTATTTTATAAAATTATTTATTTTAAGAACTTTCATTATTTATGAGCTTCTTTGCTCTCGCAGCTCGAGAGACGTTACACGTCGTGTTTTCTACATGATGCCGCTTCAGGTCGATGGGAAATTCTGTGATGGCATTTGTTTATTTTTTAAATCTGAGATTGTTTATTTATTCTGACGTCTGTGAGAAAGCGACCCGATCAGGTGGAATATAAAGAATAAAAACAGATCCGTATTTTTCTCAATTTTATTCGGGTTTGGTGAACAATATGTCGTTAAAAAAAACAGGATGACAAAGGTTGACTGTACAAATCATATTAAACTGTGTGTGTGTGTGTGTGTGTGTGTGTTGCAAGGTGAGATATTGTTGGTGTAAGACGGCGATATTTTCATAGACTTTGTAGTAATAATGAAACTGATTTATGGATCATGAAAACGTGATTTGAGGCTCCAGCTCTTTTCCCGACACTCCGCTGCTGCGCTGTTTGTCCAGGTTTCCTGCTTGTAAAGTAATTTTTCCTGTGAAACAAGCAAAAGGTTCCCGTTCGCCTTCGCTGCCAGTGAAAACAGGACAAGCCCAAGCTCCTTCTCGTCAACCCTCAGACCACAAACAGGCGCTTATCCTGCGTTTCTTATCCTTGCGACTGGCAGATTGTTCGTGACACTTGCATCTGGTTTGTCGCCTGAGATATAGGCGTGACTCATGTAGCACGTTTTAAGATCAACACACACATTGACTATCGTGTTTGTTTGATTTGTGTTAGGCTGCATAGTAGTTTTTCAGATCATATTAGCAGAGCTAGCTAACCGGACAAAGCTGCATCCACACACGGAATGACGAGCGACAAGTATCCACGTCGCGTCATGAGAAACAAGCAACAAGAAGTGAAATTTTCTGTGCGCAGGTGACGGGTTCAACTGAGCTGAAATTTTACACAACGTGATTCGAGTGATTTACCAATCAAAGCTTAAAGATACTGTTGATTGACAGATGTCATTGTCGAAGAGCAGCTCATTATTGTGCTGTATGACTGTACCCAGTATTTCTACAAGGATAATAACAGGAAACGCCATGCCTGGGTCCATGTTTCTGAAACGGTCGGCATTTCCTGTGATTTTATATTTATATATACGTATTTAACGCTTCCTGGTTCATGATGCACAAGAGTCTCAATCCTATACTTAACACACGATGATAATAATATAATAAAATGTTTATTCTTATAATATAAGATATAATAAATAACTAATCTATTTTCTAAGCTGCTTAATCCTAATTAGGGCCGTGGGGAGACTGGCACCCATCTGAGACTCTGGGTACACCATCAACAGCTCGTCAGGTCATTGCAGGGCCAACACACATGCAGTAATTTACACTCACACCTGAAGGGAATTTGGAACAGCCAATTAGCTTACTGTGTATATTTTTTGGATTGTTGGAGGAAACTGGGGTACCTGAAGAAAACCCACGGAAGCACGGGGAGAACATGCAAACGCCACACAGAAACAGCGAGATAAAATAATATAAGCTGTTTATTTGTGAGCTAGATACTGTCTCGGGATTGACTCGGAAACATTTGAAAGCGGGAACCCCGTGAGAGGGTTTCCTAGGCAACCAGAGCTGAACACAAAAATGATTCCCCTTGTCACAAAACGATTCACATGTCGCTCGAATTGCATATGTTTCATCACTTCCTGTGTGGATGCCGCTTCAACTACGTCAGCTTTTCACAGGCAGTAGCCAGCGATCTCTGCGACTTTATTCCAAGCTTTATTTTCCTTCTTAATGTCTTCATAACAAGATTACATGTTTTTTCTACCGTTGTTTTGAGTTAGATGGTAAATAGGGGCGTATTGTGATCAGTAAAGAAAGTTGTGCGAGTCAAACTGAAGAACTGTCAAAACACACACACATTAGAACTGGCCCAGTTGTTCATCTTTATTGCAGTGACAGCTCGATTTGCCTCAAATTGGGAAAGTCTGGACCTGGTGTTGTGAAATCACAGCGCTGCGTTCCGCTTGTTCCTCCGAACTGAAGAAGTACTTTTCTTTGTTTTCTCCCTAGCGTGAGGATCTCTTGCTTCTTCCACTACACACATGCTGTGATCTCCAGGCCATTAATGCAAGTGCGGCTCTGTTTGGAAGGAAACACTTTTCCTTCTGAGTGTATTTTAGGGATTAAGATAAACACCTTTTAACTAGGTGCCATTAGAGCTTCCCGTCTCGCTGGCGGGCTTCAGCGCAGAGACGGACCGAAGAATCATTACAAGCATTACGCAGAGAAAGGAGAGACACAGGATGACAGTGAGCCCTGTTCCTCCTAATTACTGGAACACGGACTGAAAAGAACATAACAGTATTGACGTGTCTTCAGGAGCTTTCCATTTCAGTCTTTCTCTCTGCAGATTTAGAAATAGTGTGAACAAGAACTAAAGGAAGAAACAATACAGTAACCTTGACTTACAAGTGTCTTTTATAATGAATTTTCCATGGTTTTGATCCCACCAAAAATCTGCTCCATTCAACAAGCAAAATTTTGATTTATGAGCTCTGCTGATGAAATGGCTTTTCCAGGCTGACTAGCCTCGTATTCTTCTGCGTGTATTCCTCCACGGTGCGGGAATGCCTTGTCGCAGTGCTTCTCGATTATTTTCTGTGACGCCCCCTCTAGGAGGGAAAAAAACCCATTTCACTTATCTCTTAGAGGAACCATCTGGTCACACGGTCTTATTGTTCATGTTATTATAAACATACAGAACCAAAGCAAGACGTAGAGCAGGTGACTAAGAGATAAGAAACCTAAAAGCTAGGGTGACTTCACTAGGAAATCTGTATATTCATCCAGAATGAGCCGATAATAGAATATAAATCACAGACAGGACCGTCGCTCATGAATGGAGAACTTTAAAAGTTCCACCTTGCCTATAGCCGGAGGAAACCGAATTACCTGGTGTAGACACACAAAAGACTTTTTATACTATTTTTACAATTTTATACTATATTCCCAGGAAGGAATATCGAGAAGTCGATTCAGTGAGATCCACCGGGTAGTGGTGGCCTGGTGGTAAACGGCACTGGATCGCTGATCCTAAGGTTGGGGGTTCGAGTCTGCAGCTAACTGGGTTATCAAAGGCAGGCCATGTAAAAGAACCATTGCTGACCTTTGTCAAGAATATCTGCAAAGCCGTCAGCGTGTTTCTGTCCCTTGCTAAAGGGTTGTGTCAAGAAGGTCGTCTGACGTAAAAGCCTATGTCAAATCAAATATGCGAATCAGATGATCCGCTGTGGTGACCCCTGAAAAAGGGGAAAAGACGAAAGGAAAAGAAGAAGAAAGTTCAGTGAGATTCACCAAACTGGACATGAATGATTGTTTTAGTATACACAGTAACATCAGTCCAGAAAAAGTACACTAATGAGATTTTTTTCAAGCCCCACTATCACCAGGTAGCCACTGCTGTCCCTCCAGTGCAGTCAACTGGGTTATCAAAGGCCAGTCATGTCTTTCACTGTCTGTGGTGAGAGGTTCTTGTAAAAGAACCATTGCTGACTTTAGTAAAGAGGCGCTGCATAGAGGTCAGCGTGTTTCTGCCCTGCGATGGCTCGTCGAGCTATCCAGGGTGTACTCTGCCCTCGCTCCCAGAATCGGCTGAGATAGGTGTTAGCCTCCCTGTGACCCTAATGAGAATTAATCATTACGTAATCAGAAAATGAATGAATAGTTTATACAAAATGGAAACAAAGAAATTAAACTAAAGCAAGATTTTTATTCATTCATTTTCTAAGCCGCTTAATCTGAGACTGACGCCCATCTCAGCCAACTGTGGGCGAGGGCGGGATGCACCCTGTGCAGCTCATCAGACCCTTGCAAAATACACACATCCAACTAGTCACACTCTCACTACCACCTAGGGGCGATTTAGAACCTGAAAAAGCAACTCAGTTTCTGTAAAAATGAATCTTGGATGCAAAAACAAATGGATATGACTGTAATTAACTAAATATTTTTCTTGGATTCAAAAACAGACAAACTTCGGGATTCGTTTTTGTTTTTGACTTAACTGAATATCAACCTAGTAAGGCACAAGAGCTTATCATTTGCACTCTCACGTGTGCATCCTGTATTTTTTAAAGTCCAAGTAATTTACTTTAAAACCACAAATGCCTGATTATAGTTTTAATTTCATATTTCCAATTTTAAGCTCACACACACTAATAATGACAAACCTTAACTTTTGTATTTGTGCATGCTGCTATTGAATAATTGATTTTTGTCACATGATTATGTAATATCAATAAGTGATGACATCATGTGATCATCGTATAATTGTATATGAATATGTATGTTATGGTAAAAGCACATGCTTCCCGAAAAACATTTTGCATACAATAGAAAGCCACTGTGAGCAATGTGTGACGCAGGCTACAAAAAGAAAAAAAAAAAAAATCTTGTGATTGTGTTTACAAGTGATATTAATTTAACTTTTCCTTCAGGAGCACATGAGCATTCTTCATCCTGTAGTTTTTAATTTATGCATAATTGTTTTTTCCGCTGTTTATTCTGTGCATCATCACTTCCACAATAACATGCACTGAATATGCTGCACTACATTATCTCTGTCTTTCTTTCTCTCTTTCTTTCTTGAATCTCCTGCTCATTCACACAGCACTATTGATATTGAAATTGCATGTCACGAGGTGACTATTTTCTGCTTGTTAAATGCGGCGGATTAAAAACCAACAACCATTAAAAAACCAACAACCATAAAGTCCATCCGGGGCTCTTTCTTGACTTTAATGTGAGAACCGCGAGGCCACCTGTGCTCGGAAACAGAGCCAGATTAGCCTCGGAATTATAGAGCATCGGTAAACGCCTGGGAAACGATCAGCCTCAAGAGGGCAATTTGGCCGCAAATATGAAAATGCGCAAATTTCTGGACCCATTACCGTATCCAAGGCGTGCTTGAGCGTCGGGTTGTAATTGCCGCGCGACCCCCGGCACACATTCAATCGTGCACGAGAACCTATTAATTGCGTTAAAATAGTATTGAAATGACGTGCCGTTTGCACGGGTGCGGGCACCGGCGTAAGCAGAACACAGGCCTTACAGGCAGGTAGACGTGACGCGCGGGGCGCGTTGGATAGGCGGTCTTTAGAGGCCATCGCGCACGCAATTACAGACAATCAAAGGAGGGCTCGAGAGCTCGTGCTCTCCACAATGGGGCCCGGTGCGCTCCATGTTCCTTTTTTTTTTTTTCAGCAGGGTGTTAGGGAGGGGTGGGTGGGTGGTGTTAGGGAGGGGTGTGTGGGGGGGTGGCGTTCAAGTGCATGCAGCTGCACGAGCGCGATTCAACTCCAGCTATGTCGGCCACCTCTCGCACCGCAATTAGCAACTCCTTTCACTTTTTCCTTCTCTATTTAAAGGAGTGGAGGAGGAGGAGGAGGAGGAGGAGGGCAGAAGAACCAGCAGCAGTGCCAAGGTTCACTGCTGTTTTCTCCCCGCGGAGAGAGTCGACTCTGAGAGAAAAGCAGCGGTTGATTGTTGCCTCGAGTGGCTCGTGGAGGGTGTATTTTCATAATGGTGCTTTTAATCCTTCGCTTAAAAAATGGAAATTGCTTTAACTGTGTGTGAAGGATGAGATTGACACATGGCCTCTTGTTGTTTTATATATTTGTGTATAAATGGTTGCAGTAATTGCTGTCCAAGCCCTGCATTTCTACCCAAAACTCTAAAAGTGAGGATATTTATTTCAAATCTGATTTAATGTGTCATTTCCAGGAATATGCTTACATTCGAGATTTGTACAAACTTTAAAATGTGTAAACGAGGAACATTTCTTGAATATTTCTGCAGATCTGAAATAGATAAATTGAAAAAACTTTATTTCTAATCATGTATAAATCTGAACCGACAGCAAGGCAATCAACCAATGACATACGATATGTAAATTAAATTATGGAAATGAAGAACTCAGAGCTTTGATGTTTTATACACACAGGTTTTTATTCAAATTAGACTCCAAAATGTTTTATTCCTATTTTATCATTTTAAATTGATTAACAAGTATTATGCTGTACAGTACTTTTTAAATACATTTTATGTTTTAAACGTCCATGACATGAGCAAGTTCTCGTTCTCAGCTTGTTCCTTCAGACGAGTCGCTTTTATTTCGCTCTCGGGGACAAGAAAACCCTAAAAACTTGCAGTTTCAGCTTTACGGCTGAACGTTACAAAGGTCTGAGCCCGGAGACGACTTCTATTAAATAAATATTTATTCTTCTTAAAGAAAAATCCACTGCACCAAAGGATAGCATACTGTTGTTGAAGGTGTAACCACTTCTGAACGAACAGACCGCAGAATTCCGAGGTATAAAACTGGACTTTTTTTTTTTTTTTTCTGGTGTTTAATAGGTCAGTGATGAATTGAGGATGTTAATGGAGATTATTTGAGATGGTGTGAGGACAGGTGAACACGGGTTCTCTGCAGTTTGTGGTTTTTAATTCTTCATTCATTCATTTGCTAAACTACTTAATCCTACTCAGGACACGGGGAGGCTATAGCTTAACTCAGCCAACTCTGGACGAAGAAGGGTTACACAGAGAACAACTCGCCAGACCATCATAAGCCCGACACTCCCAACTGTACCTAAGGGCAATCTGGAACAGCCAATGAGTCTAACATGAATGTCTTTGGACTGTGGAAGGAAACCCACAAAAGCTCATGGACAACACACAGACTCCACAAAAAACATCACTGGCCGAACCCAGGACTCGAACTCAGGACCTTGTTGTGAGGTGGACATGCTAACCACCTCAATACAGTGCTGGGTTTTATTGTGAAAAATAATTATACTGATGTTCTTGAGCTGCATTAATAATTGAGCATTTCATATATGAATGTAAATCTATTACTCTTGATTTTGCAGATGATCACGAGCACGAGTGGATCACACAGACCTGTCGGAAGGCTGGGAAGCGGGTCGGGGGGCATGAAACAAGGTACTGTATTCCCCGGGCCATAGAGCGCACCGGATTATAAGGCGCAACAGCAACGAACGGCGAGTCTATTTTCACACATAAGGCGCACCGGATTATAAGGCTCTTTAAGCGAAACAAAAGTCGGATAAGTAAACTTGATTCAACTCTCACAATAATTCACCTTTGTTCAGTTGTAAGAATATAAAACAATAACCTCAAATTTTCAGTTCATTCCTCTTCCATAAATCCATCAAAGTCTTCATCTTCAGTGTCCGAGTTTAAAGACCGGATCCCTCTAACTTACCGCCTGTTGACACCAATATCTAGTGGTTGGAGTTCTTTGGTTAATCCACCGGAATGATGGCAAGCTCTGGATTAGTTCGCTTCACTTGGGTTTTGAAGGTATCAGTGAGATGGGTGCGTATGGAGTCGCAGATAAATAGAGATGAAGTTTAGGTGGAAAGAGTCGTGACGTAAGCTTCTCTCAGCCAGTCACGTTCAGCGGGTCACCTGAGTACGATAGCCATAATGCCAGTAATTGGACATAAAGCCCAGATCCCTCTAACCTGACACCGATATCTCGCGGTTGGAGTTCTTTGGTTAATCCACCCGGAATGATGGTAAGCTCTGAATTCGTTTACTTCACTTGGATTTTGACAGTATTAGTGAGATGGAGTTGCGCGGCTTCACCCAAACATAAGGCAAAATTTTTCAAAGTCAATTTTTTTAAAGTTTAAAGGATTTTAAGTGTGCCGTATTTTCTGAAAAATATGGTAAGTTTATATTAAGTGAGTAATACAGGTTTGTAAATCAGTACTCAATTCTTGAGAGTTTAGGCGTCATCATAGTGTAACAGGTTACAAATCTGTCTGTTTATCTGTTTATCCATGTATTCCTCTATTTATTCATTCATGCTGTTATTATGGTGGAGAAGCAAACCACAACTGAATTTAACAGCAGAATAAAAAACACTCATTTACCCAACCGCTTAACTATGGTCGCCTGGAGGCTGGTGCCCATCTCGGCCAAAATTTTTGAGGGTGGAGTATACCCTGAACAGCTCTTCAAGAGTATTGTAGCGCCAACACATGCATACAATCATTCACACTCACACCCAGGCACGATTCGGAACAGCCAATTAGTCCACTGTTTCTGTTTTTGGTCTGGGACAAAACCGGAATGTTCAGAAGAAACCCATGCAAGCACAGTGAAAACATGAAAATTCCACACAAATACCCAAGCCTGGGACTCGAACCCAGGACCTCCTTTCTGTGAGGTGAACATGTTATCTGAGGCACCAGGTGTTTTTTATAAACCGCAGCTTTTATTGAAAGGAAGAAATTTGTATTGTTAATGAAAGATTGTCACAAGGAGAGTAATGTGTGTGTGTGTGTGTGTGTGTGTGTGTGTGTGTGTGTGTGTGTGTGTGTGTGTGTGTGTGTGTGTGTGTTCGTGTGTGTTCCAGACTGAGCTGTGCCTCTGGAAGAAATATGTAGATCCAGGAAATTGTAGTAGAATCAAAACCTCAGAATTAATATGTTAACAGACCATAATAATGATGATGATGATGATGATGATGATAATTTATGATGATGGAGATAATAATAATAATAATAATAATAATAATGTGCCTCGAGTGGTACATCCACAAGGTGCATGACCATTGCAGGTTCCAGGTTAATTCTGCAGCCATCCGTGGTAAGGAGATAATGGGAGGAGCTCTCATGTGAGGTGGGATGACATGCGTTTATCTCACTATCACATACAGTGATAACCAGCAAGTCATGGTCATCTGCAAGCTCGTTCATACAAAAGGGGCGAATAAAACTTTTCTTCTAAGTATGTCGGGCCGCCTCTGAATGCGCGTGTGTAGCAGTTTATAAAGGTGATGGGTTCCCTCTGCACTTGTGTTGTTTTCCTCCTGGTACTTTGGTTTCCTCCTATGGTGCTGAGCTGACTTGGGCATTTGGCGAATGGGCTACTCTAGATCCCTCTAGGTGTGTGTGTGTGTGTGTGTGTGTGTGTGTGTGTGTGTGTGTGTATGTGTGTGTGTGTGTGTGTGTTAGTCCTATAATAAGCTGGTGTGCTGTTCATGGTATAACTAACCCCGCACTCTCTCACCTGAACTCGGCTGTGATTGGCTCCCTCCAGCTTCCATGTGAACCTCACAGATAAGTTTGACAGAAGATTTTTATTACAAAACAGACACAAAAGCTCCTGAATGTCTGTGTTACTGCATATGAGTGAAAAACTCTGGATATCAGATTAAAGAAAAGAAGGATGATTTGGATTTGAGCCTATAAGAAATTGAAAAGATTGGATTTTTATTATTTTTATTCTTCATTATATTTGTAGTGTGAGTAGAAAATTTGAGCTGTAAATTGTAGTTTTGTGGAAGTTGGAAACTTTAAATAAATGTACATGAAATGTTAAAGTTTGGGAATTTTTAAAGCAAAAAAATTTTTTTTAACAAAACAAAAAAGATGAGGTGAAAGTAAAAGAAGTGCAGTAGATCCCGAAGCCACTGTGTCTCTGGATTAAAGATCAAGTGCAGGTAAAGAAGGTGGAGGAAAGCATTCCAGATATGGAATATATCCTCCTCCTCTTCATCCTCTTCTTCTTTTTCCTCCATCTCCTTCTTCTCCTCCTCCTCCTCCTCCTGTTCTCCTTCTTCCTCCTCTTCTTCTTCTTTCTTCTTCCCCTTCTTCTTCCTCCAAGTTGTCTTCTTCCTCTTCTTTCTTCTTCTTCCTCCTTCATTTCTTCTTCCTCCTCTTCATCCTCCTCTTGTTCTTCTTCATCCTCCTCTTCTTCTCCTTCTTCTCCTCCTCCTCTTCTTCCTTCTCCTCTTCTTCATCCTCCTCTTCTTATTCTTCTTCCTCGTCTTCTTCATCTTCCTCTTATTCTTCTCCTCTCCTTCCTCCTCCTTTTCTTCTTGAGGGTGTGCAAACATTTAGGCGACAATATACACACAGGTGTGCTGTGATAGGAAAATAATCTGAAACTAACACAAAGCAGATGTTGTTGCCCAGATGAGTTTTATTCTTGTTTTTACTTCATCAAATCTTTGAATGATAAATAAATACATTTTGATCCATTTTTACATGTAATGTTTAAGAAACATTATTAATTCATTCATTTTCTGAACTGCTTCATCCTACTACGGTTGTGGGGAGGTCGGAGTGACGTCCGTCTCGTCGCATGGAAGTCCTGGGTTTGATTCATGGACTCTTAAAATTTCTGTGAGATCTGTATGAGTTCTCTGTGCTTGCATTGGTTTCCTCGGGATATTCAGGTTTCCTTCCACAATGAAAAATATCCAATGACATGCTCAGTAGACCAAGTGGCTGGTTCAGATTGCCCCCCAGGTATGAGTGTAAGTGGTTATGTCTGTCGGCCCTGTAATGGACTGATGAGCTTTTCAGGGTGTACTCTGCCCTCTCCTAGAGTCAGCTGATAGAGGCAGTAGCCTCCCTGTGACCCTAATAGGATTAAGTGGTTCAGAAACTAAATGAATGAATGAATGAATGAATGAATGAATATATTTTAATGCAGAGGGGAATGGAAAGATAATCACATAGACATAGGGAGCCGTTACAGAGGATTGTGTGTGTGTGTGTGTGTGTGTGTGTGTGTGTGTGTGTGTGTGTGTGTGTGGCTATATGTGTGTGTGTGTGTGTGTGTGTGTATGTGTGGCTATATGTGTGTGTGTGTGTGTGTGTGTGTGTGTGTGTGTGTGTGTGTGTGTGTCCTTTGAAACAGTACCCGGGACAGGAGATCAGCCCTGTGATGCAGCCTGACAGTGACTTCCTGTGTGTGATGGTGCTGGAATCAGTGAGTGAGTCATTACTACACACACTGACCCGTGAAGCGCCTGGAAGCGCCGCCATTGGCCTGTGATTGCTTCCTGCTTTACGATACACACACACACACACACACACACACACACACACACACACACACACACACACACACACACACACAAAAACCCCGAAATAATGCCGTTTAGCAATACAACACAACATTTTTCCCATTTGTTTCCGCACTACATTCTCACGTAAATGTATGGACTGATAAACTTTCATTTTTTTTTTTTTTTTTTTTGTATTCAGAGATTTCTTCCTCTACCGAGCGAGCCAAGCTGTTTTTAATTTTGCTCGCGGTAACTGAGCGTCTGAGAGCCTGATGGATCTCCGGATCATCCGTCTCTCCTTGTGAGCTCGTGCACCCGGGATCAACCCAGACGCCACTCAAGAAACACTCAAAGCAGAAACGTTTTGTCTCATTTTTTCCTTTTATTTCTCCATTTTACAAAACAAACAACAGGACAAAGGGGGGAAAGTGCTTTACAGGCTAATATCGGTTTCAATAAATACAAGAACGTTGAGGCCTCGTCCTCATCCTCATCCTCCCCATGATCGAGCTCAGAACACACACGCGTACTCCACAAGACAAATATACAGTTTAATGACAGCTACAACTTTTTTCTTTATTTACTTCTTTATTTGTTAATTTATTTTGCCTGAATTGGTCCAACAGCACGTCAGAGTCCGAGCTGCACCACGCGCTCGCGTTTACAACGCAGGAACTGGAGCACAAGCTAACATGGCAAACAGAAAGCAAAAAAA